>PVIA01002315.1:0-217037 GCA_004024845.1 Tonatia bakeri | reverse complement strand
AAAAAAAACATGTATAGTAAAATGACAGCAAACTCACAATTATTAACAATCACACCTAAAACAAAACCAAAAGAAACTAAGCAAACAACTAGAACAGGAACAGAACCACAGAAATGGAGATCACATGGAGGGTTATCAACAGGGGAGTGGGGTGGGGAGAGAGGGGGTAAAGGTACAGAGAATAAGTAGCATAGATGGTAGGTAGAAAATAGACAAGGGGAGGGCAAGAATAGTATGGGAAATGTAGAAGCTAAAGAACTTATGACACATGAACTAAAGGGGGGGAGTGTGGGTGGGAAAGGGTGGAGAGCGAAGGGGGGAAATGGGACAACTATAATAGCATAATCAATAAAATATATTAAAAAATGGTTAAACAGGTCAAGTTTGTGTTATGTATTTACCACAATTTTGAAAAATAAACAACCCTCCTTTATAAAAACAAGTACCTAGCACATAGTAAGTGTTCATCTAATGCCTATCCCCTGCCAGTCTCACCCTTACCCTTAGGGCAGAGAAACAACCTACAAGAGCCAGGAGCACAGGGCTCAGGGCTTGCTAGCCAGTGACACTGGCTAAGCTCTCAGCCTCTCTGAGTAGGATGTGGACAAGGAGGTTCTTCTAGCCCATTCGTTCTCTGGATTCAGTCCTTGTCCCTAAGCCTGTTGACTTGGGACACCAGCAGGCAAAAGCTACCATGACACAGGCTTTGCACAGGATCATTGAGATCCAAAGATTTGCTGGAGTGGATATAAATAGCCCCTAAGCTTCTGGCCTCCGCTGCTGAGCCTGGCTTTGTAACACTAATGGGCCAGGAGACCCCCAGCAAGCCTGGCTCCAAATTCCCCGTCCTCCAGGAGTGGCTCCACCGCGCCCAGCAGCAGAGACCACATCCTCCTCTGTTCTCCAGGCCTCAGCTTCCAGCTTTATTTCCAAACCCCTGCCTCACTGCCTGTCACAATTTCTCTTTTGAAATTCAACTTGTTTTTTAAATTGAAACAGAATCATCAGCAGGTTCCTTTCCTGCCTGTAAAGACATCTGGTTTGCTATGTAAGCATTTGACTGAGGACACAGGGGCAGTAGGCACACCCAGGGCACAAGAGAAGGGGCTGAACAGGGAGCAAACAGCAAAAACACGCCCCTTGTCTGCACTCCTGACCTGGGCCTGGGTCTTAGTCTTGCTTTCACCCGATTCCTCCAATGAGTCTTGTTAGTCTCAAAATCAGCCTGCAGACACCTCCAAAACATGTAGCAGAGACATTTTCTGGTAGGTGCATGGCACCTCCTGCTTCCCTTTCCACTGAACTGGCACTCCCCTGAGGGCTGACCCCGGCCTGTCCCTGCTGCAGCATCCCTTGGCTGACCACTGGTGCTTCAGGGCTTGACAAGTGCTGGTTAAGTAAATGAACAAATGAATAAATCTATTACTAATTCAACACATGGGAGAAAAAAGGAAGGGAGAGGCGGACAGGTCCCATACGTGCAGTTGTCCGCACATCTCTCTGTCTCTGCCTCCCTCTGCCCCTCGGTCTCCCTCCGCCCTCCCCGCAGCTCTGCTCTGGCCGCGTCTGTGTGTCTCCCTGGCAGCAGCAAGCTGAGAGTGGAAGGAGCAGAGGGCTGCGGGGTATAGCTGTGCCAACCTGTCTCCCTCTAGGGAGGGGGCAGGAACACCAATTCCAGACCCCAAAAGAGTGACCCAGATCCAGAAGGTCTGGCCAGGTGTCCATTGTCCCACTGTCCAAAACATCGGCATCTTGCCCTCTCCCTTTTCCTAGAAAGCTGCTTGGAGCCTGCAGTTCCCCACAGAGGACACTGCTGCTGCTGCTGCCCCTGGGACTCCCTGGGGGGCAGGAGCTCGGCCCCAGATGGTGCTCTCTGTCACAAGGCACCCACCATCCCCTGAGGGTAAGAGTCCAGGGGTCTCAGCTGACCCCTCCACCTCTGTATCTGACACTGTGTGAAGTAAATGCCCATCTACAGCTGAGTGATTAAATTCAGCAAGTACCCCAATACCAAAGGCCCTAGGCCACGCACCTCCACTCCCACTGATTCAAACGCTGAGGCCTCAGGCTCCCAGAGATGTGTGGTCAAACATCTTCAAATCACAGCTATAAAACCAGCCTCACTGCATCCTTAGGGTTGTCTAATAGGGGTCGAAACCAAGTCTACCAATAGGGACTTAAACACATAGTTTTATTCTCTCGTGTAAGTATGGAAGTAGGCAGCTGGAGCTCCACAGGGCAGTTTCCCCAAATTATCAGGAACCCGGGATCCGGCCCGCTCACTCTCCTTAACTCTTCCCATCACATGTCCCTGCCCTCCCAGGGACTCATCTGAGGTCCCCTGGCAGGAAGGGAGTGAGACTGTGGGATACCTACCCCTTCCCTCAGGACGACTCCCTCCGCTGGGCAGGTGTGAAGCTCACACTATCTGTAATGTAGTGAAAGAAGGCAGAAATGAGACTGCAGCATTATTTACTGCTCTTAGTCACTGCAGTGATCAAAAATGCATTAGCGGTCATGATTTCCTTCAGACCCCCTTTCTCCTCCCTGGATGTTCTGGCTGCTTTACCATACACGGCAAGAGGTCAAAACACAGCTCAGAGAAGAGGGATGAAGAGATCAAGTGTTCCCTGAGCAAGTCCCCCAGCCCAGCGCCTGGTCAGCTCACAGGCCTGGGATGTGTTCCTAGCTCCATGGCGCTGGTTTCCTCATGAACTGTGGGATGAGAATTCCCTTCACACACACAGCCACCCTCTGAAAGTTACCTGACACCAACAGGTCACCACAAAGTGGGAGGACAGGCTGCCACATTCCACACAGAGATAAAGGCGAAAAATGGGCTCCACCTTTGGGTAAGGTGCACCTGAGACTCTGCCAGCCTTAAGAAAGGGAAGTGACACATGGCCTGTGGTGGATTAAAGACAGCTGCAAATCCTCATGCCTCCTCCCACTGAGAATGGGGTCTAACTCTGTTTCCTTGAACCTAGCCTTGGGATCTGCTTGACCAACAGGATGTGGCAGAACTGACACTCAAGTCTTCCAAGGTCAAGTCACAAGAAGTCTCACATCTCCCACTAGACTTTTTGGATCACTAGCTCTGGGGTCCCTGGGCCACCATGTAAGAAGCCCGATGTCCTTGAGACCTCCGATGTAGGAAAGGCCACATATAGACACTCCAGTAGCAGTCCCAGCTGAGCCCAGCCTTCCAGACATGTCCACAAGTTCTCAGATAAGTACATGAAGTCATTTCGGATCCTCCAGACCAGCCTATCCACTATTTGAATGCCACTGAGTAACTTCCATTGACAACATCCAGAAGACCCGCCCAGTGAAGAAGCCTGGCTCAATGCCTTCCCTGCAGAGTCTGGAAATATAAAAGGGTGGTTGGTTTCAGAGTTTGTTACACAGCCACAGAGTGCCAGAGAATTTAGAGTGACTGACAGGTTGAGTCAGTCAGTTAGTCATTCAACACATATGCATTAAAACCTACCCTGAGGCATGGCCCTTTATAGGAACAAAGAATTCATTCTCCCTGTCCTCGAGGGAGAGTCAGGGTTAGTTCCTCAGTGCTTACTCAGCTTGTCTGGGTCCATACCCATGTACCTACCATCCTGTTCAGCAGCTCTCTCCCTAGGGCCTGCCACTTCTAGGGTCCACGGCCAACCTCCTCCTGTCCAGTTCCTGCCCCTTCCTTTATCCTCTCTGGGTGAGGAGAGGATGTCTGAGATAGTCTGCCTCTTGCACAGGTTTTATTATACTCTAAAAAGTTCCCTGTATACTAATACAGCAAGGGGACAAGAACCTGGCACTAGAAAATATCTATTTAACACAAAGAAGGTAGAAAGCAAGGACAGAGGAAGAATTAAACAGAATGTATATAACAAAATTGCAGATATAAATCCTACCACATCAAATTATATTAAATTGCCCTGACTGGTGTGCTCAGTGGATTGAGCACCAGACTGTGAACCAAAGGGTCGCAGTTTAAACTCCTTGTCAGGTCACATGCCTGGGTTGTGGGCCAGGTCCCCAGTGAGGGCTGGAGGCACACGAGAGGCAACCACACATTGATGTTTCTCTCCTTCTCTCTCTCCCTCCCTTCCCCTCTCTAAAAATAAATTTAAATATATTTTTAGTTATATTAAATATAAGTAGATTATACACTCCAATCAAAAGGCAGAAACTGCCAGAACAGATTTAAAAAACGTATCATTCAACTACATGCTGTGCACAGGAGACTCACCGGAGACTCAAGGACACAAACAGGGTGACGGCAAAAGTGCAGGAACATGTGCCTCATGCGCACAGTAACCCAGAGACAGGAGCAGTAGCGGTACTAATATCGGACAAATAGGCTTTAAGACAGAAACTGTTACCAGAGACAAAGAAGGACATTTTATAAGGGCAAAATAGTCAATCCACCAAGAAAAAGAATAATTATAACACACATACACCAAACAACAGAACGCTGAAATACAGGGGTGGGCAAAAGTAGATCTACAGTTGTGAAACCCAGAGTTTATTTTTGCATTATTATTTATCTAGTCATTATTGCATTGCCCATTTCCATATAATAACTGTAAATCTGCACTTGCCCAGCCCTGTATGTGAAGCAAAACTGACAGAAGTAGAGGAAGAAGCAGAGGATTCAACAACAATAACTGGAGATATCAGTAGCCCACTTTCAACAGGCGGGACAGCTAGACAGAACACCGACAAGGAACAGGGAACGTGAAGGACACTGTAAGCTGAGCGGGCCTGACGGGCACATGCAGGACGCCTCACTCAGAGACAGTACGTTCTTCTCCAGTGTACTTGGATCGCATCTTAGACCTTAAAATGAGTCTCAGTACATTTAAAAGGATGGCAATCATACAAAGTGTTTTCTCTAAATACAATGGACTAAAATTTAAGGGGTCTTCTAAAAATGTCTAGATAACAGTTCTCATGGGAACGTGCGAGGCTCACACTCGCTTGCACTCCAACTTTCCCTGCCACCCCTGACCCTCTGTGCCTGTTTCCCCATCTGTGCGCTGGGGATGAAAACCGCACCTGCCTCACGGAGTTGCAGCAAGTGTTTGCAACAAACTAGTCATTTGTCACAGTTATTATTGCTCGTTATTGATGAAGGGCAGTCAAAACAATCCCTTACATTTCATCTCTGGGTGAGGAGACACTCGCTCTTACAGAGGGCTAAGACTTTCAAAACACCTTTACTCTCACTATTTACTCAGTCCTCGCTGCCGCCCTGCAAGGTCACCTGCTCAGTGGTGGTAAGTCCCCAGGACAATGGTACTGATTGAGTTGTTAGACCACTGCCTGGCTCACAACAGATGCCAGAGAGGGAGCAGGTCAACCAGTAGGTGGGAAATGAATGGGGTGGTCAGAGCTACCCTGGACACCCCTTTCAGTGTCTGCCATGACGAGATAACTGCTTGAGCTAAAGCTGACCCTGGACATCCCTTTCAGACAGAGGATTTTTACACACCTCAAAGTTTGAGAACTACTGAACTGGGTGAAAGTAAAGCCTCAAAAGAGTCTGGACAGAAATGTGAGCAGGTAATGGGCTGGGGGAGGAGGGTAGAATATTCCAGATGCCTCTGCTTTATTGTGGGGAGTCCTCCATTCTACTTTCAATAACATCAAATCTCCACAACTTGCATACACGTGAAGAGGCTGTAACTGAAGTTTAAAGAGACTATGGTAGCACATTACAAGGGCTGGTTAAAAATCAGCTGCATCAGATGTGCAGGTAGATGAATGGTAGATACCAGGTATACGCTGAAACCCAGGTCAGAGTCTAAATCTCATGGCTTTTCTCTATCATCAAATTTCTCCTCAACCTAGGAGGACATAGTGGTAGAAGTTAGTAAAAATGAGGTGTACTCTGCATACATATGAAGGATTTAATTCTCACAACACCTGTATGAGGAAAGTGATGTTTTATAGGTGAGAAAACTGAGACACAGAGAGGCTGAGTGACCAGGGGAAACAGAGCAGGTACGTGGTGGAGGGAGCATCTTGGCCCCACAGTGCTCGTCCTGACCATTGCTGCTGACCACATACTGTGGACATATGTGCCCTGACCATCCAGAACCCCCAGCCATCCTGGGGACGTGGGCCTCCCTGCCTGGGCTGCCCCTCCAGAAGGGTGAGTAAGTGGGAGGAGCCGGAGGTGGGTCCAGGGATGTCAGGCGGCCCCCACCCCTCTCCAGCCCACAACACACTGCAGGTGACAAAGACCAGCAGCACTCTTCCACACAGAGCCTTTCCTCTGCTTGAGCATGCTCTCTCCTTCCCCTCTGGACAGGCAGTGGCTGGGGGGGAGATCAAATGGGACCCTGTTCCTTTTGTCTAGAACCCATTTGCTCCAGCCTGCTTCCACCAGAACTCTCGGAGTCAAGGTCCCAGCATCACTCAAGTCACAGCATCTCCTGCAACCTCCTACTTGCTTGTCCCCACATCCCAGGAACCAGGTGTCCTGTTCAGAGCTGTTCACAAGTGTCATCACAGCCCTCCTCTGCACAATACCCCACAGGGACTCCTGTCTCCCAAAGACCCTCTGGGCCTCCACGGTCCTGCTCATTCTGTCCACCGCCACCCCTGGGTCCCCTTCTCCTCCTCTCCCACACTGTCCCTCATTCACTCTGCTCTACACGCACTGGTCTGCTTGCTGTGTTTCAACCACACCAGGCACATGCCCTGCTCATGGCAGCCCCCAACAGAAATCTAGTCATCCCTGTCCCACTGCTAGAGACAATAAGGCCGAGGCTCAGGGGGGCTCATTTCACAGGCCACGGAGAGGAAGAAGGGCTGAGTCGCCAGGCCAGGGACCCAGCCAGAGTCTTAGTCCTAGGCTGACCACATGGGCCAACCACCTGTTTGCGTCCAACTTCAGGCTATCTAGGGACCCCTGGATCCCATCCCTAAATCTCATCCACATACATGCGCGCCCCTAGAGGGGTCCCTAGAGGTCGGACACTGAGCAACAAGGCCATCCGGGAAGAGAGTGGGGTCTACCCAGCACCTTGTCCCAGCCCTGCCATGTCAGACACTTCATAGGCAGGTTACAAACGACTGGATCCACCAGACCCGCCAACCCAGCACCCGCCACGGAAACTCCATCTTCTACCCTCGGTCAGCCCTGCTCACTGTGGTTCAGGTGAGGACGGTGACTTCCAGGTGTCTTGATTCTCTGCACGTTCTAACAATCTTCATGCAAGGGTGCATGCAGAGCAAATGGGCCGTTCAACCAACAAGCGGGAACAAAGCCATAGAGGGGCACAATGCTAGTCCTCCCAACCAGAATTTTCCAACGTGTCCTGGTGAATGAACACATGTAGGAAGTCCCTGGGTTGTTTCATCCCACAGCTTTCTAGGTGGCTCACATGTTTGAAGTGGGGAACCGGGGCAACGCAAAGTGGGATGCCTGGTACTGGCTGGGTGCTTGATGCTGTACGAAGTCCCTTCCCCTGCACATGCGCTCCTCCTGTAGGTGACCACCTCATTTGCCAAAAAGGGACTCAGGCAGTAAAAATAACTTCTCCAACATGACCCAGGGGGTGAGAGGCCAAATATGATACTCACAGGGAAAAACCGTAGCTTGCTTGAGTGGGTCATGGTGCTAAAGTTAATTCTGGTTCCTGAACCAAAAATCTGGGTGAGCTGATCAAACCACACCCAGAAATGGTTCCTAATGTTTCACAAAACATTTTAAACATCTCTGAAGCAGCACAGTGTGGCAGTGAACAGTATGGGCTATGGAGGCACACACGTGGGTGCGAATCCTGCCTCTGCCATTAGGTGACTGTGGGCAAATTGCTTAACCTCCCTGAGCCTCAGTTTTCATATCTGCAAAATGGGATGATAATGGTTAGGATGTCAATGGAGACACCGAGGAGAATGTGCTCAGAATACGGCACTGAAGTTGGTTCAACTTATTACTGTGGTTTGATTATAATCAAACTGTTTTAAGTTTTGGTGCAAAAAGAATAAAACAAAACAGGATTTCTGTCCTTGTTCCTTCGTGACTCTTGCCCCTCCAAGAAGAAAAACTGAACACTGCACAATCAGGAATCAGACAAAGCACAACTTCAAAGGGGTGAGCCAGTCTTGTGCATCACCCTGTCCACTAGGCTGAAATATGGGTTCACTAGGCTTGAAACAAGCAAGCACCCCAGGCTGGTCCGTACCTGCCTGGCCCTCATCTGGCCCAATCATCCCTACTAACAAGCCTGGCATGACCACAGCAGCACCAACACCTGCCATGTCACACGCCTTCTCTCCTAGCTTTCACAGGTGCTGTTTTGCCAGTTTTGATATTATCCTCCTCCTCCTCATGTTCTTTGAGCCCTGGCTCAAATGTCACCTCCTCCAGGAAGCCTCTGTTGACACCTGAGGGCATCATCCTCTTCCTGCTCTGGGCTACACCCCACTTGGTCCCATTTCCTATCCTGGCCCAATTATCTGTGCAACCTTCTGTGTACAGGCCTACATCCCTGTCACATATTTCCAAGTAGAGGCACTGGGGCCATTGACCTGATCAGGGACAACAATCAGGTATGAATCTTCCAGGAACGGTGACTACAAGGACATGGGACAGTGTGTATGCAGTGTTCAGCCCAGTTCCTGGGACACAACAGGCACTCTGTGAATGTTAGCCTCCCCTCACCCACATCAATGTGGACCCAAACACCCTAAGGATGGACAGGCATGAAATAAAGCAAATATTGCAAAACCTTCATTATGTGCATGATGACACACCCCAGGGGGTGTTCCACCATGCATAGTTCTTTCAACTTTTTCATGTTTGAAAATGCTCATAAAAAACAATGGAGAAAAACAATCCTCAAAAGTATTCTCAATACCCTAGCTATTTCTGGCCCTGGAGCTACTATTCACTGTGTCCTAAAATACCAGGCACCCCACAAAATTCCTCCACCCGCTTTTCCCAAAAAGAAGGAGCCCTCTCCATTTTACATGGGGAAACTTGGCCTCAGGGAGCCAAGGGTGACACCGGGTCTTATTTGTGAAGTCCACACTGCTGGGAAGTGGCTGAGGCAGCCGGGGACCCTGCAAACACACTACTGGGGCAGGGCTTAACTGCTCAGGTGTCAGTCATCAGGTGGCCTGGAAGGTCCCCAGAGCAAGGCCAGGGCAGTCAGGGTGGAGGAAGACATTTGAAAAACTCAAGGTTGTAACTCTTTACCAATCAAAACAGAAGCACTGAGCATTTGTAGCAACTGGTCTGCTGGGTCCTACAGAAATAACAGCCTGCAGAGGGGCCAGTGCTCAAACTTCAAAGGCTCAGAATTCCTATCAATGTTGTCACTCAGCCAAGCCTAGTTCACAGTTGGGACAATTTCAGCTATAGCTTGGCTTGTGTTCACACTGGGTAGGGGTGGCAAGTTCAAGGCCCACAGAATTTCCAGACCATGAGTGTGGCCCTAGGCTGCCTCCATGGCCTCATCTATAGCTTCTGCTAGTTTCAAGCAGGTCAGTTCACTTTCCCCTACTCCAGTTCTTTCCATACTCCCAGGTCACCCATATTGTTTTTTCAGCAGCTCTGTGGCAATTATACAGATAACACCACGACAAGCTCAGACCAGTGCCCTTCCCAAGTCAGGCAAAGCATTGCTTTTTCTTAAAGACAGAAAGCAAGGAACAAAAAACACAATCAGCTGTCAAAACAATTTCTTAACGAAACAGCTGACACATAGCCACCCAGCTGACAAAAAAAAAATGCTGATGGCCCAAACTCACAACTCTGGGACTCTTCATTGGATCCAAGTGCTCAGTTCACACTGCCCCCAAGATGGCACTGCCCCCAGATCTCCTCAGGCACCACAAGTTCAAACCCAAAGGTGAGGGCGAAAACACACCATGGAAACAGGAACAGGTTTTGACTTCATTTCACACACAGTACTGCTCCCTGTTTTTCTCAACCTGAGCTAGATAAAGAAGCATTTCATGACTTATTTTCCAGGTTGTAAAATAATAATTTGCTTAGTTTGTCAGATGGCTAGGAGAAATACTCTCATCTTTCTGTGGATTCTACCATCTGCTGGAAAAATAAGAACTGTTCAACCTACTTCCTTGGAGCTGAATACATTTTGTCCAAGCAGGACAAGCCTCCACGAGCATGTTGCATCTCATTCCTCGCCGAGGGACACTCTCTCGACCTTGGATACGAGGCTTTATCTTGGCTAGGAGAACAAGATCATTATTTCATGAAAATATGAACATAGTATCTCCTTTGCCTCCTTCACAGAGCAGCCTCTCTTGGCCTGCACACAGTCCCGCTTTTTGCTAAGAAGGGCACAAGGAGACAAGGATGTAAGAGCTCCCATGTCTTCAGACCCTGGACCGCAGGTTTAGTGCTTCCCAGCTATTGTGAAGAATAACGCTTTCGAGGGCCAGGACCCTCCGAAGGACAGCTTCTTGCACCATCACGTCTGGCCAGCCCCTCTCTTCACTGGCCGTCCTTGAACTCTTCACCAAGTTGGTACACAGTCATCATAGTTAATGTCACCACAGACCCAGGAAGAGAGCTTATTTGGTAAGTCAACAGAGACTGAATACCACTGGAAACCTCTCCCAGAGTGAGTCAGCACCTCAGAACTTCAGAGAATTATCCTCTGAGTGATGTGACAGCAATTGAGGGCTAGAGGGGATGAGAGAGCAAGGGAGGCTGCTCCACAGAGTCCTTCTCTGTGACCTCTGTAGGCCACTCTCAACTTCTGTCAGAAACTTTGAAGGTTCAAACTCTAGAAGGGATCATTGGTTCAGTCCTTGCCCTACACACTGCTAGCTCCAGTGAAGCCGGGGCCTGGCCTTGGGAACAATATCCCATGTGGCAAGACAAAAGCCATGCACGACGGGAGTCCTCCAACACTAGAGGCCGGGAGCCAGCCAGGACGCTGGGATGCCGTCTGATCATCTCTCAGCACAGTAGGTGGATTAGTGAGCGGGGGCCTACTGCTCCGCCACCTGAGTCTCACTCCTGGTGAGTCTCCCTCTAGTCAGGTGGGAGAACTCGAGCAATTCCCACAACCTCTCTGAGCTTCGGCTTGCACCTCTGTAAAATCAGAGTGCTCCTGCCTCATAGGAGTGATGTGACCGTGATGAACTGATCCATGCAAAGACCTGGAGCAGAGCCCGCACACAGAAGGATATCCTCGGTGCATGTGGCCATCACACACTTGCTCTGCTTCCCGGAAGTTTGCTTCTGTATGTTCCTTAACCAGCTATGCCTGCTGAAGCTCACGCTGACTTTCTACAGAATGTCTTTCTCCACAGTGGTCCTAATCAATCACGCCCTACTGCCTTGATCCATTAACAAGTATCTACTGAGCACCTATCATGTGTCTAAACCCCTAGTGGGAGGGGCCAGTTTCAGAAACATCATTAGAAGGTAGCCACTAAACACTGAAAATGAATTCAATAGCCCAATGAATGCAATAGTCCAATGTGATCAAAGGCACCCTATTTCTTTCTTGTTACCATCCTGTTTTCCCCGAAGCTGAGAAACTCATGATGATATCTTTCAGTAGTGATTGAAAGAAGACTCTTTGAGAAAGGGTTTAAAGCTTTCTGGGTTTAAACATTCCCACCATGCCCATTAATTCCACCCAAGCACTGCTTGGGTGAGGTGGTACCAAGATGCCTGTTGCCCCAGTGTGAGCCTGTTCCATTGCACCTATCCATCCTCCAGGACACTCTACCTTTCAGACATGGAGGGGCATCCTGTCCAGTGGTAGCAGGGAGCAGGGGACCCCTGTTTCAAGCTGGAGCAGCGAAGCTGCTTAGGAAAAGGAAAGCTGGGCCTAGTTTAGCCTGGCATGCCCCCTGGACCCTGACCTATAAGGGTGCCTGTCTGTAGGCAGAAGGGCCTAGGAGAGGGCACTGGCAGTGCCCAATTGGGGACTGCCTGTCACCTTGGTGGGCTCATGCACAGACGTTCCCGTTTCAATCACAGACGGTCAACCCCACCCCCAACCCAACTTCTGGACAGTGGTTCTTCATGGTGCCACATTCCCCACTCCAAGTCTCCTGCACCAGACCCCCAGAGGTATCTCCAGGTCATCAGGAAGTCCACTCACCTCCTGCCTGTGCTCACTTGGCCCAAAAGAAATGAGAAACTGATTGACAAGGGGAGAATCTGAAATGCATTAAGCACCCGTGTTCCTGTTCCCTCAACAGCCATTATCTTCACTTAGTCCTTAGAAAAGTATGGGAGGCAGCTATGATCATCCCCATTTTGCATCCCCAAGCATTTTTACAAACTTGAAGCTAACACAGGTGGTGTAATGGTCACCTGCTGGCAAGTGCCAAGCTGGCCATCAGACCCAGTCTGCCTGCCCATGTCCCTTTCTCCGTGCAGAGTTGTATTCTTTTCCTCTCTTCTCTGCTCTCCCTTTCACATCACCACGCAATACTAACAGCTTTGCATGCGGAAGGCACTTCATAGAAGCCGGCTGCTCTCAGGGGAGTGGGTTATCCCATGCTCCTTAGGCATAAACTACCTTGCTCCACACATGAGCAGTAGCCATCTCAAATCTGGGTGTGGGAAAGCAGCCCTCAGCTCATTACCCTCAGGCTCAGTGACCCAGACTTCACTGGCCCCCCTGAGAGCTTCCTGTGAAGGAAAAAGAAGTGGATGCAAGAAAAGGGGATCTCAGATGACCTCGTAATATGCTGGTGATCCAGGGCCTCTCCCAGGAGCTTGTTAGAAATGCGGGCTCTCCAGCCTGCCCCAGACCTATGGCCAGAATCTGCATTCTAGCACAATCACCAAGTACTTGGTGTGCACATTCAAGTTTGATGAGCTCCCCTGACCTACAACTTGGGTTAGGGGCTGTGTTGCCACCATTTCTCTTAAAGGGGGTGCTATCATGGGTTCTGTCTGTGTCTCAACTAAGTGAAGTCAGGCTGACACAGAGCTGGGGACTTGTGCAACAAACCCTGCCTGTAAGGCCACCACCGGGATGCAGTGCTGTGAGGATTCCCTGCAGCAGGCAGGATTCACTGCCTTTCGGAATCTTCCTATGCCCACACTTGGTCACCATAGGTGACTCTGAAGGGAAAAAAGAATCCATCCCCCCTGACAGTGCTATGAGGCACTGGCCAATAGTTTGTGTCACTGTTTCCTGTGAAATGGGGGCTGTCATTCCTGCCCTGGTGTGTCACCTCCCTCAGCTACTGAAGACTTCACCTAGCAGCCCCCAGCTTTTCATTCCTTGCCTGGGGGATAAAGACACAGGCTCCTGAAAGTAGCACCAGTTGACCCACAACCACTATGGGAGGGACCCGGAGACAAAGAGGGTCTCAAAGACATCACAGCCAGGGGCAGAGCACAGGAAGGCAGTAGGGAGTCTATTCTTTCTTTCAGTGACACCATCTAGGAGCTCTCCACAGGCCTCACTCTTCATCCCAGGATAAACAGAAAGCAGGAGTTGGGGGCAGGGCGCTGCCTGGCACAGAGCCTGGAGGCTCACTCATACCCAGACTCCTCCCTTACATCAGTCTCCTCCAGAGCCCACCAGAGCCCAGGCAGCAGTGTGAGTGGCGGGGACTCTCTAGGGCCTGGAAGAGCCTCTCTTGAGGTAGGGGAGAGGTGGGATCTCAGATGACCTTACCTGGACTCCTGGGGAGCACCTCCCCTACCCCTCGCCCACGCAGGATTTTGGGGTCAGGGTTAACTCCTCCCCACCATTTCTACCCACACTCAGGAAACCTTTCTTGAAGCTACAGGCCACCACCTCTCCCCTCTCCAACACACACAAACTGTTTTTTCTCCTTGGGCTAGGCAGTCCCAAAGACACAGGAACAGAACGGGTACACAGAGCGTAGAGCATGCAGAAAACTCACCCCAGCTTCACCCAAAGCCCCCCAACCCTGACCCCCTCGTCCCGTGCCATGCCCCAGGTGGGCGCCCGGACTTCTGCGAAGAGGGGCCGTGCACTAGTCTTCGGCACTAAAGGGACAGTGAATCGGCAGCCAACCGCGGGCTACCAGGCCAGGGGGCCTAAGAACTGAGCAGTCCCGCCCCATCCCGTCCCTGCCTAATCCTAGGTCCGAAATAGCCCCGGGTAATCCCGGGATTGGGCAGGAGGGGTATTAACCCGGAACTGGGAAGGAAGACGTGGAAGTATCCAGAGGGAGGAGGTCTCGGCGCGTCCGGGCAGAAGGCAGCTCAGTCCCTTGGAGTTGGAGGCGGGGAGGGGGGCAGGAGTTGCTGAAACCCGAAAAGTAACCCAGGCCAGCTCAAGAGCTGTTTCTGTGCCCACCGCGCCACTCCCCACTGGGTCCCAGGTCTCCGGGTCAGGAGTTCTGGCCCCGATACCCAGAGCCCTAGCTCTGCGCCCTAAACAGCCCCCCGCCCCGCCCCTGTGGCGAGGTAGACCCTGCATCCGAGCTCCCTGGATGGCTGAGCCCGAGTCCCGAGCCGTCTGTCAGCGGAGAGGCGGGCCGGTAGGAGCGCTGGGAAGAGCCCTAGAGTCCCCTTCCGAGGGAGTCCAGTCCCTGCCTGAAATGGAGCCCCAGGTCAGGGCTGCGACCCTGCGAGAGGGTCCTCGATTGCGCCTCAGGGTCTCGGAGCGGGCGGGGTGCTAGCCGGAAAGGCACCCTCCCTGCCCGGCTCAGAGAGGAAAGGGGCCCCTCAAGAAGTTCGCGCGCCCCCCCGACACGCCCGTTGCCCCCGGTCCCCGCTTACTTGTCGCGGAGCCCGCTGACCTCCAGGCTGGCGCCGAGAGGCTGAGGACCGAGGCCCGGGTCAGGGAGGCGGGCGCACGCGGCCAGGTGCCGCCGGTGCCGCTCCAGCAGGCCAGCGTTCTCGCGGCTCAGCCGCGCCACTTGGCGCTCCAGCTCCTCGATGCGCCGCCCCCGGCGCGCCAGCAGCTCTTGCTGCGCCGCGACGATCCGGGTCAGCTCCCGCAGGTACTCGGCCGCCTTGCCTGGGGGTTCGGTGGCGCTGGCCATGGTCCCTGCCCGGTGGCCAGCCGCGCCTCAGGCGAGTGGGAGGCGGGGCGGCGTCGGAGGCAGCGGTGGGGCGGCCATGGCTGCGCGGCGGGTACAGTCCTTCGGCGCAGCGCGGAGCTCAGCACGGGGCTGGCACGGCTCCGCCTCGGCTCCCACCTCCGCCGGTGCCCACCCCCGGCGTCTCCGCACCTCCAGCACCGCGCGCAGCGGTGCTCCGCTGCCCCACCGACGCGCCGGGGCTGGGAGAGCGCGAAGCTGTGGCCACCGGGGGCAGGCGAGGAGTTTGCAAAGTGCCGGCTGCGAGGCAGAGCGGGAGTCGGAGCGGCTGGAGCGGGAGGAGGTGGGAGGCAGGAAGAGAGGGAGAGTCGGAGGGAGGGCGCCGCCTGTCGGCCCAGCATCCCCCAACCTGCTCTGGGCTCGCCGGGAGCTATTCTCATCTCATCACCACCACTCCTAGCCACTCTGATATATAAATTTAATAAAAAAAGAAACTCGGCAAAAATATATCTTCATAATAATATCAGCCTTGGGTGTGCAAAGAAAAATGACTAATAAATCCGTGAGGACGTGTATATTTTTAATTTATCTAAGTCTACCCAAATGAAGGTATGTTTTGTAGATGCATACACATGACAAGTGTATTCTAGACTGGCCTTTATACATTCTAAGCAGATGGTAGTCCTAAAGCCTCCAAGATGTCCAGGTAAACCAGCTGCTAAGACCCCGGCATCGACCTTCCAAAACTCACACCCTGGATTCTGGGTACTGATCAGTCTGTAGGACAAGGAACCCAGCTACCTCCACACTGGCATTGAGGCCTTTGGCATTTTATTTTGTCTCTAAGCTTCGGTTTCCTCAGTAATATGTTTTCTATTTCTTAACTTTTAAAAAATCTTTATAATTTTCATACTCAAATGTTTTTCTACCTTCTTGACTTGAAAAGTTAGGTATTTCCATTGTTTCTTGTTTAATAGCAAATTCATTTTACAGCTATAAATTTGCCTCTGGGTGAAGCTCTAGGTACACCTCATAAGTTTCTAAAGCTTTGTAATGTACATTTTGATGATAGCTTCTCCTTGGTAAGGCTGGCATTACACTGGCTTGGATGATACATGGTACACCACACCCACATTTGTTGGTATCCCTGCCCCCACCCCCACCAGGAGAGGATAAGCCCTGCATGCTGAGACCTCAGACCTGACAGGGACCCTAAACCCTATTGACTGTCCCCTGGGCAGGATCTATAGGGAGGGAGAGAATGGTAATGGGACCATTCCGTGGGGTCCTGAAATTCACTAAGAACTCTTTCATCAGGACAAGATTAAACCAACACCATGCTTAATAAAAACTCTTTTTTTTTTTTTAGAGAGAGGGAAGGGAGGGGGGGAGAGAGAGAGAGAAACATCAATGTGCGGTTGCTGGGGGACATGGCCTGCAACCTAGGCATGTGCCCTGACTGGGAATCGAACCTGCGATGCCTGGTTCACAGCCCACGCTCAATCCACTGAGCTATGCCAGCCAGGGCGCTTAATAAAAACTCTTAACACTTAACTCCAAATTTCTCCCTCATCACCAGGCCAATAAAAGTGCTCTAGATATTAATATTATTTTATAAATCCTGTAATTATCTTGTGAGGGCAAAATTACATTGCATCTTATTTGTGTATATACATATAAAGGTGTTTATCAGTTCAGTTTATAAATTTAAAGTATACCAACATCTTTGCAATCCTATACTAATATTTCCTCATTATATAAATATACCAGGAGCCTCCAAAAAAAGGATGTGGTATAGGCTTCTTTCAATTTTGGGTGGACACCTGAACCTGAAGTCACAAGTGGGCTCTCTGCCAATGTTTGGGAGTGAAGGAAATTCAGTTCTTAATTCTGGCCCATGTCAGTGAGGATGGTGGGAGAGGAGCTGACTGAAGGAAGAGAAGGAACATTTGGGCCTCCCCTCCTGGGGGGATCTGGCTATCCCCCACCCCCATCACAGACTCCCCTCCAGCAGTTTCAGGTTGAAGCTGACCTCACATTTCCATCTCCTTTCTCTCTGAGACTTGCCACATCTCCAAGCATCAGACAAAGACCTCAGTTGATGGCAGGTCTATGTGGGTACAGGAGACCTGGATGGGAAGGCTTTATCCCTGTGTCCCAAGAGCAGCCACAACAAGACAGGGCAGAAGATGGCAATGGGCAGACAGATGCTATGGCAGCCTCAGAGGAACTATACCTACACCCTAGGACTGAGCAGGACCTTTTATGATCCATTTCTCTGCTCCTTCCACCTCCTATCATCTTAGGCAATGGGAGAGGTGAGGGGAATGAGCCTCCGCCAGCTTGCCATCTGCCACCTGTCTTATTTATTTTCCTTGACCTCCATTCCTGGCACTCTGGGGTGTTCCAGTTACAGTCGAATTCCCACAGCTGGAGGTTATAAGAGAGTCTGCCACCAGCAATGAGATCATATACACCAGCCTTCCTGGCTCACACATTGAGGCATACCCCAGGACAAAAGTTGACGCCTTCCCCAGAAAAGGGAAGTCTCCTCCACAAAGAGCAGCAGCCAGTCACTCACTGAGCAAATGTGACTGAGCATCAACTGAGCCAGGCTTTGAGGACACTGAGCATGACAGAAGAGGGTCTTGATCTCTTGGGGTCCTTCCGAGGAGACACACTCTGAAGGACTGCTCAGAGGCCCCACTCTTGTGTTAATGCTCTCCTGTCACCATCTTGATTATTTTAATTTGTGGACAAGAGGCCTGCACTTTCATTTTACACTGTGCTCCCCAAATCATGAGGCTAGTCCCAGAAAGTGTGCTAGTAAGCACTGAAAAACCAGAAGGAAAAAAAAAAAAAACACCACACATAGCATTTTCCAATTTCCTAGGTGTAAATACTGAATACCATATTTTTCAGACCATAACATGCACCTAGGTTTTAGAGGAGGAAAATAGGAAAAAAATTTTTGAAGCAAAAAATGTAGTAAAATATTTAATAACATAAATAACATAATATTTCACCAATGTAAATGTAAACAGAACTCAACAGCAGCATTAACAACCATTATTCCTCTCAAATTTGGGGGGGGAATAATTTAAAAAGATAAAAAGTGCATCTTATAGTCTGAAAAATGCGGTACTTCCCACCCTGGTTGACACAGTGAGACCTCAGTGGCTGTGGAGCTGGGCCTCGGTGTATGTGGTGGCGCAGACAAGGATAAGGTGTGTCAGTGGTACATGACAGGTGCTTCGCATGTTTGAGATTCAGTGCAAACCAAACAGGGATAATAATGGCATCTGCAGCATAGTTTCACTTTTGGGTCAAAGAAGTTGAGAGCCGGGATCAAAGCCTCCCACAGGCTAGAGAGCACTTCCCACACCAGCATGCACCATACGGGGAAGGAGGAGTGCTGAAATGCCTGCATACCTCTGCCCCACAGGCCAGACTTTGAAAGATGGTGCAGTACAACCTGCCTTTCACCAAACTCTGTCGCCACATACTGGAGTCTACCTGGCTTTGATCCCCACTCCTGTCCTTTAGATGTGACAACTGATCTCTCTTCTGGACAACTGAAATCTGAGCCACCCAGGTATCTCTTATGGTCTCCCCACATGAGCCCATGACATAAGAACACTGGTAGTCTGAGTGGCAGAGGTGGACAGGGAGGGATAAAACAGGTGCTTTAACATGACTGACAAAACAAAGCAGTCAAAACAAATTTAGATGGTCCAGTGGAAACACTGTCTGTTGTCTAAATCCCACAGTGTGTGATGAAAGAATTAGAACTCGGTAGCAGCTGCTGTGGTGGCTGACCAGACTGCCACTTCAGGATGAGTCTCTCATCCTCCATGGATCAGGCACATTAGCATCTGACAGCTCACAACCAAAACCAAGTCCCTCTTGGAAAATTGCCCTGTGCTGATGGCATCTCTCCCCATAAATGTTATGCCACCACCTTCCTAGGGAAGCCTTCATCTGTGATTGATACATGCAGGATCTTGTACAAGAGCTGATCCCCCTTGACTAAGCTTGGACAGCTCTGCAGCATCATCCCAGCTCTAGAGGTCTTCAGAGGAGCCCCTGAGACTTCTGTTGGGATTGCACCACAGCCCAACCCTTCCCTCTGCCCAGTCCTGCTTCTTCCCTCCTCCTCTGGTGCTGGCCCCAAGAGCACTCTCCAGTAACATTCCTGCATGTAAACCTCCATCTCGGAATGTTTCCCTGGAAACAGGCCCACACCCTCTTCCCCTGACCCTGTCTTCACACCATGGCTTTTACCTTGTTAGGATCTATTGGTTTACATGCTGTTATGTAACTAGTTAGAGTCTCTCTGCTTGGTATGTAGATAAATTCTTGGCCCTGAAAAACCAATAATTAGCTTTTCCAATATTATAATTATATAAATACAAGGCTAAGCAGTTTAAATTGAACTGCAGAGTAAAAAGATATAACTATGCACTCAAAAGGAAATAAAGATAACAAAAATTTGGAGAAGAAAGGGGAAGAAGAAGCATATTATAATCACTTATTAATATTTACTATTATTATCCACATTCAGCTTCTCAATAAAATCATCTATCTTTACAGTATCATTTTTTGTACAATATTCAATTTTCTTCTTAAAAACCTTCCTCTGAGAGCTCTTTGACTCATTGTTGTAGTTTGGGCTGTCTGCTTCCTCGGCCAGCTTACACCACTATCATTGGAGATTTCTTGGCATTACACTTCAGGTTTGGATCCACAATTTCTCAGATTTTATGAATCTCTTTTCTTGGATTCATTTTGTATTTTGCCATGTACACCCTCCAGCAGTTTTACCCAGAGATAGCCTGAGGAAAGGTCCTTGAGTCCTGTGTATCTGAAAGAATTTATTTCTCCCACACACCTGATGGACAGTTTAGCTGGACATAGAATCCTAGATTAAAAATTAATTTCCTCAGGACCTGGCAGGGTTTGCTCCATTTTTCTCTGGCACCCACTGCTATGATGCTAATCTGATTCTTGTTCCTTTGAAGAGGAGATTCTTTTGGGTCAGATGGTAAAGGTACTTCCCCCAATCAGAATATTTAGAGATATGGTGAGAGGCATTTTTGATCATCACAATGACTGGGTACTCTCTGGTACTCAATGGGCAAAAGTCTGGAATACAATGGGCAGGAAAGTCCCACCCAACCAAAATTTTCCTACTTAACTTGCCAAAAAGAATAACTAAGTTAGAGGACTCATACTACCTGATTTCAAGACTCAATATAAACTAAGAGTAGTCAAAACAAGTGGTACGGTGTAAAGATAGACATAAACATCAGTAGAATAAAAGAGAGTTCGGAAACAGACTCACAAATGTATTGTCAATTGATTTTCAACAAAATTTCCAAGGCAATTTAATGAGGGAAAGTACTGTATAGTCTTTTAACAAGTGTCGCTGGAACAATAGGAGAGCCACATGCAAAAGAATGAACTTCACAGCATCTACCAATATAAACTTGGAATAGGTAGTAGAACTAAATGTAGGAGCAAATTATATAAACTTTCTAGTGAAAAAAACATAGGAGAAAATATTAATGGCCTTAGTTTGGCAAGTATTTGTTAAATACCTAAAACATGAACACTAAAAGAAAAAAAATTAATAAATTGTACTTCGTCACAATGAAAACCTTACTCTTCAAAAGATACTGTTAAGAAAAGAAAAGGCAAGTTACAGTATGGGAGAAAATATTTGCAACATGTATATTCAGCAAGGGACTTCTGTGAAATATATATAAAGTACTCTTATAACTTAACAATAAAACAAGTAACCCAATTAAAAATAGGCAAAAATTCAAACAGGCATTTTACCAAAGAAGATATACAAAAGGAAAATAAGTGCATAAAAAGAAGCTCAATATCATTGACCATTAGGGAAATGCAAATTAAAACCACAATGACTCATAAATGACACCAAAACCGTAGGCAACAACAGAAAAACTAGATCAGTTGGACATCACCAAAATTTAAAATGTTTGCTCCACAAAGAATACCGATTAAGAAACTGAAAAGACAACCCACAAAATCGTACAAAAAAGTTTTGCTAATCATGTATTTGATTTGAGACTTGTATCTAGAATATTTAAATAATTTTTACAAGTCACTAATTAAAAACACAAATAACCCAATGCAAAATGAACAAAGGGTCTGACAGACATTTCCCCAAAGAAGATATAAATAATACATGAAAATATGCCCAACATCCTTTGCCATTTGGAAAATGCAAATCAAAACCACAATGAGCTACCACTTTACATCCCCAAGGATGGCTAGAATTAAAAATACAAAAAATAATAAGAGTTGGAAAGGATGTAGAGAAATTGGACCTACATTGCTGGTGGAAATGCAAAATGGTGCAGCTGCTTTGGAAAATAATCTGACAGTTCCTAAAATATTTAGACGTTAAAACTATATGACCCAGAAATTCTACTCCTAGGTATATAACTAAGAGAATTAAAACAATGTATCCTTGCAAAAACTTGTGTACAAATGTTCACAGCAGCATTAGTCATAATATGTAAAATGAGGAGGACTTCTGGTCAAGATGGCGGCATAGGTAAACATGGCTCACCTCCTCACACAACCACATCAAAATTACAACTAAATTATAGATCAACCATCACTCAAAACCATCAGAAATCGAGCTGAATGAAAGTCTGACAACTACAGAATTAAAGAAACCACATCCATCCAAACTGGTAAGAGGGGTGGAAACACTGAACAGGCTGGCGCCACACCAATGTGTGGCAGGTAAAAATTTGAGCGGGATATCTCAGGAGCAAGGAGTCCCAACCCCACACCAAGCTACCCAGTCCAAGAGTCTAGTGCCAAGAAAGATTATGTCCCCATAACTTCTGGCTGCAAACACCAGTGGGGAGAGTTGGTGGAGAAACTTCTGGAATCCCAAGCAATTGCTCTTAAAGAACCCACATATGGACTCACTTACTCAGACTCACTCCCTCTGAGCTCCAGCACTGTGGTAATAGCTTGGAAAGCACCAGTGGCATACAGGGACAAAGTAGGGAGAAAGTAAAGGGTCTGGCATCAAAGCAAGAGCTGGGGGACAGCTTTCTCCCAGACAGAAAGGCCATTGTCCCCTTTCTGAACCATCCCCACAGGTACAGAACCAGCAGACAGCTGCTGTATCTCCATGAACCTGGCTAACACTGTTTGCCCCACCCTGGAGATCCCCTGAGACTCTTTCCCACCCAACTTGTGGGCCACCCAAACTGTGAATTCAGACTTTTCCATTTGAATGACTGATATTGGCTCATGCTTCACAACTTCCTAAATCCTCTCAAAAAAGCAACAGCTGACCTCAGTGAACCCCCAAACTACCCCCCATACATCTTGCTAAGTGTCCTCAGGCGCAGCACTAGCAGCAGTCAGCCCAGACTCATAGTTTGGCTTTGCCTAGAAATCTCCAAGCCCAAGTAGCAAGCACCTCAGATTCCTTATAGCTTAGGCAGGGTGGCCTCCAGCAAAGCACAGGTGGAGACTGACCTTGACCTCCACCACCTAGGAAACTGAAGAGCCTGCATGCACAGTGGATGGCAACAGACCATGTTGGAGCACCACCACTCTGCCCCTGCACAGCTGATTCTCCACAAACAGCGGAGGCTGGTGGTCAGTGGTCACAACCAGTCCTTGCAGCTGACTGGCCTGGGTAAATACCTCCCATTGATCTGCCAATAGTAATCAAGTCTCAAGTACAAGAGGAGGGTATACTCAGCCCACACAGAGGGTAGATCTCAAATACCCAACTTGAGTGATAAGGGAGGCTTTGCCACTTGACCCTATTAGACAGTTACTACATAAGGTCATGCTACCAAGACAGGGAAATATGGGAGCTCTACATAATACATAGAAACAAACACAGGGAGGCTGCCAAAATGAGGAGACAAAGAAATGCGGTCCAAATGAAAGAACAGATCAAAACTCCAAAAAAGAACTAAACAAAATGGAGATGAATGATCTATCTGACGCAGAGTTCAAAACTCTTGTTATAAGGGTGCTCAAGGAACTTAGTGAGGACCTCAATAGCATAAAACAGAGCCAGTCAGAAAACAAGGAGACACTAATTGAAAAAAGAACAATTTACAGGGAAACAACAGTAGAGTAGATGAAGCTAAGAATCAAATCAATGATTTGGAATGTAAGGAAGCAAAAAATGAGCCATCAGAACAACAAAACGAAAAAAGAATCCAGAAAAATGAGGATGATATAAGCAGCCTCTGAGACAACCTCAAGAAGTCTGACATTCTCATCATAGGAGTGCCAGAAGGAGAAGAGAAAGAGCAAGAAATTGAAAATCTATTCGAAAGAAAATAATGAAAGAAAATCTCCCTAATTTGGTGAAGAAAATAGGCATGCAAGTCCAGGAAGCACAGAATCCCAAACAAGATGGATGCAAAGAGGCCCACTGCAAGACATATCAATTAAAATGCCAAAGGTTAAAGATAAAGAGAGAATCTTAAAGGCAACAAGAGAAAAGCAGTTAATTACCTATAGGGGAGTTCCCATAAGGCTGTCAGCTGATTTCTCAAAGGAAAATTTGCAGGCTAGAAGGGATTGGCAAGAAATATTCAAAGTCACGAAGGCAAGGACCTAAAGCCAAGATTGCTCTACCCAGCAAAGATACCAATTAGAATAGGAGGGCAGACAAAGAGCTTCCCAGACAAGAAAAAACTGAAGGAGCTCATCATCAGCAAACCATTATTATATGAAATGTTAAAGAAACTTATTTAAGAAAAAGATATCAAAACTATGAACAATAAAATAGCAATAAATACATATCTGTCAACAACGGAATCTAAAAAGCAAACTAAGCAAACAAGAAGAACAGAAACAGAACCCTAGACATGGAGAGGGTTTTGATGATTGCCAGATAGGAGGAGGGTGTGGGTAGGAGGGTGAAGAGGTGAGGGAATTAAGAAGTACAAATAGGTAGTTACAGAATAGCCAGAGGGATGTAAGGTACAGTATAGGAAATGGAGTAGCTGAAGAACTTATACACATGACCATGAACAATGGTGTGGGGATTGCCTAAGGAAGTGGGGTGTGTTGGATAAAGAGGAGCAAAGGAGAAAATTTGGGACAACTGTAATAGCAAAATCAATAAAATATAATTTAAAAATAAATAAATAAAAATAGGAAACAAACCAAGTGTCAACCAATTGATCAATAGATAAACACAATGTGATATATCTATATAATGAATATTATTTGGCAATAAAAGGAATAAAATGCTGACATCTGCTACAACATGAATGCATCTTAAAAACATGCTAAGTGAAAGAAGGCAGCCCATGATTTCATGTACTCAAAATGTCCAGAATAGGCAACCTGTAGAAACAGAAAGTAGATTAGTGGCTGCTTGGGGCTGGGAGCATGAGGTGGCTTGGTTGGTAGGATTAGAGGATGAATATTCCTTTATGAGGTAATGAAAGTGTTCCAAAATTGACTGTTGTAATGGTTTTCAAACTCTGTCAATATACAGAAAATATTAATTATATCTCAAGCTATTTCTTTAAAAAATCTCAATATCTAGCACAATAGCTTCAATTAAGAAGACTGACCATTCTTCTTCCAGTGTCCACATCAGAGCTCATCTGGAATGGGGCAATGAGGGTGCAGGGGTGAAGAAGTTGAGTGACCAGTTCCTTCAGGCTCTGCATGAAGCCTTCCCAGAAGCTTCCTGCTGGTTTGGAGTCATTCGTTTAACTGCCAGAAGAGCCTTGCCTATCTCTCACCTTGGTTCTCCTCTCTGCAACCTCCAGCCAAGGCCTGGCCCAGGGAAGTCACAGATCATTGTATTTTTGTTGAAAGGACAGCTGTGTGAATAACTGTGATGAGTGCAGTTGACACAAGGCTCTCAGTCCTTCTGACTGATCTGGACCCCAGGACAAAACTTGCAAATGGAGCAGCAGACCACTCCAGCCCAACATGGGCAGTGCATTAAATAATGGCTATCAGGCTCTGGTTGGTGTGGCTCAGTGGATTGAGTGCCAGCCTGCAAACCAAAGGGTCACTGGATAGATTTGCAGTTAGGGCACTTGCCTGGGTTGCAGGCCAGGTACCCAGTAGGGGGCGTGTGAGAAACAACCACACACTGATGTTTCTCTCCTTCTCTTTCTCCCTCCCTTCCCCTCACTCTAAAAATAAATAAATAAATATATATATATTTTAAATAATGGGTATCAATTGTCAACATTTTAAGGGTGGGGGATTTCATACAGAAGATCTAATTTGGGGCTTCCTCTTGGTTGCAGTTGTCTCAGGTGGATGATGGCTGCCTCCCCTTAGGTGATCACAGACACTCTGGGCTGCCCTCTCCATGTCGTCACATCACACACTTGTCCTAGGAACATTCCAGCCTAGTTTCCCATGAGCCTGTGAGACCCTGGTGTTGGGGCTTCAACCTGTCCTGGCACTCAGTCAGCCATTTGTTCATTCATGTGGTGTGAGTGGGCAGCACAATGCTCTCTGAGACTCAGGTGCAGAACTGGCCCAACACCATAACTGTCCATTCTGTTGGTCAAAGCAAGTCACGAGGCCAGCCAGGCTTAAAGGGAAGGGAATAGATTCCACTTCTGGATGGGAATAGCTACAAAGCCACATCGCAAATGGTATAAAGATAGGAAGGGGGCAGAAATCAGGCCATTTTGGTAATCATGGCTTACATGGTACTAGGTGCACAGCAAGAGTTCAGAAAACAATCAATTGTACTTCAGGGGCACATCCATCACTTCCTGCCACCATCCTCCTGGCTTGGGGCCAGGAAGATGCAGGGATGAGGGAAAGAGTTCAACCTCAGGACACCCCAACTACCAAAGCCCCTTTGGAGCAGTTATCATTGTTCCTCCACTGTTCCATGCACTGCAAATGCACTCTCTTGATGATGACAATGATTATAATGTCACGTTTATGATCCCAGGAGGACATTGCTACAGAGGTTTTGCCCTGTCTCTGCACTCCTAGTGAATGTGAGGAGCCTACTTCAGTGAGCAGCCTTGCTGAAACACAGTGTCTGCTTGGTACATTGGCTGTTGCTGTAGAACACAGAGCCACGATGCTGTAAAGGTGCATGGGGAAAACAGAAGGCCCCAGAGTGGGAGGATAAGAGCAGACATCCAGGTGAGAGCAAGATACCCCACATGCTAGGGCAATGATTGTGGGCTAAGCCCCCTGAACTGCAGCAGCCATCTTTCCCTCACTCCCTCACCTGCATGTAGAGATCCCTCCCTACAACCCAGGGTGTAGATTGTTGGTTGCACCCTACAAATAAGGAAGTTGAGACCAAAGCCTGGGGTCACTTTCCCATGGTCACTCAGTGAGTTTAAGGCAATGGGGATCTTAACCTTGTATTCCAGGCTCAATCTGTGTTGCTTCTCCCCACTCTGCACCATTTCTAATGATTTAGTGATTGTTCCATTATAAGTGAAGGTTGGTGTCATACCCTATCATGGAGGTACAGAGGAGAAAAGGGGTAAAAGGCACAGTCACCAGTGCCCCTCATTATGGGGACCCTCATTCCTTCTTCTCCGATGTTACCACTCTGCATTTTCTTGCCTTTGACACATCACATACTCCCACATATCTGCACTTTTGTACATGCTACTCTGTAGGGAACTGTTTGGTGTGCTGTGGGAATGTAGCTCAGCTTCCACATGGAAAACCAGTGGGGAGCGAATGGCACACAGGACCACGCCCCTAGAGAGGTTTTCCCATGGGGAATCAGGCCTGCATTGTACCTAGACTGCTATGAGACTTACTTTTGCTAAAACTCCTTCACCCTGAATTGAGGCAGCAAGTGCTTACTGTAGCTTCCTAAAGTCTGTGCTAAACCTCCTCAGTATGGAGTGTAACTGGTTCAACCACTTCTCCCTTTGCATTTGCAAATATCCTTCTTCTGTGATGTGATTAGTGGCATCCTCTCCTTTGTTATCTGTAAAAGGTAGTCCCCTGCAATGAACCTGTGCATAGTAAATGAGGACTACCCTCCATGTAATGTACCCAAAGAAGCAATAAAAGCCTGTCCAGGCAGGGGCTTGGCTTGCTGGTCCTCTCGCCCTCTCCCTCAGAGAGTGGCCATTCTGTCCCTTTTCCTCCACAGGACTTCTGTTGTCCATGTGTATTTGTTCACTAGTGTATGTGTTCACTAGCAGCCACAACATACACGGATCCTGCAGGCCAGGATCCGCCTCACTGCTCCTTCTTCCAGATACTCCTTCTCCACAATCTTCAGACTGGCAAACTCCTATGTATCCTACAAGACCAAATCCTAGTGGCCCCTCCTTCCAGGAACCGTCCTTGACTCTCCCAGCCCAGCTGGGGACTCCTTTGTCTCCTAAGGCTCTTACTCCTGCTGTTTTAAGAAGATGGTTTTACCAGTGTGCTGGTGCTGGGGGAAATAAGCACTAGCTCTCAGTTACTGCTGGAGTGATGATTGGCACAAGTTCCTCACAAGACAACTAGAAAATCAAAACTGTCCTCCAGATTTCAAATGCACACCCTTTGACCCAACAATTCCAATATTAGAAATTTATTTTCCATTAAACTCCCTCTTAGGCTCAAAGGAGTCAGAGAAAGTCTATTCTCTGGAACCTCTACTGTATTAGTCTATTGGCTAAGGGATAAAAGCAACAAAGGTCAGGCACAAACAGTAGACTTGGACAGTTCCCAGCAGTGTAGAAACATGAAGGAATATGCAGAGTCATGTACTTGAACATGTATAAACTATTTTCAGGAGGGGACACTACAAATAATGCTAAAAGTAGATGCTTATGAACTTTTTTATTTTGAGGGCAATTTTAAGTGTATTTTATTGATTATGCTATTTCAGTTGTCCCCATTTTTCCCCCTTTGTCCCCTCTTCACCCAGCACCCCCATTCCTTCCAGCAATGCCCCCCCCAGTTCATGTCAATGAGTCATGCATACAAGTTCTTTAGCTTCCCCAATTCCTGCACTATTCTTAATCTCCCCCTGTCTATCTTCTACCTACAATTTATGCTACTATTCTCTGTACCTTTCCCCACTCTCTCCCCCTCTAACTCCTGTGCTGATAACCCTCCATGTGAATTCCATTTCTGTGATTCTGTTCCTGTTCTAGTTGTTTGCTTAATTTGTTTTTGTTTTAATTTTAGGTGTGGTTGTTAATAATTGTGAGTTTGCTGTCATTTTTCTGTTCATATTTTTTATCTTCTTTTTCTTGGATAAATCCTTTTAATATTTCATATAATAAAGGTTTGGTGATAATGAACTCCTTTAACTTGACCTTATCTGGGAAGTACTTTATCTGCCTTTCCTTTCTAAATGGTGGTTTTGCTACACAGAGTAATCTTGGATGTAGGTCTTTGCCTTTCATGACTTGGAATACTTTCCAGCCCCTTCTTGCCTGTAAGGTCTCTTTTGAGAAATCAACTGACAGTCTTATGGGAACTCCTTTGTAAGTAACTGTCTTCTTTTCTCTTGCTGCTTCTAAGACTCTCTCCTTATCTTTAATCTTGACTAAAGATTATGATGTGCCTTGGTGTGCTCCTCCTTGGGTCCAACTTCTCTGGGACTCTCTGGGCTTCCTGGATTATGATGTGCCTTGGTGTGCTCCTCCTTGGGTCCAACTTCTCTGGGACTCTCTGGGCTTCCTGGATTATGATGTGCCTTGGTGTGCTCCTCCTTGGGTCCAACTTCTCTGGGACTCTCTGAGCTTCCTGGACTTCCTGGAAGTCTATTTCCTTTGCCAAATTGGGAAAGTTCTCCTTTATTATTTGTTCAAATAAGTTTTCAATTTCTTGCGCTTTCTCTTCTCCTTCTGGCACCCCTATGATTCAGATGTTGGAATGTTTAAAGTTATCTCAGAGGTTCCTAAGCCTCTTCTCATTTTTTTGAATTCTTATTTCTTCATTTTGTTCTAGTTGAATGTTTCTTTCTTCCTTCTGGTCCACACTGTTGATTGGAATCCCAGTTTCCTCCCCATCACTATTGGTTCCCTGTATATTTTCCTTTATTTCACTTAGCGTAGCCTTCATTTTTTCATCTAATTTGCTACCAAATTCAAACAAATCTGTGAGCATCCTGATTACCAGTGTTTGGAACTGTGCATCTGATAGGTTGGCTATCTCTTCATTGCTTAGTTGTATATTTTCATTTGGACCATTTTTTGTGTGTGTGTCTTGACGTGCCTGTTACATAGTGAGGGGCGGAGCCTTAGGTATTCACCTGGGAGGAGTAACCCACATTGCTGCGTTGTGATGCTGTATATGGGGAAGGGGTCTGAGAGGGAACAATGGCACTTGCTGTTTTCTACTGGTTTTCAGTCACTTTCCCTGCTACCCACAAGCAAATTAATCCCTTCTGGTGCTGATTCCCAGGTGGGTGGGTTTGTGTACATTCTAGGACCCTGTGGGTCTCTCCAACAAACTCCCCTGTGAGGCTGGGAGTTTCTCCTACTGCCGCCTCAACCGCCACAGGTGTTTTCAATCAGAGATTTGAGGCTTTATTTCCCTGCACTGGAGCTCTGGGTTGCGCTATCTGTCTCACTCCCAAATTGTTCCTCCTGGTTTATCTGTGTGTGAATGTGGGACCTGCTGCTCTACCACTCACGCTGTAGCCTTGCCAGGCAGCTGCAGCCTTGTGCACCCTGCTCCACAATTCAGCGCTGAGTCCACCAGCTGCAGCCTTGCCTGCCCTGTCCTCCAGCCACCACCTTACCGGGAGTCCTCGCCACGCACCTGTGTCCCCACCTCTTACCGGTCTGAATGAGTATGTCTTCTTTAACTCCTTGGTTGTCAGACTTCCATGCAGTTTGATTTTCTGTCAGTTCTGGTTGTTTTTTGTTTTCAAATTGTTGATGCCCTTCTTTTGGTTGTGTGAAGAGGCACAGTGTGTCTACCTATGCCTCCATCTTCCACGCTTTTATAGTAGACCACATGGTCTTCTGTCCAGCATGTAAGAGGCAATGGTGTAGCCACTAGGTGGCTTCTCTTCCTGACAGGCCAATAGGCACCATTTCCAGCCACTGCACCTTGGATAGAGTGTCAGCCTCATCATTCCTGGGGGAAGCAAGAGGTGCATGCTTGGTCACATGACATATTGATTTGTTTCTGGTGCCCTAATTCCCAGAGGTCTTGCCACAAGGCCTACCCCAATAATGGCCTATGCATGACCATCCATTGATTTGCATGCCATGTACAGTTCTATAATGTTAGCACCCGGTACACTGCCCAACTCTCTGTACAAATAGTAGGGACAGTGCTTCATTGTCAGTCACGAGCCACACAGCCTGAAGTTCTGCCCACTGGCTACTGTCACCTACTCCAGTGTCAAACCAGATTGCTTCTGTTTCTGATTGAATTGCTACAGTAGTCCACATAGTGAGCTGGCCTCTGCTGGATACATCAGAATACTAGGCATCTGAGGGAATGGCTGCCTGCCCTTCATGGAAGGAGCTAGCTTCCAGTTCTTCTATTGTGGCAGGGGCAGTAGAGTGTTCATCTACATAGGTAATAGGGCACAGAACTTCCTGCACCATGGTCCATAGGGGGCTAGTTGACAGAGTACTTCTTTGTTACAGATAAGCCCCCCACTTAGCCAATGTGGACATCTGAGCCATCCCACTGTGAGGCTTGGCCATCCAGTCTTGGATGCACCCAGCAAAGGAATAAGTGGTTCTTACAGTTACCAGGGCAATTCCTGTTATAGACTCAATGGCCCACAAGGCAGCATACACTGCAGCCAGTTGCTTTTCAGTCAGGGAGTACTGTACCTCTGCTTCCCTCCATAGTTGGGACCAGAATCCCAGGAGTTGACATAGCCATTCCACTCACTGCCACAGACCCCACCCAAGGCCTTTTTGTGTCACATATACACCTAACTCACAGGATCTAGCAGGATCCAGAACATGCAAGGCCTCAGAGTATTTAATTATGTGCTTCACTCTTTGGAACACTTGTTGGGGTCTAAGTCCCAGCTTGCTCCCTTTTTTACCAAGGCATACAAGGGGCAAACAACTTGAGTGAGGTGGGACACAAACACTCTCCAGTAACTTAGCAGGCCCTAAAATGTTTAGAGCTGTTTCATAGCAGTAGGAGTAGGATATGCCTGAATCCATCACCACATCGGGGATTACTTTTGTCTTACCTGGCCAGACAACCCCCAAGAATTTGACAGACCATCTAGGCCTTGCAGCTCAGCCTCACTGACTGCCCAGCCACATGACTTCAGGTGAAACAGCACTTGCAGCACTGCTTTCTCTAACTGCAAGAGCATCACTGGTTAGCAAAATGTCATCAATGTGGTGGAAAAGGCACATTTCAGCAGGCCATGGCCACTTAGTCAGGTCCTCTGCCACAGGCCCATGACAGGTAGTCAGGCTGTGCAAATACCCTTGAGGGAGCACTGTGAAGGTCCATTGTTGGCCTTCCCATGTGAAGGTAAACTGATCTTGACTCTCTGGAGCAATATCTATGGAGAAAAAGGCATTTGCTAGATCAGCCACAAAGTGGTAACCATTAGTTACCCAGTCCATCAAGTCCACCACAGAAGGGACTGCTGCAGGGATTGGGGAAATGAACTTATTGAGCTCCCAGTAATCTACCATCATTCTTTACATGCCATCTGGCTTCCACACTGGTCACATGGGAGAGTTGAAGGGACTATGGGTAGCCCTAATTATCCCTGCCTTTTCCACCTCTCCTAAAGTAGCTGTCATATCCTCATGGATTCTGGGAAGCCAGTACTGCTTAACTGCCATCACCAGTTGTGGGGGAAGCAACTGAACAGGAAGATGCTCAGCATGCCCCCATAGAATGGCTTTTACTACTTATGTTCCTAGTTGAAACTCCTGCTGTGGTTTGCAGCCACAGTCCTTGGAGTACATCAATGCTCAGGATATGCTCAGGAATAGAGGACACATACACCGTGTATTCACAGGGGCAAGTGACCAATACCTAGGTAGAGCTGCATGGCCTTCACCTTTACACTTTGCCCCCCAAAGCCATCAATAGAGGCCTCACACCCCAGAAACTTCTCAGGGTTTCCATACAGGGCATCACTTTCTTCCCCTGTGTCTACTACAGCCAGGATGCACTGAACATTTGTAGGGGACCAATGGATAGCCAATTCCACATGCAGCTTCCAGTCCCCATCTGTCCTCTATAGATGGGTTCCTTGGCCCTCTCCCTATTCAAACTGCCAAAGGATATCCCCTCCATCTTCTTGGGAGGTTGGCATAGCTAGGTGTCTTCCAGCTGGACAGGATGGGCCTCTTGAGTAATATCCCTGGGTTTCCTCCTCACCACCTTCATTTCCTGGGGCTGCAGGAAATGTTGGTGAGCTCGCAACTGTTTCCAGAGTTCTAATATGTAAGCATTCAGCTTCCTATTAATCTTATTTCGATCTACTCCAATCCCTAAAAGGTCTGACCACATCTGGGTTCTGGTTACCCACATGGGGCCACTCTTTAACTGCGAGACACCATCTGCACTCCTTTCTGCTGCTGCTGAGTCTCTGCCTCTCTAAGACTTGCCACCACTGTGGTGACATCATTAATACAATGCCCAAAATACAAGGCCAAGATCACCATGAAGGATCCAAAGGAAGCAGAATGAGTGTGCACCAGATCCCTCATCCCTGCCATAAAGCATTCATCATCGGGGCCATGAGTGTTGGGATTAAACATGGCCTGGAGCATGCCCAACTCCTGTAGGATCTGTAGTAAGTCCTCGTAGGACTGCCATTCGCTCACAGTCCCTGGCATGTTTCCTGCATCCACCAAGACAGAACGAATTGCAGCCATGACCCATTCCAACAGAGAGTGAGATCTCTTCTCCCATCATGTTTGGCTGGCTATTTTGCAGCTGCTGTCACAGGAAGGGGTGAGTCATGATGGAAGCCAACTTTTCCATCTCGTTATCAGTGCACATAGTACTAGCCACCTCTAAATCTCAAAGGCAGAGGAACCACACTGCCAAGGACTCCCCAGCCTGCTACTGAAACTGCTTTCCCAAGTCAACTATTTTGGCCTCCTTATAAGGGTGATATGTAGTGTTCTCGACCATCAGGGCAGGACCAGCCATATTCCCCCCAGGTGCCATGGGTTGCTGCAACTTCATCTTCTGTATTACTACTGAGTGGGCCCTCAGGGAACTGTTTCCACCTTCCCCTTTTCTGCCTCATCCATTACAAAGGAGAAGGGGATCGCCATGGGTACCCTGTTTGGAGGTCTTCCTCCAGTGCTCATATTTTGCCCTCCAAGTCTTCCTCTCTTACTTGGAGTTCACATAACTTCACTACATTGCAAAGTGCAGTGTCTGTCTCAGCTCACAAACACCCAGCCCACGGCCCCTGTGGCCACCTGAGTGTTCAGCTTCTCCAGGGTCTCCCTTACCACCTGCAGGGCTTTCTCTACTGTGCCTGGGGTGGCACCAACATTGGCCCAGTTTTTTGGGGGGGCAAACCTCCAGGAGACTTGCCTCCAGATACTGCAGGTCACCCTTCCAAGTCCCCTCCAGGAATGCTAATGGCTCCTCCATACCTACTGTGACAATCCTGCTGACGGCACCAATGGTCTTGCAGCCATTCAAGGCTGGGCAGGTTCACTTGGGATTTGGGCAGATGGAAGAAAATTTGAGAATCCATCAGGATGACTGGCATGTCTTAAGTCTAGGGTGGGGTGAACCCCTTGTGCCAAAAGCCACGTGCTGTGCCACAGGAAGTCCCAACTCCCTTATATACTAAATGCACACAAAGCCAGCTGGGTGCCAAAATATTATATAACAGAGCTTGATTCTGTGCATGTGGGCCCATACTCAAGGTTATATGAATACTGCTAAGTCATAGTTGTCCAAACATTTGGGTAAGGGACTCCATTTCCCCTATACCTGGGGACAAGCCTGAAAGAGTGAGATGGCAGTCTTGTTTAACAAGGTCATAGACCTGCTAGGCAAATGGTGCCTCACAGCAAATGGGGCTGGCTTTATCCTCTCAGGAGAGACACAGCATGTCAATGGCAGCCCTCTCCACACGTAATCCCAAACTTCTTCATTTATGTGCTGCCTACTTAAATTTTGCTATCAGTGGGTACACACTAAATGCATATCTGTTTTTTTCTTTGCTTTTTTTAAAGCAAAAATATCTTCAGTTTAAAAGCTTTTCTACCAAAATATATGTAGGCTGAAATGAAAGTTTGTGTCACTTGCCATAATTAGAAGATAATTCATAACATAAAACAGAATGAAAAAATTGTTAATTTCTAGTTAGAAATGGTGGTCAGTCATTCTACATTGTGATTTTGAAGCCTAACCTTTCTAGATTAGCAAGTGCTAGAGACGTGTTGAAGACCTATCACCATGCAGACAAGCCCTTCTACTTCATCTAATGGAAGTATTGAAATAGAGATGAAGGGAGGGGGGTTGTCTCCCTGACATTCCACATTGTTTAATTTGCTCCTGTTCACAATCCTGAAATGACCATGGGGATTTAGTCTCAGGTGTGTTAGGGCCCCATAGGACTTGTCCAAACTCCTCACCCCCAGTCTCTACCTTTTAATCTGTAAAATGGGGATAAGGATATAAACTGAGGAGGGATGTTGGAGACCCTGAAATTCAGTGAGATGACACGTAAATCACCTAGCACAGCTCCTCCTCTGAGGGAGTTACAACTATTATCACTAAAATTACTCTGAAAGAGGGGATTGGATTAGCAATGAAAGGAACATGCACAGTAGGGGGCACCTCTTTCAAACTTCTTCTTTTGAAGATGGGGAGTCTGAGGCCCCAGAGACAAGGTCTTCTCCCTTAGACCCTGAGGGTACAGCATATGCAGCCAGGAGCCTGTCAGGGACCCATGAAGATGTTTGAGATGGGAAATAGGGGAAGGAGGAAAAAACACAATATGTCAAAATGAATAAACGTTTAATTAAATGTCCATAGAACATAACATTAGACAATTAGTCAATTGCATCTCAGCTCAGCTCCTGTGTAGTTATATATAAAGTCTATTTAATGAGGCATGTGTGTGCTTTTTCATATATTTGATGTGATGTGGTATAGATATGCCGAAACAGAACCTAGCAGAAGTCTTAGAATAGCCCTGGCCACAAAAAAGGCAGGAATTTGCCAAAGTGTCCACTTTCAATGGTTGGCTGGCTCATTCATTCATTCATTCATTCACTCATTCATTCTTTCATTCAACAAGTACTTCACAGAGTGAAATCAGCAGAGCCCATATGCAAGGCCCTGATTCTACCCAAGGGGCAGCTCAGAGTCATCACTTTCCTTTAGCCCTCATCTCTTGGTATCCTGTCCTGAACTTGATTCTTTTATCCATCTCCTGCAGGGCAGGTTCCCTCCTGTACACATGGGGGAAACCAAAGTTAAGAGCAGGCAGAACAGGGCTGATGTGACAGAAATTCACCTATAGTTAGTGGCAGAGCAGGGATCTGCACCCAGCCTTCCTGGCTGTACCTCTTTTGGGAGTGAGCCAGCCTGCATCCCCTGCCCCCAGCTCATGAATATTTACACAGATGACCTAGACCTCTTCCCTCCCAGAAGTCTGCAAGGAAGTCCATTACAGATTCATGTGGCACTGAATGTACTTCTAATTAGGAGAACACAGTTGTTCTAATTTTAACATCACTCACATACTACCTCTGTCTGCCTCCCCTCCTTCTCATTTCTGTTAAAGGATGTTTGCATCTCCTGAGAGCACACCACAGCCCCAGCTCTCTCATCTGTTACTTGGGATGAGTCATCTTTTGGAGGGCTCTTCATAACCTGGGAGATTCAAATACTTCTTCTGGGGTCCCTGATAGGATTTCTCCCATGGTAACAGGGTGCAGCCAAGACGTGGGCCCCAAATAGGAATTTGTAATGGGGTCCAGAACTCAAGGTGTCCAGGAAATATTAGAAAAATATATAGGATGTCCTCACCCCCACAAGTCTGAGCTGGGGGATGGGACACATGAAGCAGGGCCATTCAGAGCTGTGTTGTATAGCAACAGCTTTGCGACTAATCTCTAGCATGATCATTTAACATATCTATAACATTTAACTGGTTTCATGGATATGTTAAATAGCTGTGGCCATGCTTTAAGCCAGGGAGATGAAAGTGACTTCCACCCAAGATGTAACTGAGAGGCAACTCCTGCTGGTTACAGCACCTGCGTGAGAGCTTGGAGAAGATTGGCTCCGTGCCATGGGGCCACATCTGCCCAGACTTATTATGGCAGCCCAAAAAACTGGAAGAATACAGGAATGCTGGCAGGTTTAACTGATTGTAGGAGGAGTTGGAAATGGGGCTGTAGAGGAAGATTGGCATGGGGATTTAAACCCAGGTGCAGCAGCCATACCAGGGAGAACCACAAGGCTTTGGCAGAGTGGTGACCCTGCAGCTTTGGGGTGCTCTCTTTTGCCACATGGTTTAGGAAGCAGGAGAAACTTTTCATGGAAGAAAAGGGGAGAAAGGATTCTTGCTGGTGGGCCATGAGAAGGTGCCACATGGCTTTGGATTAATTGGAGATCATGGTGGGGACACAGCTGATGGTGTCGGGAGCCCGAATCACAGACGTCTACTTCTTCTCCTGAGATACGATACCCCAGACTAAGGCAGAGGGAGAAGGAAGGGCTGTGTGCATCTGTGGGTATTCTAAAGGACGTTAGTATTTTAATGAAGACATTGGGTCACTACTTTAAGTCTGTATAGCTTTAAATAAACATTTCCTTTCCTTTTCACAAATCTCCAGCATTGAGAGACATCTTTCCTCTGGCAGCGGGCATAGCGAATCTAGTGGGGGGACCCCCAGAAAAAAAAGGGGGGTCCTTTCAGTAATAGTATATTGTACACCCACCCCTGGATCTGTTCTGTAACACCATTAAGCAAAGAATGCCCATCCAGCTAGCACCTGGATCAGGCTGGAGGTTGGTGGCCTTAACGTCTGTTGTCTGTGACTCTTAGAATAAAATTCATCTGCCTCTTGAAGCCTGCCAAACATCTGCCCTGTTGCTAATTTTACCTACCTTTCCCCTCCCTCCTCTCTAGCTTAGGATTCCCAGATAAAGTAGAGGATGCCCACTCACACTGAAATGTCAGATAAGCAATGAATCATTTTTTAGCATAAGTATGTCCCATGCAACATCTGGGACATAGTTACACTAAAAAGGTATTCGCTCTTTAGCTAAAATTTTAATTTCAGAAATTTAACTGGATTTCCCACGTATACAGTGTAGGGCAAAAATAGGTTTACAGTTGTGAGTACACAAAACCAAGTTTAGTCTTGTATTATTATCTATTATTATATTATTTTTCATATGAACAACTGTAAACTTACTTTTGCCCCACCCTGTATATTATTTTTATGTTATCATGTAACGGTATTTTTATGTTTTTCAATTACAGTTGACATACAATGTTATGTTATTTTCAGGTATGCAACATAGCGGTATGTAACAGGGAATATCAGGGTCCCAAAAATGCTTAAGTTCTCCTGATAAAATGACTGGGGGAAGGGGAAGCAGAGCAGAACCATTGAGAGTCACTTTGCATACCTGAAGAACTTGGCCAGTGTTTTAGTAAAGTTAAGTAGCTGTGCCTGCTGTGCTTGGAACCAGGGGGTGGGTGTGGCTTTCCCCCCTGATGCAGTCGGGAGGCAGTCCCCTGGTTGCTTGGAGGTGGTTCCTACATCAAAGGGCCCTGCCTGCCCACAATAACAATGACAGCCAAGAAAGGCAGAAGAGACCAGACTACTGGCAGGTGTAACCCAGTGTGGGAGGAGTTGGAAATGGGGTTACAGAGGAAGGTCTGCCCTAGGATTTAAACACAAGCATGGCAGCCATGAGGGAGCTCTGGACCATGTGGGAAGGAGAGTAGGAGAGCCATGAGAGGCATGCACTCTCTCCCTCTCTGGACCACACAGCTTAGAAAGGAGAAGAACAACAGGATGCAGCAACCACGCGGGGTCTTGGACATGTGGTTTGAAAGCATGCAGAAGGACACCCACTGGCCCACCAGGAGAAGAGGTTTTGGATTAAGAGCAGCAGCCTAACCGAGCACAGACCACTGGAAGAAGCCAGAATGCAGATGGGAATCTGCCCAGCTACGCCACAGGATTCTGTTTCTTTTCCTCTGACTGTCCTAGTTTGGCAAGGAGAAGCAGGACTGTGTGTTTTGAGGTGCTTTTTGTTTCTAAAGGGTATGGGATTTAATGGCAGAATTCTGACATTATTCTAAACTTGTATAACCTTTGAATAAATAGTTCCTTTCCTTTCTGCAAGACTCTGGCATTGGGAGTCACAGTTCTTATCAGTGGCAGGCAATAGATCCCAGTGGTTCTGTTAGAGTTAGACATTTAGATAACTTTCGAAGTGATCATCCCAATAAGGCCAGTTACCCATCTGACACCATACGTAGTTATTACAATATCATCGACTATTCCCTATGTTGTACTCCACATCCCCATGGCTTTTTGTTAACAACCAATTTACACTTTATAATCCTTTCCCCATTTTCATCCATTCACCAACTCCCCTCCCCTCTGGCAACCAACATTTCAAAATGTTCTCTTAGGTGCCCTATATTTTTATTTGCTATATCTCCCAACCCTACTTCAACCACTCTGCCCTCTTGCTGTTTCACAATTACCCATAGCATTTCCACCTCAGGGCATTTGCATGTGCTGTTCCTTCAGCTGGAACACACCTCCTGCCCCCTCTTTGCTGATTCCTTGACACTGAAATGTTGCTCAACTCAAATGTTGCCACTGCAGCACAGTTTTTCCTGACCAACAAACTGAAGCAGCATCCACACCACCACTATTATTCTGTCTCCTATGATCATGTTTTATGTTTCTCATGGCACCTAACACTATCTCTGAAATAATCTTTTCTATTTATGATTTTCCCATATCCCCCACTACAAAGTCAACTCCATAGGAGAGGCTGAGTTTGTCTAACAAAGTCCACTCACATGCATATTTGTTGGGTGTTGTTAAACATCTGTCTAAAGGTGCTTCTGCAAGCCTTGACCAGTGTAGCTCAGTTGGCTGTGTGTCATCCCACAAAATGTAAGGTCGCCAGTTTGATTCCTGGTCAGGTCACATGCCTGGGTTTCTTCCCAGATCGGGGCATGAACAAGAGCCAACTGATTGATGTTTCTCCCTTACACTGATATTTTTTCCCCTCTCTTCCTGCCTTCCTCTCTCTCTAAAAATAAAAAAATAAAAACTAAAAATTAAATAAATAAACAAAAGGGCCTCTGCAAGAGAGGTTTTATTTTGTCCATACCATAGCTGGGAAGACGAAGGATCAAAGAGGTAGGTGACCCTCCTTGGTCTCCAGTTGGCCTTTTATATACCAGAACCTCTTTCCAGTATTTTGTATTAAGTTGTTTCATTCCAAATCAGCCCAACAGTGTAGGTACTATTATGGAGGTACTCAGCCAAAGTAAGGAAACTGAGGCACAGAGAGGTTTAGCAACTTGTTCATGATCACATAGCTCATTAGAAGTGGAGTCAGGATTTGGACTCAGGCCTCTGCCCCCAGAGCCTGCATGTAGAAAACAGTGATCTGGTTCAACCTCTCACTTTACTCATTTAAATGTTAACAGACCCACAGAAACCCTGACCAGTCACATAACCTCACCCCTCTCCTAACCTTAGCCATGCCTTTCCTTTCCACCACCACTAGCTACCTATCACACACAGCTCCATGCCCTCTCCTTGGTCATTTTTGTAGGTGCTATCCCCTCTTCTTGGGAACCCCTCCCTCTTTTTCTTGTCCATCAGAGAAACCTTTTATTATTCCATCAAGGTCACTAAGCAAGAGTCCCCTCTTCCAGGCAGATCTCCCTGACCATTTACCTCTGCTACACCAGGCTTGGGCTTCCTTCAAGCTTCCTCAGGACTGCTCCCACGCTGGCCCTAGTCTAAGCCTGGGCTGTCTCCACATTGGACTGAGAGATCTGGGAGGCACGGATGGGTTAGAGGCCTTTCAGGTCCCCAGTGCCCAGTGCCCAATGCCTGGTGCAGGATGAGCTGAGAAGATGAGACAAGTTCAGGATTATAAGGGAACCTCAGCTCCCATCAGAAAAGAACCATCAGCAGGGAACCTTAGTTGCTCTCGTCATTTCTGTCCTTAGCAGAACTTTGGTCTGTATCCCAGGCTGTTGGTGGCCAGCCGGAGCTGGCTCCTCTGGAGTGACTAGGGCAGGGACACCCAGAGTTGGGGTGGCTGGTTCAAGGAGAGACTTCCAGGAAATTAAATCCAGTTTGGGATTTGGGATCAGTATTTCTCAAGATCCACACAGAGGAAAGAAAATGACTACATCTAGGAAGTTGTTATAAGGAAATAATCAGACAAGCACGCAGAGTAATATGCATGAGGAAGTTTATCCAGTGTTGTTTATGACACTAAAACACTGGAAACAAGATAAGTGCTGCAGACTTCTGGCCAAGATGGAGGCATAGGTAGATACACTTTGCCTCCTTGCACAACCAAAAGAAGGACAATAACAAATTTAAAAACAAAAGATAACCAGAATTGCCAGAAAATCAAGCTTTATGGAAGTCTGACAACCAAGGAGTTAAAGAAGAAACATTCATTGAGACCGGTAGGCGGGGTGGAGATGGGCAGCTGACGCAGAGAGGATATATGGCAAGGCAGTGGCTTGCAGACCAGGTGGTCCCACATTTTCATGCAAGACAGACAGTGCAACCCAGGGGTCCAGTGCAGGAAAAGAAAGCCTCAAAACCTCTGGCTATAAAAACCTGTGGAGGTTGTGGTTGTAGGAGAAATTTCCAGCCTCACAGGAGAGTTCATGGGAGAGACCCACAGAGTCCTAGAATGTACACAAAACCACCCACTTGGGAATCAGCACCAGAAGGGCCCAATTTGCTTGTGGGTAGCAGGGTAAGTGACTGAAAACTGGCCAAGAGGAGAGCAAGGAGCATTGTCCCTTCTCAGACCGTCCCCCACATACACTGCTACAACACAGAGACATGGACTGCCCCCGCCTGGTGAATACCCAAGGGTCCACCCCTTACTACATAACAAGCACCCTGAGACAAGAAAATATGGCCCAAGTGAAAGAACAGATCAAAGCTCCAAAAACAGAACTAAGCAATGAAGCAATAGCCAACCTATCAGATGCAGAGTTCAAAACACTAGTAATCAGGATGCTCACAGAAATGGTTGAGTATGGTTGAAAAATAGAGGAAAAAGTGAAGGCTATTCAAAGTAAAATAAAGCAAAATATACAAGGAACCAACAGTGACAGAAAGAAAACCAGCATTCAAGTTGACAATTTGGAGTGGAAGGAAGAAAGAAGTATTCAACCAAAATAGAATGAAGACACAAGAATTCAAAAGAATGTGAAGAGGATTAGGAACCTCCAGGACAGCTTTAAACATTCCAACATCTGAATCATAGGGCTGCCAGAAGGAGAAGAGGAAGAGCAAGAAATTGAAAACTTATTTGAACAAATAATTAAGGAGAACTTCCTAAATCTGGCAAAAGAAGTAGATTTCCAGGAAATCCAGGAAGCTCAGAGTCCCAAAGATGTAGGACACAAGGAAGCTCACACCAAGACACATCATAATTGCATAATCCGAGATTAAAGATAAGGAGAGAATATTAAATGAAGGAAGAGGAAAGGAGACAGTTACCTACAAAGGAGTGCCCATAAGACTATCAGCTGATTTCTCAAAAGAAACCTTGCAGGCCAAGAGGGGCTAGAAAGAAATATTCGAAATCATGAAAGGCAAGGACCTGCATCAAAGATGACTCTATACAGCAAAGCTATCATTTAGAATGGAAGGGCAGATGAAGTGCTTCCCAGATAAGGTCAGGTTAAAGGAGTTCATCATCACCAAGCCCTTATTTTATGAAATGTTAAAGGTACTTATCTATGAAAAAGAAGATGATCAAACCTATGAACAGTAAAATGACAACAAGCTCACAACTATCAACAACTGAGCCTAAAAATTAAAAAAAAAAACTAAGCAAAGAAATGGAAGAACAGAAACAGAATCACAGAAATTGAGATCGCATGGAGAGTTATCAGCAGGGAGTGGGGAGGGGGAGAATTGGGAAAAAGGCACAGGGAAAAGAAGCATAAATGGTATGTAGAAAATAGACAGGGGGAGGTTGAGAATAGTATAGGAAATGGGCAAGCCAAAGAACTTATATGTATGACCCAAGGACTTAAACTAAATGGGGGAGAATGCTGGTGGTAGGTGTGGTCCAGGGTGGAAGGGAATAAAGGGGAGAAAAAAATGGGACAATTGTAATAGCATAATCAATAAAATATACTTAAAAAAAGGAAACAAGGTAAGTGCCCTTTCACTAGGGATTGTGTTAGTGACCTATGCTGCATCTATACTAGGTGGCTGGCCTCTTGCACCATTCTCCCCCCTGCTCTCTGCCCATCAGCCACAATATCACATTCTCTCCCTCTTAGAGCCTTTGCATGCACTGTTCCCACTGCCTGGATCACTATCCCCTTGCCTGCTTAGGTGGTTAACTACCAATCACTCTTCCAATCCTCAGCCCAATCCTCACTTCCCATCCCCCCTCTTTGATCAGATCAAATCCCCCAATCATATGGGTCTTCTAGGAGCCTGTTGTATTTGTCAGAGACCCACTATCAATGTTTATCTTTTTGCCCAATTGGACTGTAAGCTCCACAAGTGTAGGAATTGATCTATTTTTGTTTCTGAGTATAAACACAGATCTTAGCATCATGCCTGGCACACATTAGGCACTCAGTATTTGTTGAATGGATGTATAAATTAATGAAGAGCTAATGGATATAGACCAATACTCATATTCATGGCAAGATGCCTATGATATAGTTACATACATGAAGAATGTTATAAAATCTCTGCAGCTTGCTGACATTTCTGCAAGAAAATTCATGTGTGTGTATGTATGTGAGAGAAAGTCTTAAAAAAAAGAACAGCAAATCTAAAACAGAGTTAACAGCAAGAGGTGATGTTTCTTTTCTTCTTACTTATCTATATTTTCTACTTCAATTAACTCAGATTACTCTGTAATTGGAAAAGTGCATACAAGTCACTTGGGGGTCTTGCTGAAGTGTAGGCTCTGGTCCAGCCAGTCTGGGGTGGTGCCATGCTGCTGATCTGAGGACCAGAGTTTGAGTAGCCAGGTTGTGGAGTATTGCATGATAAGAAGAGAGGAAGGAGAGGAGGAGTGCAGGCGGAGGACAGGAGGAAGAAAAATCGTAAAAGAGATGAGTCATCTGTCCCTGATTGAGAAACCAGGCAGGTGGAGAATGAAGAAAAGACAAAGGGAAGAACAAACAGATTGGCCAGAGGCTGAGAGGGGCATCCCCAGAGTAGAAGACTTGGTGGTGGGAGGGGCAATGAGGCCTGGCCAGTAGGGTGAAGAAATGGCCAGAGGGGTGTAGTACTGCCATGATGGTGGGCAGGCATAATTCAGGGGTCCAGTGTTTGGAGCCTTCTCCTTGGGCTGAGCGTTTTCTGGTGATGAGTGTTCTCCATAGGGCTGCTTCTGTCAGTCTCTCAGAAGTCCGTAGTCAGGCAGGAACAGACAGGAGCTGCTTGCTGTGTCCCTTCAGACCCTCACCATGCATGTTGACTAAGTTGGGCTGCAGTTTGCAGAGGGTCTTCCCTACTGCCGCACCCAGCTCAGCTAAGCTGTGGCCTCTGACGTCTCTCTCCCTACTGACAAGGAAAGCACACCCTCTCGAGGGAAGCAGGTGTTCCTTAAGGGCTCAACGTTGGTGGGCAGACTGGGCTCAGGCCTTCAGTCTTCTCCTTTCCTGGTTCTCAGCTCCTTGGAGCTGGGGCGGGGCCTGATCAGGGCCTAAGATGACACTAAGGGGAGGGGAAGGGAACAGCAGGAGTATGGGCAGAAGCCTGTGAGAGCCTGGTTAAAGGACAAAGGGGCAGAGAAGAGGAGACGACACACATTTTCTCTAAATACAACCTGTCCACTCCCTTCAGACAGACTAGTCATTCTATTGGTTAACACTAAAGGGGATTCTACCAACACACATGCTTAGCCTCAGGATATCCCTTCTACCCTGTCTCCAATCATGCCACACGCCCACTCAAGCACCATCCATGGCTCCCCATACCTACAGGAGAGGGTTACAACTTTTGGGTAGCTTCCTCAAAGAACTTTGGCAAGCTTATATCCCCCCACAGCCTTTCTAAGTTGACATCTATAATTTTTCACCCTATGTTTAAAGGTATACTTTTACTGATAGAAAATAAAACACATTAAACATTTGATAAGATAAAATACACTGAGGCTCAACTAATTAGAATATTTTATGACATGATTTGATTAAATAGGTTTTAATTATCAAATTAAATAGCCCACTCAGAACCTGAAATTATATGAAATTTTATTAAGTAGGTTTTATCCATTTCATAATTCAAAATGTGAAATGAGTCCCATTAGATTGAGAAGAATCAACTTAGCTGACTTAGTTTCTGGCTGTGCTGCATCAGAACATCTCACCCTGCACATGTTCCCTTGGAGAATGTTGTAAGAGTGCAGAGACAGGAAGCCTGCAGTTTGCATGTAGTAATCGAAGGCATCCAAATTCAGGACCTCCCGTCATCCCCTTAGTATAAGGGCCCTGGGGCTTTTTACACCCAGCACAATATGCTATAACTTTGTTCCAAACGTGTGAAGATTTAAACCCAGGCCACTACCCGTTCCTTCTCCCTGCTCAACACTGCCCCCACTCAAGGTTAGAAATTTCTGACCTTGAGTCCAAACCTGCCCTTTCCCGGAGATGTCCATCATTCCAGGTTTCGCTCTGACTCATCTCCTCCTATGCACAGTCCCTTCTTCTAGGCTTCAGCCCTTCCCATCCCATCAAAGGTCCTTTGAGCCTGTCTGTCTCCCACTCTGCCTCTCCATTTGGCTCATCTCTCTGCCCCCACCCTGCCAGCACATACCTTAAGCTCATAAACGGTTGGAGAATAAATGCATGGCAAGAAGGGCACTGACAAAGGGTACCAGCATCCCTTGGAGGTGATAACAGGAACTCGATTTTCCTGGCTTAGGAAACAAAATGATCAACCTGGCAACAGACATGAATCTGCCTCCATCTCTGGTGCCCAAGAAATAGCACGTAATAATTTTCTTCTGATTTAGACAATGAGTCCCCATTCCCCTCCCTCATATGAATAGAAACTGTTATTTCAGTGGTTCCTGAAAACATAATGAAATAACTACATTTACACATTGAACACAACTGCCCCCCAAAATCCCCTTCTCTGCTGTTTCTGAGACCCTGGTGGCAGTAGAAGCAGGTGGTTGGGGAAGTGGTTGCCTTTTGGAGCTTTCTAGGTGAGGTCATGCACTCCAGGTCTCTGTCTCCACCCCCAACCCCTCACATGCTGGGGGTTTCAACATAGGAGCTAATTAAACCCACATAGCAAACCTACAGAGGAGGTCCTGTTATAATAACATTTTGTAGGTAGGGCATCTGAGGCTCAGAGAGGTAATATAAGGTATCCAAGGTCAAAGCCATCCACTGGTAAGTGGCAGAGGCAGGAGTGTTAGGTGCCTGGGCCCTGTCTACCAGCCTCACTGGCCACTGCTCCTTGCCTCCATGGAGAAGGACCTAGAGGGAGGGAGTGCCTGCTGCCCTGGAACTGTTGTGCCTTAAAGCAGAAAAGCAATGCATCTTTCAGATTCTATTTTCCTGGTTTTTATAAATTGTGTTATTTTTCTTCCAGTAAACACTGCCCAGATGAAAGTGGTCACTTGATAGGCATCCAGTGAAATCCTCCACAGAATTCTATTTATTAATTTTTTTAAGATTTTATTTATTTATTTTTAGAGAGAGAAGGGAGGGAGGGAGAGAGAGAGAGAGAGAGAGAGAGAGAGAGAGAGAGAGAGAGAGAAACATCAATGTGCGGTTGCTGGGGGACATGGCCTGCAACCCAGGCATGTGCCGTGACTGGGAATCGAACCTGCGATGCCTGGTTTGCAGCCCGCGCTCAACCCACTGAGCTACACCAGCCAGGGCAGAATTCTATTTATTAATTACATATAACATAAAACTTAACAAAATAATAGATGGTCACCAAACATATAATCTCAGGTTTTGCTTTCTCTCCTTTTCTTACTCTTTAACTCAGCTTGCTCACTTTATTTACTGTTAAAATTGTAGATGCAGAGCAGCTCCTTTAGAGTTAATCATAGAGTGATGTGCTGTCAGTGACTTGTTGACACATCCACAAGGTCAGCTGGGAAATGTGGGGGAGCTCTGCCTGCAGGGCCCCCCACCCGGCTACCATGGATGAGAATAAGTCTACCAAGACATGATCTGCTTGGGGAGGAAAGGTGGCCGATCTCTCAAAGGAGAAGGGCCAAGAACCTTTTCCTCAATGGCCTTTTATTGGGTTCATTTGCATAGGAATACAGGTAAAGCTCATTAATCATTGCCAGGCAGTAAGGATCAAACAATAGATAACAAAGAACTCTGAGGGCCTATTTTGAGTCAGGGTCAGATAGCTAAAGAGCTGTAAAACTCTGAGGAACAAACTTACTTCCAGCTTGGACCCTTATCATTTAATTGAGAGCATTCTAAACAAATCAGGTTTCACAGGATTTTACATATTCTTTCTTAGGCCTGATTGCCTGGGGAACCTGCTGTTTCCAGCGCAGGGCTATACCACCCTCTTTCATTGTTTCAGGCTTAAGGCATTGTCTTAGACTTAAGACAGGCAGCCAAGATATTAGGAGACTTATCGCAGACTGAATGAGGACTCAGGCTTTGTCAAAGCCGAAGGGCGAGGGTCCATCACCCCCTTTTGCTGTAGTCCCCAAAGTCCTTCCTTGGGGGCCTCCCATGTGATTGTGCCTGTCTTAGGTTGTTCCCCCCTTGGGGAATCTTACCTGTCACTGGCTAACTGACCAAGCATTGGGGGCCAGTTATGGTGAAGTAAAAGGAGCAGAAGTGGTGCTCCTGCCAGGGAGATAAGCTTTTGTCTCCTTGGTGGCTTACGGTCGGTCCAAGGTCGTTCCCTCAACCTTAGCCTTGGTGGGAGTTACAGCTTCTGAAACCAGGCAGGGTGGTTCCCAACAGGGAAACTTACATGTGTGGATGAAAAAAATGGGTTCTCTGGAAAGTAACTCACAGGGTGATCTGATCATAAATTCCTAACCGGGTGGGTCATGGTGGATAGTCACGCCCCAGGCACATAACATTTTAGGTAAAGATTTATTTTTGCCATAAGCCCTGTCCATTGTTTCTGTGCATCTAGGTTAACACACTTTTGAAATAAGCCATCCACTGAGTGTGTTGGAACAGAGGTCCCTAGGATAAGGGGGAACTACTGTGGACGGATGACATTATTTTGTGTTGGCAAGAATAGGGGAAATGGACTCTTTCATTTCCAGCTGGTGGGTGTGAAAATGGGCATAATGTTTTGGAAAGTAATTTAGCACTATCTAGCCAAACTGGTGAGGGGCACTGATGAGCCTGTGCCCCCAAAACTGCATTCCTTGATATCCAGCCCAGAGAAACTCTGGCCCCTCGGCCCATGGAGCCCTGTACAGGAACATGCGCCACAGCCCTGTTCAGTATAGCACAAATCTGAAAACACCTTCTGTCCAACAATAAGAGAATAAAGAATTAAGTCAAAATGAAGCTATCTGATGAAATAGTACAGGATACCTAAGACAAAAAAATGTGGGTGAGGAATTTCTCCCTTTAAGTTTCTTCCAGCTGGTCTAATAATGAGGTGGATATCAGACAGATTAGCAAGAGAAAATAACCAAATTTAATGTGTATGTATGTATGTGAGTATACATGAGAGAATCTGAGACCCCAACACGCAGGAGAGGTTCAGAGACAGAAGGAGAATGTGGATGTGCAGGACATCCTGAGCTAGGGGTGAGGTAATGCACCTTGGGGCTTCCAAGGGTCACTGCTGGGTGATAAAAAGAACAGATGCTTAGTAAATAGAAGTTTGCCTTGCCCTAGTGGGTCAAAAATGATATTGTTGATAATCTCTTATTATGGGCAAGGCCCCTAATTTAAGTTATTCTAGTAGTTAAAGGGTGGGACAGAGGTTTCTCTTGAGCCTGAAGCAAAAATTGCCTTTAGCTCAAAACAATTGCGTGCCACTGAGGCACATCTGGGGGGACTTGTTCTAAACTCCCTCGAAAGCAAGATGACGAACGTGACCACAGTACAAGAGTACGAGCAAAGTGCATTATTTATTTGGTGCTCATTATTAACAATAAAAGTTGCTTTGGAAAAATATAATGCAAACTTATAAAGGTAGTTGCCTCCAAGAAGGGAGGTGAAGGGGCAGAAGGCAGAGGTTGAATGCAGCTTAAGTTATATTTATGTTTTGTGGCTGTATGCCATTTTTTAAAAAATGGCCCCATGGCTCTAGCCTGGGAGCCTGAAACAACATGCTAGCATGTGCCTGTGCTGAGTAGAAGGGGGGATTGTCATACCATTCTTTATTCTTTTCTATATTCAATTTGTTTTCTTTACAAAAAATGCCCCATGCGACAGCCTTCTGCTCCAGGGTGTGCTCCCCAGCCGCATGTTCCAGGTGTGCAGAGGCAAGAATTGCTGTGGAGAATGAAACACTGCCAGCAGTCTGCATGGATCCAGACCCTGGTCCTGGCATTTGCTGACTGTATGATGCCAGAAGGGTGGCTGATCCTTGCACACCTGTTTCCCTATCCGTAAATAGTTGTACCTACCCCGTAGGACTGAGGCAAGGATGAAGCAAACTACAGATTGGACAGTGCTCAGTATGTGCCTCATAGAGCAGGGTGGTGAACATCAGCTGCTGTTTGCTCTCCCTGCTGCAAGGCCTCTTCTCACAGTCCACGCTGGCCCCAGGGCACCATGTCTGGCTGCGGGAGCTGGGGGCTACTCTGCAGAGCTGCCTTCTATTGGCCATGATCCAGGGGGCTTCTGTGGTTCCAGGCGGCTGGGGGCAGGTTGTGACAGCCTTCTCTGACCCATGGGCATTTGGGGTGAAATGAACCTGCTCCTCTCACTGCCCCAAAGCTCAGAAACTAGCCATGATGAAGGAAAATCTACCATCATTTACTCCTTCATGAGACCCATGCTGGTATTCATTCGACAAACGTCCTTCGTTGTGTTGTCCCCACCACGAGGGATGCAGTGAGGGTGAGATTGGAGCAGGGATGGTTTGAGTTAGGGATGGGGCCCAGTCTGATGGAGCAAAGTGTCTTTCAGAACCACGTTTCCATCAACCCTTGCAGCTGCCTCAAGAGTGACCCTCCCCCAAAAGGAGGAAACCGGAGCTCAGGCACAAGAAGGCCCTGCATCAGGCAGTGCTCCTGTGCCCTTTGTTCTCCAAGGAGGCTGTTGACTGAGTGCTGGCCTGGGCTTTGAGTGCCCAGTGCCCTTCCAGCCTCTGCTAGGGCCACTCAGGAAACCCTGTCCCAGCAGGATGGACTGAGGGAGTGGTGTGCAGTGGGCACAGGAGAGAACAGGCTGATGGGCTCACACTAGGGCCCAGCTATGTCAATCAGATTCCATGACAAGTGGCAGAAAACTTGCTTTTAATGGGTTTAGACAGAGAGGAATCCATATTATGCTTGTCACCTACTGCCAGCATAACACTGCCAAACAAACTGTCCCCAAAGTCAGTCCTTTGTAACAACCGTCATTTATTCTCACAGTCAGTTGATCTGGGGTGGACAAGGACCATTTCAAGGCCCTCGGGTGTCTTTCCTCCTCCTTGAGCCAATAGCCACCTGGGCTTTATTTTTATTGTCAATGGAGAAGCACAAGAAGGGTGAGTAGAAATTCGTGAGGCCTCTTGAAGCCCAGGCTCTGAACTGACATGATGTGACTCCCATCCACATTCTTTTGGCCAAAGCAAGTGACACGACCGCAGCCAACTTCCACGGTGGGGGTGGGGGGGGAGTGCACTCAGCCTCAAGCAGGAAGCACTGAAGAGTCCTGTGCAAGAGTGTTTGCATACAGGGAGGATGAGGGCTGGGTAATACTGGACCTGCTCCCCTCTGGCGGCCAGTCTGGGGTGGGGGGGCAGGACAGATGTTAGGACGGCCACTTTGCAAATGAGGGAACTACTACGGCCCAGAGAGTAAAGTGATTTGCATTTCCCATCAGACTAGACCTTCACCACTCATCCTGAATGTCCCAGGCTCTGGACTCTGTCCTAGCTGGTATATCTGATTTTGAGATATCATGTTTCCAGAATGCACAACACACATACACACAGAGAGGGAGGGACAGATACAAAGAGTTAATTTTTGGCCAAATTTAGTAATTCTGGCAAAGAAAAAATCCATATGCAATACTATATGTTTAGCACTAAATGATGCTAAAAGCATTTTTTGGCACCCATGAGAGAGTGAAAGGTGCTTGGTCAGTTTGGGAACAGAAAGCTGACCTTTGCTGTGTGTCACCTGGTTTTGTACATGCACTCATCTGGGAAGCTTTGGCTGCCTCTGGCAGCACATGCATTTGACATCCCAAAATGTGCTTTAAAATGGTGGTCACCTCTGGGGAGAAGAAAGCCCAGATCTCTCACCTGTGTCTGGTTATCCAGCTCTGTCAGGCTCCAGAGTACCCGAGATGGGTAAAGGGGAGAAAACCAAGTGGGCAAGTGCTGAGACCTTTCTACTTTTGCTGAAAGAAGTTTAGGAAGTTGATATCCTGACATCCAGCCAACCCTGAAGGATTGCCATATATGAACATAATCACCAGCCATGGGATAGAAATGGCCATGAAAGCCAGCCCCAACTATGGATATGATAGGAGCTGTCTGCTAAGGAGCCTTCCAGGAAAGAAGTCTTTAGTACTTGGGTGGGGACAGCGAGAGCTTGGCTCTCTGCTCTTCTTCTTACGAACATTGCCATGTCTGGATGTGATGTAACGCCTGGCTCCTGGCAGCCATCTTGTGTCACTGAGGGGGCCTGCCTGAGAGCAAGGCTGACATTTATTGAGTGTGAACTGTGCAGTCTGCATGGAGTCATTAAGATTTTTGCTTATCTTGGTTCAGTTATCAATTCAAAAGGAGATTGAAACCAGGAAATAAACAGAAGTCTGAGATTCAAAATGACAACAATGGAAAAATTAGAAAAGATCATCAAAAGTAAAAATGTGTCATTAGAGACCAAAGCTAAGCCCATCCTCACTTTCATGTTTTCAATTACTGTATATGGATGCAAAAGTTGGCCAGTAAAGAAGGCTGATAGGAAAAAAATAATTCACCAGAAACATGGTGTGAGGAGACCTCTGTGGGGTACCCTGGACTACCAGGAAGACGATCAGTGGGTCCTGAGCAGGGCTGTTGAACAGGATGTATAGACATCATTAATTTAGGGCTGCCAGGAGTTGGAGCTGACACCAGGGCATGAAACTGGTGCAGGACCTGTGCTGAATACATGACATCAGGTGAAAGCTTTCTAGGTCTTTCTGTGTCCCATGTCCTGGGACCAGAGTTGAATCAGGCTTGTTCCCACACTCAAGGAGGTCCCAGCTGGGAAGGGGAAGAGGGGTCAGATGATGGCAGCACAGGTGGAGAATAGCAGCAGAAGTCCGGGGGCTGGAGGAACATCCTCCTGCCAACTCACCTGCTGCCTCTTCATTTAATTATGACGTGAACAAACGGTCCTTCTACACAGGGCTCCTCACGGGACCTGTGTGCCGGCTTTCCCCAACAACAGCAACAGCAGCACATGCGGACACAGCACCTACAACACCTTCCATTTATTAGCTCAGGGGCTCTGGGGTCCATTCCCCCTCACACACACACACAGGAGGCAATGAGCAACACGCAAGTGAGCTAGCCAAGCTTCCCTGACATTACCACCTGAGCTCCACCTCTGGAAGTCATTTTCTTCCATGAAGATGTCCCTGGTGCCAAAACGGTTGGGGACTGCTGTTAATTAGCTCATTTTGTCCTCACAGAATCCTCGTGAGAAAAGTGTCTGTCCTCCTGTTTCCAGTCAGGGAAAGCAGGACCAGGGCAGTGACAGTGCCTACAGGGGCTTTTAGATTCTGCATGTAGCTTCCGAGCCTGGGCAGGCCACCTATGACAAAGGCTTACCCTGTTCCAAAGTTATCACTTGTGCCCTTGTCAGTCTGCACCCAGGCATCCCCCGTCCATCCTTCAGGGCCCTTGGTGTGGGCCCCAGGCTCCTCCTTGCCCCATGGAGCCTTCCACATGGTGCTAAAGCCTCTTCCTCACCTTCTCCCTCTGCTGCCTGCCACCTCCTCCAGGAGAAGACAGCCCCACTCACCCATCCACTGCCCAAATGAAGGCTTCACACATGGTATCTTGTTCATTTTTACAATAACTTTGTAGGCGTTGTGCCCATTTCACAGAGGAGAAAGACAAAGCCCAGAAAGGAGAGAGACTAGAACAGGAAGGAAGGGGTGGATCCAAGCTCTGTCTGATCTCAAAGGTGAGTGGGAGGTGTGGAGGATGGGTTGGGCCTGGAAGGCAGTTTCCAACTGAGGACAGAGCAGAAGTGAAGGGAGGAGTCTATTTGGGAAGCTGCAGGTAAACGAGTGTGTACAAAGGAGCTGAGGGGCCAGTTACACCCGAAGGGACTGCACCCAGCAGGGCTGTGGTAGACTTCAAGGGCAGCGGGGATAAGACAGCTGAGATAAGAGGCTGAGGCAGGGAGGCCAGCGGGGAGGCCATGGCCTCTTCCCTCAGGGAGGGTCCCTGGACTGAGAAGTGGGCCATGGGAGGCCAGACAGATGAGACAAAAAGAGGATGGATTCATGGCAACTCAGAGACTGGCTGGATACAGGGGCATGTGACAAGGAGGGCCTAAGGAGGGGACCCGAGTAGTACAGGGGCAAGTGTGTCCATTGTGGCTAAAGGAGAGCACTGGCCAGGGGTGACTAGACATGTGGTGTGGCCTCAGGACTGGGGGTACAGAGCAAGGAGAGCTGGGACTTCTGGGCTTACATTTCGATGCTGCCATGGAATCTGAGGAATCAGTTTTGGCTGTGAACGAAGACCACCTTGATCATGAAGCTGATGGGTGTCAAAAGAGGCCTTCCTGTGTTGGGATGCAGCACCATGGCCTTGACGGCCCAGTAACTCTGGTGGCTGTGCTGGCCTTGTTACACGGAAGCCCCACCGGCTCTGCTCAGCCAGGGGAAAGGACGATGAGGTCAGGAGGCCATTTCTATGCCCGAAACACAGTGGTATGTTGGCTCCTGCATATGCCGGCTGCTCTTTTCCCTGCTCTCAGTCAGGGGTTTGGGTCCTAAGGAAGAAGATGGAGTGACACTGGGGACAACGGGTCTTCACCAGAGGCACCTGTGGGTGGCCCCTGACCTTGGGCAGCTACCTCATTTCTCTTAGCATCTGGTCCCATGCCTTCGACCTGCCTCACGGGGCTCTCAAATGCCTGTGTGAGTGCTCTGTGAAGGCAGAAGGCAGCCCTGGGGGCCAGAGAGGGTGGGGAGGTGGGTGAGGACAGGCTGACAGAGGACCAGTCCTGAAGGGCACGAACAATCCAACAGGCGGACGGTCTGGGGAGGCAGGTGGGGCAGCAGATAAGAAGTTGCCCACAAGGCAGGGAGAGTCAGTGGGGAAGTATTCAGACTGTAGAGGTCAGTGAGAGGACTGGCTGAGCAGAGGTGCTGGTAACCCTGGGAAGATCAGCCTTCAAAGAGAGTGGAGGTGGAAACGAGAGTGGCAGGAAGGAATGGCTGGCAGAGGAAAAGATACCATAGAGAGAAGGCTGAGCTGACACTCGGTAACGTGGGTGTGTGGGCAGGGCTGCTACGTTCTCCTATAGGGAAGGCACCTATGGGCACCCTGGGCTGCCAGCTGTGAGAAGGCACCATGGCCTCGTGCCCTGGCCACTGGCTAGTCTTTTGGAGGTGGGAGGAAGGCCTTAGTGGTCAGCCCGATGATGGAGATGTAGTACAGAAGGATCAAGGGCAGCAAAACAGACCTTTTCCCAAAATCCACATAATCAGAAGCAGTCACGAGGGCCTGGGCAACTTCCAGGCAGGACTCATGCAAGTCCAACAATGATCGTACTCCTCTTAAGAAACTATATGGAGCTTTATTAAATAAACCAAGTAGAAATACGTCAGTTTGAGCTCAAGTAATATGCAAGGCACAGTTCTTCCTGTCTCCAGCTTTACCAAAATGAATCACACAGACCAGCCCCACAGGACCGAAGTGCATTCACACTGCAGCTCAGAACCAAACCAGACCTCACACACAGCATCCGCGTGTGACTGGCCCTGGGGGGTGCCTCTAGGCCTGGCCCCAGTGCACGGGCCAGACCGTTGGAGGCCTCAGTTGCTGAAGAAGTAGGAGCTGGGAAGGAGGGAGGCCTTTTCCCACTGGTCTCCCCAGCCTCTGCACCAGTCCTGCTGGACTCTGCACCTGCTGGGAAGCTGCCTGGAGAGCAGGGAGGCATCTTCCATTTGCAGAACACGGAGGCTCAGATCTGCTGAGGTGCGACTGTCGTACAAAAGGAGGGACAAATAACACTGGGTCTCTGTGCTTGGGTGGGACACAGAGGCTTCTCCAAGGGAACAGACAAGGACGTTTTCCTAATGATGCTTCCACTGTCCCTGTGTTGACAGAGAGCTGGGATGTCCCCACAGGGCTGAGGCTGAAGAAGCCAGGAGATGTTTCCACAGGTTAGGAAACAAAGAACCCCAAAGGCCAGCAGTCTATTCACAGTGGTCCCAAGTGGGGCGAAAAGCAGCCTGGCTGGTAGTTCCTGCAGTGTCTCACATCTCCGCGAGGCTGAGCTGGCTCAGGGGCCCAGCCGCTGCAGCCGTGAGGCTTCCTGTGCAGTGACGGGGCAGGCGCGGGACACTTGCCATTCACACTCCTCATTTTGTAGCAGGAGCCGGATTAGGGGAAAAGTGATTTCCACAGGGAAGACATCCCACACAAATGAAAAAGTAATTAAAAAGTCCTTTCCCTGAGACCAATGCGGTAATATCTTCTACAGTCAACTTCTAAGCAGAGCTCTGTCTGCTCAGAGTCCTGAGAAGGGAGTGATTTTAGAGAGTCTAGGAAAACTAAAGCATCATCCACAAACCCTCGACAACCAGGCATACAGGAATGAGTCAGAAAGTCGTAGCCTTTGTAAGACTGAAGTAAAATAGACTGTGACAGATAAGAATAAGCTAATGAGCAAAGCCTAACTAAATACGTAGGAGAACAGAGGCTTCAGTGAGAGTGGGCCTGTCAGGCTCAGGCCTCAGGAGCTAGCTCCACGATGTACGCTGCAGGCTGCCCCTCTGTGCAGCCACAGGAGTGTCAGGGCCTTGAAGGGGGCCACGACTAGTGGGAGGTGTAGGCAGGGCTCCACAGCCCCGAGGGAGGACTAGCTCTTCGACCGGGAGGCAGTGTATTGCAAGGCATCAGAGAAGAGGCAGCAAAATCTAGGGTGAAAAGAGAGACGAGTGAGCAACAGAGCACAAGGGGAGGGGCATTCCTCAGAGGCTCCTCTGAACGAACTTTACCAGGTGCTTTCCTAAGTATGCCCCCAGGCATCCCTGGGCCAAACACGAATCTACTGGGGGCTTACTGAGCTGGGCCTCAAAGGGAAGGAGCAATTGGACTTGAATAGAGTTATGGAGCATGACTTCTAACCTCCTGGAACTCAAATAAAGAGAGTCTCAGGGTGATTGAGAAGCATCCAGTCCACAGTGCATGCAGGGAGGGGCCATCCAACTAAGCAGGAACAGCTTCTTGGGCACAGAAAGCTGCATGAACAAAGACTCCACGGTGTGCAGAAGGGTCTGGAGTATTGGGGAGACAGTGCAAAGGTCCCAATATGAATTCAACAAACACAGGGAGGGGTGAATAGCAGAGATGTGGTTAGGGTGAGTGCCTCTGTGAGGACAGATGGTTAACATACCCGAGTTATAAAGCAAGTGAGCTGTTCAACACTGCATGCCTTTCACTGGGTGAGTTCACAGGCCTAAGAGGCACCTGGTAAAAGACTATGATTCTAGGGATCCAGGATGCATGTGGGACCTTCTTGCTCTACAAAATGCATCTATACAAAACTGTGTCCTCTTTCAAAAAATTCATGGACTCCTTGAAACCTAGACATACCCCCCACCTCTAGCCCCACCAAAGTCAGTAGACATTAGCTCAAGGATTTCTTAGGTAGGGAGGGAATGCTTGAATGGGAATAAGGAGACACAGGGCTGCTGTGTACAGCTGTGCACATTGGGTACTATTTCAGGGAATACCACTTACAGAGATAGGTGCCCCCTGAAATTGTGCAGAGTTGCCAGGGCCTTGGTGCCACCAGAGACAATGGACTGTTAAGAGGGATGAGCCTTGGCATTCTAATGTTTTTATCAGGACTCCCAGAACACTTGCCTCTGAGTCAGCCAGCCCAGCCCCAGCTTAGAGCCCACTGCAGTCACCCAGCAGACTCGAGCCAGGTCCAGTGTGCACATCTGCAGGCACAGAGATCCCTGCCACTGTCCCTCTACCCGACACAGGTCTGTTTGGGAGACCTCTCCTTGCCCATGGCTAGGACCAGCCTTGGAGCTGTGGGGTTCCCTCCCATCAGCTCCCAGCTCTGCCCTCAGTTTAGAGCCTTGACCGCCACTTCTTCCCAAGGCTCCTCCTCTTCCTCCCAGTTCTGCCTGGCTGTGCTCAGGGTGGCTACTCACAGTGGGGGCTGTGTTGAGGACTAGCTCGGTGGGACAGAGCTGGCGGTGTGTTGAGCTCTCGTGGGGCGCAGACCATGTGGTAAGCTGCAAGATCAAATATGTGGCTGGTAAGAACAGCTAGGGTGGGGAAGCAATCCAAGGGATACAATGTAGTCTGCCTCACCTATGATCATGACAGCAGTCCCAGCCAACAGGGCAAAAAGTGTGAAGAACATGACTTGGTAGGAGTCCAGGAAGTGCTGGAAGAGGCTGGCTCCATCTGCGATCAATGGAAATACAACTTACTAAATGCCACATGGGGTCCTTTCGTGTCCATGTGCATGCATGGTCAGAGCGTGAGATGGCCTGCTTGAGGCCAGGGACAGTGTCTGGTCCCAGGGAGCTGTCACCTCAGTACTCTGTCACCTTCCACTTGTTCTGCCTGATCTGACCCTGTACTGCCTGACAGTCTGCTTCCCTGGAGGAGACACCTCATGGAAAGGCTTGACACTGCTCAGCAAGAAGGTTTGGTTTCCTTACAGTTCAGCTCAAGGGTAGAACAGACCTATTTGGGGGAGTATGGAGGATGTGGGCTGCTTGGGACTCAGCCATACTGCCTCAAAAGAAGTGTTGAAAAAGCCAAGTTGAGAGTTAGGACCACAGAAATGGAGGTCAGGGGCAAGGCATTGTACAGCCACCCCACTGCTCTCAGAGGTGAGGATGAGTGTGTCAAGGACACCCAGCACCTTCTGCACCAAAGCCTCTCTTCCTCTGGGGCCCTCCTTGGCATGGCCAAAGCCTCATCTCCACTTTATCAAGGACCCCTCCCTCTACCTCACTGGGCTGTCCTAAACTCGGCAGGAAGGCAGTGGCCTCCTCAAGTGTTCCTGACACTGGCCACACCCCTTCAGTCCACTCCCAACCAGGCCTGACAAGGTCACTTCCCTCCCCTCAGGAAAAAACCCAAGTCCCTGGGCTAGCATTTCAGGTCCCTGGCCCAGGCCCTTACCCTGCACATCACCCCAGAGGCTTTCTGACTGTACCACCCTGCCCCCGACCCCCTCTCATCCTTCCAGACCCAGCTGAAGCAGCCCGTTGGAACTGCAGCCCCTCTCAGCAGAGGTGAACCTACCCCTCTGTATGCTGTACCCATCTCAACCACAGCTCTAGAGTCATTCCTTTCTTTCTGCAGCTGTGAATCCGTGCCTCTCCGCTGGGGATTACAGGGGGAGGTTGTGGGGAGTGCTTCTCAGGCGTCTGCCCAGCACAGGGTCTGGCACACAACAGATACTGATCCATGATGACAAAATAAGTAAACTCATTCATTATTGAGCACCCTAACTATATGTTAGGGAGGCCCTGTGCTAAGTGCTATCCTCATATACTTAACTTCTAGTTGAGGAAGACCAGCAGAAATCATAATTTCTGCAGACAACTTAATGATATTAATTATTGCACAGGCTGGTAATTGGAAGCAGTGCTCTAGAAGAAATGTAAGGGTGAAAATGCTTGGACCAAGGCTTGTATTTTCAGACTCGAGAAGGAAACATCTGAAGGAAGCTTAAAGGAGATGGGAGTTTTGGGTAAGGGGCTACCAAGAGCTCTAGTTGGGGGCTGCATATGTTTCAAAAACAGGAAGGAGGCCCATCTGGTTGGAGCAGGGTGCACAAGGGGGAAACGAGTCATAAATTGGTCAGCAGGGCACAGCATGTGGGGGCTTTTTGGGACCTTGGAGGGACTTGGCTTTATCTCCCAAGGGAGGTGGGAGCCATGGCAGAATGCTGAGCATAGAAGAGGTGCAATCTAGTCACATTTTAACAGGCTCCCTATGGCTGCCGTGTTGAAAATGAACTAGGGGGAGCAAAGTGTGCAAGATGGCTTAAATGGGCAATTCTCACTTTGTGGTACATTCTGCATTTATGACTCTTCCAGTTCCCATGGTCTCAGGTTTCCATCAACACCGGAGACTACTCTGGTCCCTCTTTCCACACCCAGGTCCAGCCCAGCTGGTGTCCCAGCCCACAACTCACAAGGACCAGGCCCTCGGCGATCCATCACAAAGGCCACAGTTACTGGGATGGTGATGGCTTGGCTAGTCAAAGGGCTGGAGAAGGTCAGAGTGGTAGACAGAGGCCCCTGGCTGCCAGCTGCAGGGTCTGAGAGGCTGACTGTGTACGTGACAAAGCTGGGCAGTCCCAGAGACTTTTCCTTCTCAAAGGCCAGCACGGCTGGGGATCTTGATTTCACCTGGGAGAGACATCAGGGCTGTAAGTAAGTGCCCTCACCACTGCTGGACATGCTGTGCTTCCCTCCCATGCCTGGAAGCCAGAGGCCGGGACCCCACCCAGGTCCCTCCACATGCTGGGCGGGTGAAGATGGCTGCGTACTTTTAACTGACAGCTTGCCATCTGCTGCTACATCCAGAAAGGAGCACACTGTCTACACTAGAGCTGTTTTTAAGGAAAGGTCAAGCCAGTATCATGGAATTGTAATCAAGTGCTCTTTTAAAAATGCTAAACTGACATGAACTATCACCAAACACTAAGTTTCAAGGGGAGTAGCCTGGAGCTCCATTAATGGTGGATCACCAGCAGCCCCATCCCAGGGCCTGGGAGACCCTCTATTACCAACAACCCACTCATCCCTTTCTCTCAGCTCAGCCACATCTGCAGTTGTGAGACCAAAGAAGGAGCTGGCAGAGAAGCCAATAGCTCCTTCACACATTCCCCTGGTCTCTTACCAGCCTTCGGGACTCTAGGACATTGTTTACCCACCATTCAGCAGATGGGGAAATTGGGGCACAGAGAGAGGGGACTTGTTCCCAGTTGTACATGAGTCAGTGACAGGTTACAGATTAGGGTATTTCTTCCTGCCCCATGTCAGCAGCATTCCTGCACTGAACCCATTCATTCAATCTACTAAATGCTCACTAAGCCCTGGCTGGTGTGGCTCAATGGATTAAGCGCCAGCCTGCAAACCAAAGGGTCGCCAGTTTGATTCCCAGTCAGGGCACATGCCTGCGTTGCGGGCCAGATCCCCAGTTGGGGGTGTGAGAGAGGCAGCCACACATTGTTGTTTCTCTCCCTCCCTTTTCCCTTTCGAAAAATAAATAAATAAAATCTTTAAAAAAATGTTCACTGAGCACCAACTCTGTTAGAGAGCCTGTGCTAAGTGCTGCCCTTGCATGCTTAAACTTCTACTTGGGGAAGACCAGCAGAAATCATAGTAGTGCTATGGAGAGAGAAGGGTTGAGTATTAAATTGTTTTTGTGTGTTTAATTTTAGAAAGAGGTGATCTAGGATTTCCACGTTCCTTCTAGCCTTCTCTGCTCCCTGGTCCTTTCTCATGTCCTAGGCTTGTGTGCCGATGCCACTTACCTCCAGGTTCTCCAGAATCTCCATGGCACCAAAGACTTTGACCTCAGAACTGGTATAATGGTTGTTCAAAAGGATTTCAGCCTGGTCGGTGTACAGTCCTGGGCTGAAGGGCACCTCGGCCCCAACCTGTTCTCCAGAGAAGTGGCTGCCCAGGAGGGACGCAGTGACCAGCAGCGCTGTCTTCTTCATGCTGAGGTGCTTCAGCTGCTTGTCCGTCAGTCTGTGCATCATGACTGAGCACAGGTACTGACCTGTGGAGACAAGGGTGTTCTACTTTGTCCTCTTTCCCACCCATGCCCTCATGCTATTCCTTCACCCTACCTTTCTTTCTTTCTTTAAAAGAACATCTTAGATTTTTAATCCTTTCTTTACAGGTTACCTAGACCAGTTTTGATTAAGTGTAGAAAGTTACTAGCTGCCACTAATGGTGGCATGTGTCACACGTGTCTGTGTTCCAGAGTCCTGCTTTGCAGGTGTGGATGCATTGCTGGGGTCTCTGCCCCCACTCGCTGGAATCAAGGCGCAGCAGAGTTTAGTCCACAGGTTGCTTTTCCCTATATTTCTTTGTAAATGCTTCAGTGTTCTTACAGAAGTTCTTAGGGTCCTCAGAGTATTCTTCAGCTAGGTCTGCCCAAAGGTGGTGCTTGGGCTGGGGGTCGTTCACCAGTGCTCTGAGGGACTGGATCACTTGGTCAGTTTGGGTTGCTGGTTTCCAGTTTTCAGCACTAATTACTAGCAGACAGATCTTCCCCCTTTCATCAATGTTGGGGCTCACAGATATTCATTTGAAATGTGACTTTCAGCAGTTTAAATGGGCACTCAGCTAGAAAGTTGATTTAAATGCTAAGGTCCCTTTATCATATGGGCGCTCAGGGACAACAAGCCCTTGCTAAGTCAGTAAGTTTGTGTCATCAACCTGGATGTTTTGGAAGTTTTTAATTCCACATCCACAGATTTCTTCAAGCTCCTCCGTCAGCCACCTGCTAGCCATCATCTTGGATCTGCCACTTCTGGTTTCCCAGTCTTTCCCTGCTGTTCTGCTGGAGAACTCCTACTCATTCCTCAGAGCCCAGATGAGGCGTCACCTCCTTCAGGGGCTGGAACTTCCTGGGAAGTTCTTCGTCAGTGTCTCCAGCCCACTAAATACCAGCACTCTCCCTCATTGTCTCAGAATGCTCTATTCACCAGATCCTCATTGGATTCATGCTCTCTGGGGCAGGAACATGGGTCCAGCCAACCTGGCTCAGAACAAGGCTGAGGAAATAGTAAACAGCAGACTCTACGACCCAACACTGGGTTGCAGATCAAGCTGTAGCTGATTCAGGGTATAGCCTATGGCCCCGGATGCAGTAAGAAGTTCTGTAAAGGCATGAGTTAGGACTCTTTTGGTGTCTGACCCAGAGTAGGCAAATGAGCTGAACAAACACTGTTGAGTGATGCCTTGGAAAGCTCCCTATATCTAAAACCAGATGCCTGGGTAGGGTCTCTTCGATGGCCATGCCAACCAAGTGCCCTGCCATGCTTTTGCCTGCCAGGCAGGCCTTCAGTTCCACAGCTCTAGTTACTGGTATCTTGTGTGGCCCTTGACTATTTAATAAGGAAGGACCTTCCACCCCTCTCTGGCTTGCTCTTCTGAGCCCAGACCTGCAGGAAGAGAAAGGTACCACCCACCCCATTTCACCGAGGGATGCAGTCTCAATACCCACGGGCTCAGAGCTGGAAAGAGCAAAAGAGTAATCAAGCCCAGGGTTTCCAACTCTGAATCATGTCCTTTCTGGTGGGGTAGGTGGTTGCTGAAAATGGCCATGACCCATGACAGGAGTGCCCACTTCGCCTGGAGGACACAATGAACCACAGGGCGAGAGTGACAGAATCAATCCCCAGGCTTGGCTCCGGACAGACAACCCCTCTAGATAGATACCCATAGTGAGTGAAATGCACTGAAGGCAAACCCTCCATGAAAGTCAGTTTTCAGTTTCAAACCCTTGCAGACTCACCTAGTACAGCGTCAAACGCTGGTTCTGCACTGAACACATCATGTGCTGGGAAATCGAAGATGTTTTGCTTGAACTGGACCTGGCAGCTGAGGAGGGATTCTGGACGCAGGGTCTTGATAACTTCCATCTGGGCCAGGGAGCACTCACCTAGAGGTGGGGAGAGGTTGAGATGGGTATGGGTCAGGCCTGTGCACCACCACACTAAGGCCTGGCAAGGTCTCTACACCGGCCTGAAGAGCCCCAAAATGAAGGAACAGGGACAGGCCACATGGAGGCTGGCCGGGCCACAAAATGGCACCTGTACCCCAAATTCCTTCCATGTGGGGCCCCCAGGGTTGCCAAAAGATTCATGATGGTGCCATAGTTTATCAAAGCAGAGGACAAGCTTTATAGAGGAGGGGGTCATTCTGAAGCCCAGACAATTTCAGATCAGATTTCAGCATCTGTTCTAGAGCTTGTGTCCAGGGGCATGGCAGATGGGTCATTCCGGCCCATAAAGCATGTTGTCTCTTCCTGTCAGCAGGGGGAAAACGGGCATTTTATTTCTGGACATTAGGAGGGAAACAGCTCTGCACCAATGTACTGAGTATCCCGTCTGTAGCAGCACAGTATTGTTCACTTGCACTGAGGTGAGAAAACAGAGGTTATCATGACGAAATAACGCTGCCTGCTTACTCAGAATGAAAACCGTGGTATTTAATCCTACCAGTTAAGTAGTCTTTTAATTAAAAAAAAAAAAAGGCCTGAGGTGATATATTTCTTTCTGGTAGCTGCTGTCTAGAGCTGTCATGGGCATGACCTGGAGAGGTAATTGCAAAGCCAACATCGGCAGTGAGGCCTGTTAAGTCATTACGTTCTAGGACTGACAGTGTTTGGTTGGCTTCCTTTCCTCTGCTGCCCTAGAGTTCAAGTCGCACGAACAGCTCAGAAGCAGTTTCTGGCTGCCATGCTCTTTTAGGAAGAGTCCTTTCACGGCTTCTGCTTGTGTACGACTCAAATTTCTAAGAAGAGATAAGGAACAGGCAGGCTGGGGTTAAACGTTCTCTCTGGAGTGGGCATGAGTTTGAGTAGGAAAACCATACAAAACCCCATTAGAAGGGCACAAGAAGCTGTCCTCCCACCTCCCTGAGCCTGGCAGGGCCCCCACCTGGACGACCTGCGTCTTGCTCACTCTCTACCTCTCAGATTAGAGCTTCGGTCTCCCACGGTGAGCATCACTTTGGAAGTTGTGACATCCTGGAAGTTGGTCTGGACAGGGTGGATGTGACGAGCTATGATCCTTTGAGGGACTCCAATCAGTATCTGGAAGGAAGCCAAGGGAACTTTATTGAGTGCTGCGTGCCAGCCTGTGCATTTTTATCTTAACCTGTGGCCTGGGACACAGGAATTGCCCATTCACAACTGACAAAACTGAGGCTCAAAGCCTAAATGATGTGCTGGAATATGGCAGAGTAGGGGTTAGACTCCTTGGCTGGTCAGACTCCATAGCCCAGTGGTCTCCCACTGAACAAGAACTGAACAGCAGGTCTGGATTCATTCATTGGTCTGGGGTGGGCTGTGGATTTGGCTCCTATGATAGTTATCATCACTTCTCTGTTCATCAATTGGGTTAATTAACCTTTCAGCAAAGAGAAAAGAATACATTTTACTTTACTGTCATTTAGTCAAAATAAATTAACCCAGCCAAAATGCATACTCACACAGCTTTGGCAGTGAAGGCCCCCAGACTCCAGTCTTCCCAGATTTCTCCTGCTCATGACCTTTGCCCACTGTACAATCCCAGATGCATGCCTCCTCTGCAAAGCCCAACCCTGTCTGCCCTGCAGGCCCAGCTCCAGAGCAGCCTTCTTCAGCTGGAAAACAGCCTGCCCAACTCTGTGCAGGCGCTGAACACTTACTGCCTCCTCCAGGTGTGATTTCTACCAGAACCTGGTCTCCTGGAGAATGGGGATAGCATCCCACTTTCCCAGAAGTGCTCACTGCTCCCAGGACCATGGCAATCAGAGCTGTAGGCAGGGCCCAGGTCCCCTAGTGGTCGCTCACACCCCTGTGCTGGGACCTCCCACGTTCTCCAGTCTTTTCTTCCCCTGACTGCCCTGTAGTGGTCCTTTCCCGGCTTCTTCCCTCCTCCTCCTCCACACTCCAGAGAGAGGGTCAGGGCCTTGACCCCACTCCCTTCTTGCTCTGGTGTGCCTTCCAAGATCCCAGGTCTTTAAGAACCATCTCTGTGCTGTAAGCCCCTACCTCCTCTCCAGCTTTTTGTCCTGAACTCCAGGTACACCTGCTCAGCTGCATTACCACCAGCCTCACCTGGAGGAGCTCAAACTCACTATGTCCCAAAGTCACTCATCATCTTCCCCTGAAACTGGCCCCCTTTTCTGTGCTTTCTTTTCACAGCAAAGGACCAACATCTACCTCGTCAACCCAAGCCAGACCATGGGGAGTCATCCTTCTCCCTCACCCCCTACTTCTAAAAGGTCATCAAGCTTTGATGACTTCTCCTCCTGAATTTCTTTCAAAGTCACCCTTACTTTCTACCCACCTAATGGTGCCAGCTGAGGGCCCACCACCCTTGGTCTCCTGGCTGCTTGCTTTGCAGCTATTCCTCCTCTCTTGGGCTCTTAGACTCTTCTGGGCATCAGGCGATTGTTACAAAACATACCTCTGATTCATATTACTATTTGATTAAAAAAATCCCTGATGAACCCCTACTACATCTAGCATAAGCTTCCACCTTTTTACCCTGGAGTACTAACAGTACAGTTAATACTTACTGAGCATTTGCTATGTGCTGAGTACCATTCTAAGTGCTTCGCACATGTTAAGCCATTATTCTGCATAGCACTATCATCCCCATTTAGTAGGTAAGAAACTGAGGCACAGAGAGATTTAGTGACTTATCCAAGGTCACCCAGCCTCTGAGCTGGGTGGCACAGCTGGATTTAAACTTAGGAAGCCTGGCCCATGGAACTAACTACCTGCAAATCAAAGCATTTCGTGATCTGAGCACAAAACAAACCCCCACTTCCCCACACCCTATATTCCAGCCACCAGAACTGGGCTCTTGAACCCTGAACACCTTTGCCCACGCCATGCTCCCTCTGTCAGCACCCCCCAGGTCCTTGCCCCTGACCATTCTAGGAGCTCATTCCAGGAGAGCACAGCTTTATCAGTCACAAGGCGCCCCCCTCTGCGATGCGCCGGTGCAACCTGCATTGCTACAGCACTAAACACGCAAGCTCCTGGCTGACGCCGCGGGACTCACTAAGAGCAGACTGTCTCTAGGAACGAGACACAGTGAGATGCAGCCAGACTTGCTCAATGACTCATTCTCGGCTGCAGAGAGAAGACAGAGTTTTGTTTACCTCCAGAAAGACTCAAAAGCTGACTTGCTGGGGGAGTTTTAACTTTGCCAGTGATGCCAAATCACAGCGATGGCCTGCCCACAGCCACGACTCCCAAGGAATGCCCATGCAGGGCATTCCTGCCCTTTCAGGCACACCTTGAGTTGAGTGGGAGCTGAAATCAACCCTATGAGATTGCCTTTCATCATCACGCCATTTGAGCATGGGGAGATGGAGGCTGGAAATAAAAGGGCACTTGTCCCAGTCCTAGAGGTAAGTGGGTGGCAGGCCCCAGACTCATGACTCCTAGATCCTGATTGTCTCCCAAGGCACTGACACCTATTTCCTAAAAGGAATCATTCAGTATCATAAATTGAAAGTTTTGCCCCAAGAATTTCAGCCATATCTCTCAGGCCATTGAACCATATAGGTCCCCAAGCTCACCTCCTTGTAGGTCCTCAGATGCCCAGTGACCTCATAGTACACTGTCACAGATCCGGTATCCCGGGCCACAGCCACTCCCGTCTTGGGGTCTACCTGAAGGATGTTGTTGGCTGAGGAGCTCCAGGTTCCAGAGAGACCTGGGAGAGAAAGCCCAAAAGTCACCCATCTTTCCCACAGCTGACATACCTGCCAAACCCCATCTCACACGGTGACTATGCCAGCCTTCTCGCTCTCCCATCCCCACATGCCACACAGCTGCCCAAGGGAGCTCACTCGTCTCTCTCAGGACAGAATTTATGCTCTGCCTGCCTCTGCAGCCTGGTTGGCCCACTCCCCTCACGTTCCTGGCTGGAGCCCCCAGACCACCTGCAGCTCTACCACACCTGCTTAGTGCAGAGCTATAGCCTGGGAAGAAGGAGCCTCTGTCCAAGCCCATCCCCAGAGTCTCTCTGCTTGCTGTCTCCCCGTCACTCCCTGTACCGAGATGACCTGGGCGTTGTCCCTCCCAGGCCCAACTTCTACCTGCTGTTCCCTACAGCAGTGCCCCACACGTTAGTTGCCCATGTGGCAATAATAACCTTAAATGTAAATGGATTAAATGCTCCAGTAGAAAGACATAGAGTAGCTGAATAGATAAGAAATCATGACCCACACATATGCTGTCTACAAGAGACCCACCTCAGGACAAAAGACTGACCCTGACTGAAAGTGAAGGATTGGAAAAAAATATTCAAAGCATATGGACAGGAAAAAAAAAAGCTGGGGTAGCAATACTCATATCAGACAAAACAGGCTTCAAAAGAAGGGCCATATAAAGAGACCCAGAAGGATACTATATAATACTCAAGGGAAGAATCCACCAAGAAGACATTATCATTGTAAATACATATGCACCCAACATAGGAGCACCCAAATACATAAAGAAAATCTTGGAGGATTTCAGGAAAGATATTGACAGCAACACAATTATAGTAGGGGATTTCAACACCCCACTGTCAAAAATAGACTGATCTTCCAAACAAAATATCAACAAAGATATTGCAACATTGAACAATGCCCTAGATCAAATGGACTTAACTGATATATGTAGAACCTGTCCTCCCACAGAAGCAAAATACACATTCTTTTCAAATGCACATGGAACATTTTCAAAGATAGACCACATGACAGGACACAAAACAAGCCTCAACAAATTCAAGAAAACTGAAGTCATATCAAGCATCTTCTCAGACCATAAGGGACTGAAACTAAAAGCCAAACTCAAGGAAAAAACTCAAAAATACTAAAACTCATGGAGATTGAATAGCATGCTACTAAACAGCAAATGGGTTAAAAATGAGATCAAGGAAAAAATAAAAAAAGTTTCTGGAAACAATTGAACATGAATACACAATAGTCCAAAACTATTGGGAAACAGCAAAGGCAGTTCTGAGAGGGAAGTTCATACCAACACAGGCCTACCTAAAAAAGATAGAAACATTTCAAATAAACATCCTAACCCTACATCTACAAGAACTGGAGGAACAACAACAAAAGAATCCCAGAGCAAATAGAAGGAAGGAAATAACCAACATGAGAACAGAATTAAACAACGTAGGGACTAAAAGCACAATTCTAAGGATCAGTAAATGCAGGTGCTAGTGCTTCAAAAAGATAAACAAAATGGACAAGACTTTAAGCAGACTCATCAAGAAAAAAAGAGAGAGGATCCAAATAAACACAATCAGAAATGAAAGAGGAGAGATTACAACTGACACCACAGAAATACAAAGGATTGTAAGAAATTACTATGAAGAAGTATATGCCAAGAAATTTGAAAACCTAGGTAAAATGGACAAATTTCTAGAAAAATATAATCTCCCAAAACTGAATGAAGAAGCAGAAAGCCTGAACAGTATAATAACAGCTGATGAAATGGAAGCAGTAATCAAAAAACTCCTGGCACACAAAAGCCCTGGACCAGACAGTTTCATAGGAGAATTCTACAAAGCATTTAAGAAAGAGCTAACTCCTATCCTTCATAGACTATTCCAAAAAATCCAAGAAGGGGGAAGACTCCCAAACTTTTTATTAAGCCAGCATCATCCTAATCCCAAAACCAGATAAAGACACAACAAAGAATGAAAACTTCAGGCCAATATCGCTGATAAACATAGGTGCTAAAAAGTCTCAACAAAATATTGGCAAACCACATCAAGTAATACATTAAAAAAGATCATACACCATGACCAGTGTGATTCATCCCAGGGATGCAAGGATGGTACAATATTCACAGATCAGTAAATGTAACACATCACATAAACAAAAGGAAAGACAAAAATTACATGATCATATCAACGGATGCGGAAGAAGCATTTGATAAGGTACAGCACCCAATTATGATAAAAACACTCAGCAAAGCCCCTGACAACAAGTAAATGAATGAGTGTGGCTGAGTTCTAGTAAAATTTTATTTGCAAAAAATAGGCAGCAGGCTGGATGTGGTCCAGTTTGGTAGTCTTTTGACTCCTGTTCTAGAACATCAACAAAATTCTATTTGTACATCTCTCACAACAGGAAGCTGAGCACTTCCCCTGGGAGTCCACTCATCTTTTTGAGGGCCCGTATCTCACAGGGAGGGTTCCTTTGGAGTGTCCCTCTTACCTTCCAGGCTGACCAGAACAGTGGCCAGACAGAGGATGTCCCCTACTACCACTGTGCCAGACAGCTCCGGAGAGATGGTGTGTAGTACGGGCAATGGGACGAAGTCAAAAAGGCCCAGGTGTTCTGTGTCCCACACGCTGAGCAGTGTCAGGCCCACGCTGATGGTGCGGATGACGCAAGTGTTGTTGGTTGTGCCCTTCCCGATCTGCACAAACTCATCTCTAGACACAGGAGGAATACAGGGCTCTCAGTAAGTATCAGGAAAGAGCCCCCAACTCCAGAGGGAGAAATGTAGCATGAGTCCTCTGCTGGGCAATGCTTTTTGCTGACTATAGCCCCAGATGTCTCCAGACTCATGGCCACCCACCAGGTGCTCCCAATAAGAAAGCACCAAAGGCTGAGTAAGCCTGCTCTCACCTCATCTTCCAGAGGAACCCATGGCCTTTGGACAGGGATGGCCTGCACTGCCACCTGCATACTGCAGATGGGGAGGCTGAGGACCAGAGAGAAAAGTGATGTACAGAGTGTTTTCAAATAGGAAACAAGTGTGTCCTGGGGAGGCAGAGACTGCCCTTTGTGCTGTGACCTGAACAAGCAAAGTAGCCTCTGTACCCTTCCTCATCTGCAAGATGAGTGTAAGAATGAACCCTCGTTGCCCTGCCTTGTGTGCACTGAGTGCTGGCCTGTGAACCAAGATTGCCAGTTCAATTCCTGGTCAGGGAACATGCTGATTGTGGGCTAGGTCCCCAGACTGAGGTGTGCAAGAGGCAACCAACTGATGTTTCTCTCACACATTGGTATCTCTCTCCTTCTCTTTCTCCCTCCCTTCCCCTCTCTCTAAAAAAAGTAAATAAATAAAATTTAAAAAAAAGAACAAACCCTTGCCACAGGTTTGATATGGACAGTGAACCAGATAAGTGGTTGTAAGTGCTGACACTAGTGCCTGGCATGCAGGAACAGCTCAATCTACATCAGCTAGTGTTGTCCAGTGAAAAGGCCTAGTCTAGGCAGGCTGAGGGTTAGGGTCCCAGCTTCATCACTTCCCTCCACCGTGCCTTCTGACTCCTGAGCCCTGACTGGTCTCTTTGAGAGACTCCTACCACAAAAAGGCCATCGTGACTTCTGCAGAGTAGCTGACAGGCTGCAACAACCCCGCCCCGTTCCCCTTAGGGCAGCCTACATCCCTACTGACAGATGGCCAGCACGGTGTGCACAGAGCTCCACAGATGGCCAGAGGCCCTCACAACCACAGTCCCAGTTGATGACTCTGAGGACTAGGCCACGTTCCCCATGTGACAGATGAGGAAACAGAGGTCTGGAGAGGTGACCTGCTTTGCCCAAGTTCACAGGCTCCATAAAGGGCAGAGCTGCGCTTGAACCAGGTGTCACTACAAACCAGTGTCCTTCTATCATGACATGCCCCCAGCATCTGGCCTTGACTATTTCAGCAAGAGGGGCCACATCTGTTGCAGGGATCCTGGGAAGGCCAGGTTATACAGGTCATCAGCACTTGGTCACAATGTTCTGTGCTCCTACACCAGCGCTGCCTAGACAACTCCCCCAGCCCTACTCCTTCCTCTTGGTTTGATGCTTCTCTCTCTTCCTCCTCTGAGCTTGGACTGTATCCCCTGGGGAAGTGGTTCTTAACCCTAGAGTAATGCGGAAGCCTTATTAAAAGACAAATTGTTGGGCCCTGTGAATGTGAACTTCTAAGAGGTCCCCAGTGATGCTGATGTTGTTGGTCTGGGAAGCACACTTTGAGAACCACCTCTCCAGCAGACTCAGAGTTTCAGCAGGCCCAGACTGATGCTATGGTTATCTTCACTGCTCTGGAGACCACCCTGTCACTTCACATTAGGCCTGAGGCTGCAGCTGTATTGTAGGAGAGTCATCCAAAAAGAACTGCACTTGGAGCTGGGTGGGACCTGGTATTAAAACCCCACTTCTGGGTTGGGTGGCCCTGGACACATGGCTTGATCTTTCTGGGCCCCAACACATGGGCTACAGGGAAGAGTGAGATGTCATGCAGAAGGGCCTGCACACAGCACTAGTGAGCACCTGAGCATTGGGAGATGTACCTTGCTCTGACCAACGCCTGTAGAGTCCATAATTGATGATTTGCACCCACAGATTACAGGGCCAGGGCAATGGCCAGGGTTGTTTGTATCTCCCCTGCCATCCAGCTTTCAAAGGTACACTGAAGTCTTATTACAAACACTCCAACATCTATGTTTTGCTTTCTGACCCTCAGGATATGTCCCCACCAAACAGCACCCTGCCATACAGCAAACACAGACTTCCAGCTGCGCTTTCCCCTCATTCTTCCTGCCTCCGGACCAAACCTGGTGCTTCCTCTGGTGGCCTTGTGAGTGTGGCATGCCTCTCCTCCTAGAAACTCGAAGTAACAAAACTCTTCTTCCAATGGCATGTGCCTCCTTGTGTTGTCATCAGTCACCTCCATAAATTAAATCTGGTTACAACCGAGACACCTCCGTGTGAGAAACGTACATCACCCACAACCTACCTGTTAGTTGCAAAGTTGAGGACTGAATTGTGAGCATGGAAGATGTCTCCAGAGTTGTCATGGAAGTGGACAGTGAAGGTCACAGTCATTCCCAAAGGGAGGGCCATCAGAGCCTCTTTGTTCTGGGTGTGCAGAGTAGGGCTCATGGAGATCCTCAGGTAAGACACAGGAGACACCTGAAGGATGACGAGCAGATATGGCAATGAGTGTGTTGGAAAATGGCTGCCCCCCACACCCGCCTCCCAAGTAGGAGAGGCTTGTTCCCAGCTGGTCCCCGTCTCAGGAAGGACTAGGGACTAGACCAACAAAGAGCGAAGGCCTCCCTCCCCAGTGTTCCAATCTAGTGTCAAAACTGCCACCTCCCTACATGGTGAGCCAACCCAAACCACAAGAGTCAAAATCCATGACTTTGAAAAATTAGATCATTATTCACATTGCAACAATATTCCTGGGCTTTGACTGTTCAGAGTCTTCAAAGGCTCTCCAGGTATCTGAAGTAGAAATGCTGCCTGCTTGGACGTAGAGGCAGCATGAACGGGGGACCGCTGCACAGCTGCAGCTGGGCCAGGGGAAGCAGACGGGGAAAGGAGAGGACGATGGGCTCTGGGAGCCCAAGGACCCATGCTCCACAAAGATCAGCCTTGGTTCTCTATCCAGATGAAACCTACTCTAAACAAAAAGCTAAGTCCCCAAATCCCTACTTTCTTTGAAAAAGTTCAGCAATGCAGTGGCTGGTACACAACTGGTACTCAGGACATATTTGCTGACATCAGATGAAAAGCAGTCACTTTCACTCACTCACAAGCTAGGGTGGAGGTTCCCTGCCAGGCACTCACCTGGAAATAAAAAGACATTACTTAAGGAAATAGGCCTGCGACCCAGGGAAAATCTGAAAATGAAAGTGGTCATGTATTCTGTAATCCAGGATTCAGGAGGTGGCTGTAATGAGATATGGAATATCTCACATTTAGAATCAACCCAAGCACCCAACCTAGGAATGCCCAAGAAGAAAGGTCCCCTCACTAAGAAGGGACATGGGAAGCACCGCGATATGACCAGAGGACACAAACTTGAGCCAGGCCAATAAAGGTTAGCACCTAGACTCTCTCGATTACTGTGACCTTGAGCAACTCACTTTCACTCTGAATCTTCTTTGTTTGTTTTCTTGCCTATAAAATGGGCCAGTTACTCCTTCAGGCTGCCATGGGTGTGGTGTGATGATCTGCAGGTCAGGTATCTAGCACATACATTCAATGGTGCCTGTCATGTTCCAGGCACCAGCTAGCTGGTCAGGATCCTGGGATGCCAGTTCCAGCCAATCATGGACTTTGCTGGACCTTAGTTTCCCCAGCTACGGGGAGGTATGAAAAAGGTCATTGTAATCTATAATCTCCAAAGATCTTTGGCTCTGACAGCCAGGAAATGCTGTAGCTTTTTATCTAGGATCTTTGTTCCTGGTTATTCTGAGATAAATTCTTATAGCTCAGAGGTAAATATATTCAATTTTATACATGCAAGGGGAAAAATATCTGGGCACTACTGCCTTTGTTACTCTAAAAAGGAACAAACTATGATCCTACCTTTACTGCAACGATGATGCTTTGGTTGGCCCCAAAAGGCTCTTGGGCAGTCACTTCAATTGTAGTGGTCCCAACGGTGGACCCCGACATCAGAAAGCCTTTCTCATTAATGTGCACTATGGGAACTTTCTCAGGCCCATTCAGGATGCGGTAGCTCAGAGATGCTGTGCCATCCCTTTGGAAAACAAAGCAAAGCTGTTTTTCACACAGAAATGGGGGTTTGGGGGTAAGGCCCAATGTTAGCTCCACTGTGCACATATGGGAGCCTGCCTCTTCAACCAACCACAGGAAACAATTGTGAAAACCAAAAGTTCCAAGGAAAGCATTTTTTCTTCCCCTTCCTAGAACAGCACTGACCCACCTAGCTGGTCAGTGGGGAGGGAAAGGCTATGAGGACTGATTTTCTTTCTTCATGGGGCACTTGTTGTAGAATATCATTTCTGAGGCAAACTGTTTTCAATTTACTGAAGTCAGGAAGTCTGGTATAGTGGGAAGAAGATGGGGCTTTGAGTCAGACATACCCAAGGGCAGTCCCAATGCCCTGGAAACAGCTGTGTGCCTTGAGGCACATCATATCCGCTCTAAGTCCCCTAAGCTGTGAATGGGGAGCAATGCCCTCTTCCAAGGGCTGCTAACAGGGTAAAGCTGAGCTACTTGCTCAGAGAGTGATCTGCAAAACTACTCACATTATACACTGGGCTAAAGACAAACTGTGCAGTATTTTATGTCTCTTACATATTCATTAAATCATAAAGTAACAGGAAGGCTTTGTGCCCCAGCCCTACAGACCCGCTCCTTAGAGGACTTCAAACAAATGCTATCTTCTCTGCCTCAACATTCAACCCCATCATCAACCTCTCCCCTCAACCTAAAGAACGCCTATGCACCCTTCAAGAACCAGTCAAGCATCTCTATCTACGACATGCCTTCCCTAACCCCTCACATGAAAGGCCCTTCTTTGGGCTATGGCTTGAATATTACATTTTGTTTCGTTATAGCTCTTATCATGCTATCTTCCTCTTTCCCCCCCACCAGATTCCTTAAGGGCACCATGTGTTATTCACCTCTTTTCCTGAAGCCAGGCACACAGCCCAGCATTTAGACAATTTGGCTTAATGAACCATGTGTGTGTTTCATGACCACGTAAGTGCTCCTATGGTCCTTATAGTCCCCATTTTGCAATTGCAGTTCAAGTGCAAGTCACCCCCTGGAATGCAAGGTAGGAATTAGGTTTGCAGATATGCTTTAACACTGTGTTTCTCAAATGTGAATGTGTATTCCCATCACCAGGGGATCTTGTTAAAGTCCAAGGTTGGCGTTTTCATGTGCTCCTGTGGGATGCTCATGCACTCTGAGTGGCAAGTTTGAAGACACACAGGCATTTGGAAAATTTAACACTTCCAAGTTGGCGCTTTTTCTCTTTTGAAGTACTGGATTTTAGCAGCAAGTATTAAACAGTTTCTAGGCTACAGGGAGGAGAAGAGGGCCCTACAGGCCTAAGTGATGAAGAAGAGCAGGGACGTCCACCCAAAGAAAAAGGAATGCAAAGACCGCAACCATTTTAAAGGCAACACCAAGCCCTGGCTGGTGTGGCTCAAGGGGTTGAGCACTGGCCTGAGAACCAAAGGGTCACTGGTTTGATTCCCAGTCAGGGCACATGCCTGGGTTGCAGGCCAGGTCCCTAGTGAGGGGTGCACGTGAGAGGCAACCACACATTGATGTTTCTCTCCTTCTCTTTCTCCCTCCCATCCTCTCTCTCTAAAAATAAATAAATAACATCTTAAAAAAAACTTAAAAAAAAATAAAGGCAAACCAAGAAAGATGCTCAGTTTACCTAAAGCAGTCATAGTTGCTGACAGCTTTTTAAAAAATGTTATTTTTTATCTTCATCTGAGGACTTTTAAAAACATTTTATTTATTTATTTATTTATTTTTAGAGGGAGGGAGAAAGAGAGAGAAACATCAGTGTGTGGTTGCACCTTGTGTGCCCCACACTAGGGACCTGGCCTGCGACCCAGGCATGTGCCCTGACTGGGGACTGAACGGGCAACTCTTTGGTTTGCAAGCCAGTGCTCAACTCACTGAGCCACACCAGCCAGGGCCACCTGAGGAGATTTTTTTCACTGCTTTTATAGAAAGAGAATGAGAGAGAGAGAGAAAGAGAGAGAGAGAGGGAGAGAGAGAGAGAGGGAGAGAGAGAATATGACAGCAAGACAGAGAAACGCTGATGTAAGAGAAACATCAAATTGGTTACCTTCTTGTACATGCCCCCAAAAGGGATCAAACCCACAACCTGGGCATGTGCCCTGACCAGGAATCAAACCCACAACCTTTTGGTCTACTGGACAACATTCGAACCATCTGAGCCACACCAGCCAGGGCAGCTGCTAATGACTTTGACAAATGAATTGCTGGATGCGAGTGCAGATTCATGACCTTGCTAAAAAATGACTCACGTACCTGTTTGTCTGAAGTTTTATAAATGAGTTGGGTGACATTAATATTTGTTCTGCTTCTATTTCAGGGTTCAGCAGCAGCAGCTTCTCAAACACCTGGAACAGGGGCACATTTTATTTCATATGATACACTGGAATCACATCCAGGTATCTGTTCTCTCTCAGCAGGGACAGCCAGAGGGGCTCACAGATGAGAAACAGTTGTAAGCAAGCACCTGTCAGGTAGCTGATGATGTGCTGGTAAGGGCTGAACTCTGAGAGGCCAGAGGTGTGATGAAGAGAAACAGGTGGGTGCACGCTGTGTACCCTGATGGGAGCTGCTCCCAGAGTCAGGTAGCATGGGTCTTTGCCTCAGCTGAGGCTGGGAACACAGGTGAGGGGAGGTGAGTTGTTTGCCAGGATGTGTGCACAAAAGGCAGCATGCAGAATTATAGGGCCTAGGTAGGGTCTTGCTCAACTGTAGGTCTGCTGGAACTGAGCTTGCAGAAAGCACCATCTAAATTCTCCTTCCTCTCAGCAAGACATCTTGCCCCTCACCATGACCATCTCAAAACAACCCATCTAACCCCTTGATCCTTATGTTGCTCCTTGTCCTGCCAGGCTCTTTCTGGACCCAGAGAGGGGGAATGGATATGGGGGCATGTTGGTGACCTCGGGCCAGCACAGGATAATAAACCTGATAATGTTAGACTGAATCTAAGCTGTCACTCCCCAGGACCCCTGAGGCCCCTGATGGCTATAGGGTTTCCAACAGGAAACCAACCTGACTCCCTTCCAACACCACTATGTTTTGACCATATAACCCTTAAGCCTAGATACTTTTTGTCTGTAAAATATGTTTAAAATAATCCTTGCCATGCCTGTCTCAAAGAGCTTTGGGATTCACTTGATACAATGTGAGTGGCAGTGCTTCCTAAATGGGGAAGAATAAATAGCCTTTGACAGCTGCACGGGGATCTGATGTCAGGTGAGTCCTTCTGCAAGGCAGGTGGCATTCAGTGAAGTGGCCTCGCTGACTTCAACTCAGACATACATACTGTGCAGGAAACACAGACACAAATATGTTTCCCTCTATTTCTCTTAAGCATGTATTCTTTGTTGTTCCCCTTTACCTGGAGGTGAAGGTATAAGAAATCTCACTTTCCTGTTAACTGTGCAAGTACCACAGTAAATGGCAATGGACACTCGGCCTGCTGGGCAGAGAGCAGAATGGGGAGGCCTGCGGCAAACCGGTGCCCGGCTCCACTGAAGGGGAGGCTGCTGCTCAGCCCCTGCCGATTGTGCTGTGTGGCAAATGCATGTCTTATGGGCAACCTGCATATTGGATTTTTATACAAAATATTCCTATTTTTAAATGTTGGCAACAAAGAAAAACTGTTTCAAAGCATTAAGTGAACCAAATAAAACACATGTGTGGATCCAGCTTCTCTAAGTTTCTAATGTTCTCAAAACTCCACATGCCCTCATTTAGGGAAACCAAGGCACAGAGACCTGTAGTGACCCAGCTGAGGTTACAGAATATGGAAGCTGCAATGCCCTGTCTGCAACTCCATGAGAGGTACTGGAATTTAATTTTTAACCAGAAAGAACATGTATTTGTGTTTATGTGTTTATGTGTACACACATGCGTGTCTGTCTGTGTGCCCATGTCGGTCTGTGTGTCTTCTGGCCTAGACGTGTGTGCTGGTGTCTGTGGACAAAGCTCATGTGAGGCGGCATCAAGCGCTGCTGGCAAACAGGCATTTCCTTCTTTGAAAATCTGCTTCTTTACCCCTATTGGGGTATGTGCCTGGGTCACAACTGGTTTATTTCTTTTTGAAGAGGTGCTTGAACCCATTTCTTTTCTCCTGATAGTTAGGGGGTGCTTTCAGTTTTTCTTCGTAATTTAGGACCCAAAGGTTACTGAGATCCAGATCAGCCAGACAGGGTCGTTGAAGCTAAAAATGTACTTCAGAGCAGCTTGTCAACTCCCTAGTTTGACAGAGGGGCCCACAAAAGCAGAGGAGGCAGGAGGGCAGGCTGGAGAGATACAGGAAGCTGAGCCGAGGGCGGGAGGAGGACTGCTGGGCTCTGGGTCCGGAGTCGGTAGTGTCCTCCAGGGGCTGTGAGCAGGCCACCTCTCTCTTGGAGGTTTCATTTCCATCTACGAATTGATAGGTTACACTATCACCCAGGCCACCTACAGGGCTCACCACCTGTCTACTGAGACACGGAGGGGCCGCTTCCCCTCCACTCCTTCCTTTGGGGCCACAGGTTCACTGTTGGGCAGCAGCGCCTGCAGCTCCTGTTCCTCAGGCTTCACAGGGGCACTGGGAAATGGGGAAAACATGTCTGCCTGTTAGGTCTTCTATGAGGGTTTGTAAACTAAACTCAATTACATTAATGCCCAGAGCATTAATGCTCAGTAAAAGCTCAGAGCATTTTCCAGCCTCTTCCTTCCACAAAAGCACCCCACATTTCAAGCTCAGAAGTTTTTTCTACTTTGGAAATACATCAAGTTATTTCAGACCTCTAGGCCTTTGCACCTGGTGTCCAGCCAATTCCTCCCCTCCTAAAATGTCACTCCTCTGTGAAGCTTTTGGTCAGTGCATCTTGAGGCTCCCACAGCATCTGACACACCCCCAACCCCAGAAGCTCCAGCCACAGAACTCCTCGGGGGCAGAGCAGAGGGAATACTCAGGTGTGCCTGCATGGCCTCGAGAGGAGGAGGGCACTGGGCTGGCCCTTTCTCTCTCACGTGTGGTTCTGGCCCACCTGTCCTTTACCTGGATTTGGATCTCATCAGACAGTTCTTCGGCGAGGCCATGCAGCTGCCCAGCTTTGGGGTCCAGAGCCTTGACTACCACCCTCAGCCCGGTCCGGCCTTTTACCCGACTGTGCACGGTCATGGCAAAGTTGTACTGCGACGGGAGCCGAAGCGATGCCTGGGACAGACACCAAATACGTGTTCAGGGAGAGCCCTGGGGCCCCAGAACCCCCAAAAGGGCAGAGTCAGTCAGAAGCCCCAGACTGTTCTCAAAAGCTGCTGCCTCCCTGCGCTGGTCAAGGCTGGCTAACCCCAAAGTGTGCAGACTGCGTCACCCCAGAATGAGCAAAGCACACTCCATGACGTTTTATTACGTTCTCGGGTGAATGCAAAAAAGGCTGGGCCCACCCAGCACAGCCAGCATTTTTACAGCAGTACTCCTCAGAACCTTCAGTGTGTAGAAGTGGTTATAAATCAAGAGGGATGGATGCTAGGCTTAGAAGTGTTTCCCTGTAGAGCCCCTATGTTATGGGATATCTGTGAATAAGTCACTCTACCCATGTACTACAAAGAGTCTGAGGAAGCCCCCTGGCACTGGGAACAGGACCCTGGCTCCACTGGGTTGGCTGGGGAAGGTATTCACCTTATATTAGACAAGCTTGGAGCAGCCTCTAGGAAACTCCATCCCTGTGACTGGCCCCTCCCCTTGACAACCACTCTCCACTACACATGCATGAGGTGAGAAGGCATATCACAGAACCACCTCCCACTCAGGTCCTGCGTGCCCAAGGCCTACCTGGGGTGACAGCCTGGAGTCACCAGGCCTGACACCCCGTCCCTTCTCCCTACTGACTTGTGGGGCAATCCTAAGTGTGTCCTTTCCCATATATAAGCTCCAGTTAATATGAAGAAAGGTTTAAGTAAGTTATTTCCAACACTTTCCAGCTCTGAGGTCTGAGGAAGGGCAGGGGTCCACCCAATGGAGGGCTAAGGAATTTGGCCTCTGCCATAAACCAGGAGAAAACCCCAGGTCTGCCCTGGCAAAAAGGGAGTAGAAGTTACAGGTTAGGGACCCTCTGGAACTTTTGTGACTTCCCCACAAAGTTGTCATTTTTCCCACCTTCTGTTTGGTAGGTTATCTATAACCTACTCTGTAGTGGTTAGCAAGAATGTGCTTAAGACAAAAGGGCTGGGAACAGTCTTTTAGCACTACAAAAAGAATTGCTGGGAGAACATGTTCCCAGATGCAAGGACTCAGAAGGGGGACAGGGAGTGGTGGCAGTGTTTGGGAGGAGTCCCGATGAGCCTGGAGAGAAAGCAGAAAGGAGATAGGACTGGCCTAGTGTGAAGATGCACACCTAGTGTGCGGAGACTTGGGGGAACCTTCCCCACCCGGACTCTGGCCTGGGATGGAGAGTGGGAGGCTCTGGGCAGGTGATTACCTCGTGGTGCCGCCCCTGGATGTCCAGGATATCCCGCTTGGTGACAGACCAGTGGAAGGTTAAGCCTGGCACAGCATTACCAAAGGAGAAAGGGTTCTGGTTGTTGGTGATTCCAGTGATGTACACGGGCATCTGTGGGGGGGAAAGCCAGGCTCATGACAAGCAGAGTCCAACGAACAGGAGTGTCCCCAGAAGCCTTGGGGCGCTGCCCAGCTCCCTCTCTACTGCCTGGTGACTTTTGTGTCTCCTTTGTGCAGCATGATCTGCGTCCACTCTGCCCTCACCAGAGATGGGTATGGTACAGGATCGGGAAGATGCAATAAAAAAAGGAAATGATGGAGCCAAAGGCAGAACTAGCCCCTTTCCACCCTGTCCTTCTTGGGCCGTGGGTTGTATTTCACTTTGGCTGAGAGGCTCCATTCCTGAAACGACTCCCTCAAGCTCTAGGACAAATGCAGCCCCCAGCAGCATGGCGCACTCTGCCCACAGTCACTGCCTGGCCTCCTCTTTCTCAGTCTAATGGGGCCCTGTTTGGATGGGTGCAGGTGGGATCACAGCCTCCTCCAGCCTGCACTCACTGAGTGTCTACTAGAGGGCACATGGGGGACCATGTAGCAAAAGGTAATAACAGACTCTGAGTCAGGCTGCTGAGTCAGTTCCCAGCTCCATCATTTACTAGCTATGTGACTTTGGGCAGAGCTTTAAGCTTTCCATGTGTTCGCTTCCTGGTCTATAACATGGAGATGACACTGGTGGCTACCTCACGGGGTTGTGATAAACACCAAATGAATTAATACACAGAAAGCACTTAGTACTGAGTACACGCTATACAGTTGTTAACTCCTAGGTGTGGAAAGGTCAGGCATTATGTCAGTCAGTGCACAAACACAGGACTGGAAGGGGATAAATGCTGTGAATAAAAGGGGCTTTGCCCTGTGGGAGAGAGCACAGGTGTGGCATGGAGCAGGAAATTCAGGGAAGGCTCCCTTTAGGACAGGGTGTCAAACTCATGTTTACCGGGGTCCACATTAACCTCACGGTTGTCTTCAAGAGCAGAATGTAACTTTAGGACTGTATAAATATAATTACTCCTTAATAGTTAAGCAAGAGCTCAGCGCTGCCACTGGGTAGAGACATGGTGCTGGGCCGGATAAAACAAGGTGGAGGGCCGAATTCAGCTCCTGGGCCTTGTATTCGCCACCTCTGCTCTAGGAATAGAGCTGCACCCTGGAGGGAAAGAGGGTGATGCGGATAAAGGGAGAAGTGCTCTAGTGAAAGGCAGAGCGTCCTAGCGGTGGCTTCCCTAACCTCATCCTGAAGCAGAGCCTGCTACAAGGCTGCTCACACAGCACAGACAGGAAGGGCCGGAGAGGAGCCCGCCTCACCTGGGTCCCCGTCCTCATCCGCGTGATGGGGGCCCGGATCCTCACCGCCTGAAGCAGCAGCACCTCCACCTCCACGAGATCCTAGAAGAAGGGCTTTGGAGCTCAGGCTGGTTGATGGTACGTGAACTGTGAATGTGCTAGTAACAGGCGTATCAGGAAGGGGTCTCTCTAAGAAAGAAGGCTTCTGCCAAGGCCTGCTCATTCCTATGGCTAGAAAGCACCCACGGGATGCTGCTCAAGGCTTCTCTCCCAGAGGCAACCTAGCCTGTGGCTATCTCTCCCGTTCCCCAGGACGGAGTCAGGGGAGGGAAGGCGGGTCCCACCCTGGTACTCCAGGTAGCACTGTAGAGACGGGGGCAGGGACTAGGGACTGTTCTTCTCTAGGCTGGGATGTCCTCACAGGACAGGTTTCCAGGCCTTTCCAACTTCAGATCCAGAGCCTGTTGATCCATCTGACTAAGCAGAGTAAATGGATGAATGCGGGAACCAGGCAGAGACTGATGAGAGTAGACCTTATACCTTCCTTCATTCTCAACCCTATACTCCTTTAATCCTGGCCAAGGACTAACTTGAATGGCTTCTTCATAGTCCTGTTGACTCACTTGGAACATAGGCTAATGAGACTCTTAAACCCTTTTTACATATCTTGACGCTGAGCCCATCTCCTGTATCTTGTGATCTGGGCTATTGCCTGGCACATAGTAGGTCCTCAATAAGCATTTATTCCTTTCCTTTCTTTTATCCTTTTCATTGTTCAGTATCCTCCTGCCAGTCCTGGACCACCTCTTGACCTTGGGTGCTGATTCTTAAATGGATAGAACTGGAAGCTTATGACCAGAATCATATACCCTTCATATGGAGCTGGTCATATAACCTCAACATCTTCCAAGGAGCATCAGGGCCTTCTCCCAGCACCTCCCTCAGCCTGCCAGAAGGGAGACAGCGAGAGAGAGGCGGCCCGGCAAAGTCCGATTATGAAGAACAGCGATGGCCAGGAGGGAAAAGTGGGCTGTGTGCCCCTTTGGCCAAATTTCTAGTCAGCTGCCATTTTCAGCCACCTGGGCCCCCAAGAGGGGAATAATAAGCCACTTCCTGAAGCCACAATACTTTCTTTAGAGAGAAAAAAGGGCAGAACCTCTTTGGTCCTTAACTTTATCCTCCAGGACATTTGTCTGAGCCCTGCTATATGCCACAGCAGAGACTTTTACATTCGCAAAGCTTTCTTGTCTCTAGAAAATTGATAGGCAGAGTCAGGGTGTCGCCCCCATGACTCAGGAGGACTGTGCAGTTTAACTAGGATACTTGGACAGACACCAAAACTACTGGAGATAGGTGTAAATAAATGAACTCAATGTCAGCTCAAGGTTAGACTCAGGGAACCCTCCTTCCCAGGGCAGCACATGCACCAGCTCGCTCCCTGGGGCACTCTGTGTTCTTCTAGGGTCCCAATTCTGGACAAGGAACGGGATGACTGGGTTCTGAACAGTTCTTGTCCAGTCATGTTATGCCGAACAAAATGCTCTTCTTAAGCCCAGATTTCCAGCACAGTTATAACTGTGCAGCAGCCTCCCCTGAGAGGCTTCTGCAGGTCACTGCAGGCCAAGGGTGTCAAGGAGAGTCCGAGAACACTGAGCCCTTCTCAGGAGGTGGAAACAACCTCTCATCTCCTTGCTAGAGGCCCTAAGAGGTACCTACTCCCTGAAAAGAAGGGAAATTATCAGATTTGGGACACCAACTTCCATGTGCTTGGTGTCAATCCCACTGACATGGAGCAGGGGTTTCTCCTAGGGGAGAAGACTCCCCTAACTTGGCCATCCAGCATGTTGACCCAGAAAAGCAATCAGGACATGTCCCGACTCCAGCAAAGGGGCTTGGGAGATAAGCCTAGTGGAGACAAAGATATTAGTGGGTGATTCAGGTTTTCTGTTTCTCCTAGAAATATAAACCCAGGCCTCTCGGTATCCAATTATTTATGCTTATAAGAGCCAAGCCAGCGCACACCTCTGAAAACTCACACTGTAGTTCACAAAGTGTGACAGCGCCAATAGCACCCACTTCTTTTCTCTCAGAACACCCCCTGCCCTGCTTGAAGTGAATGCACAAAAGGAACGAGAACTCTGCTGTCAGCTGTCACGGTCAGGCCCTAGAAATGCTTTGTAGGAGCTGACTCACTGATGGCTTCTGTGTCCCCTCACCTACAAATGGAGAATGACAAAACACACAGGTGCTAAGGGCTAAAGGAAGGGTATAAAACACTCTGGGCAGTGTTTGCCATCACAGCGGCTACCATCACCAGGCCCTGGAATGTCCCCATGGCAGGGGGCTGGGGACACTGTCGCTGCAGAGCAGCTGCAGAGACTCAATCTGGAAAAGCATCCAGGTGCTCCCATGTTGTTAGGGCTGACCCAGGTGACAGGCAGGGGCTGTAGACTCAGAGGGCAGAAGCAAGAACCTCAGAGAGGGGTGCTCCTGGTCCTCAGGAGCAGGGCCCAAACTGGATAAATAAGGCTTCCCCCCCTTTACCGCTGACCACCCCAGCAGCTGCTGGGGGGAGCAGGATGCACCATCACAACAAAGGATTCAGAGGGCAACCATCTCTGTTACCTGAGACACGATGACGAGCTTGCCGGTCTCAGCATCCACGGCCTGGACAACCCCCGACACGGTGCTGTTGCCAATGGCAAGCCCCCGAACCAGCCCAGCACAGTTCACCACTGCCACGCTCTCGTTGCTGATGGAGAAGAGGATGTTGGACTGAGGCTGGGGGCCTCCCTCAGAGGTGATCTGGAGTGGGGAGAAACAGCAGTGCCCATCAGCCCTTATCCTCCTGGCCAGTCCAAGCCTCACCTCTGAGGGCAAGGGTGTCAACCCCCCAGAGCATCCTACTTTAGCCTGTCTGATGTCCAAGGCAGGTGGACATGACTGAAGCCAAGAACAGTGTAGGTGGCTACTACCTTGCAGGTGTCTGGCCATGGAGAGGAGTGGGGCAAGAATGGGGCTTTTGGCTCCTACCTGTATCATGGCCCCAATAATCAGTGTCACCTTCCTGGGTATTAGCCTAAACGGGGGGAAGACCTGGGTGTGGAGACAAAAGAGAAAGGGGAGACCATTGCATTACAAGCTCATGATGCTGGGCATAGTTCACACTTAGTATTTTCAGGGAGAGGGGAACACAGTGCATGGACATCACTCCTCTTGGAGAGGCACCAGAGAGAGCCTGGGTCTTGCGGGTCTTGTACCAACTCTGAAGGAGCCTGAGAGGCCTGCACAGAATCTCATCCTACCTACAGGCCCAAGAATCTGTGGTTGGGGAGGGCATATTCTACTGTTTGTGAACGTCTCCTGGGAACCATTACAGGTGCACCTTTTCCATCCCAAACCTGCAGAATCAGGTCGGGTCCTGTGATTTGGGTCTTAAGACCTCCAAAAGATTCTGATGCGTGTCAGTCTCCAATCCACTGCCTTTGCTATTTTCCCAACTGTTTTGAAAGGTTGCCTTTCACTAAATTTCTCCTGACAAGTTGCTGTAGAAGTTCTCTACTCCAATGCCCTGAAAACTTTTCAGAAAGTGGGCCCAAGGGCAGAGATGAGGATGCCCAGTCTCTGCAGCAGGGTGAAGCCCCACATCCTCCTCTTGCACCCCTAATCCCAGCCTAGCAAGGGCATGAGGAGAGCTTAAGGGAGAGAGAAAGTGTCAGCTGGCCAAGGGGATGCTTTGTGCATGAAGATTAGTCTCTTAGAGATGTGCTATTTACAGGCAGAAATAAATTCTGCTTTACCGAGACAGGTGCACTTCCACGCAGGGATATAATCCACATCCTTTAGAACACAGATTGATTGACACAAAGCCTGCCAGCCTATGTGTGGCTGAGACCCTTGGAGGATGCCGGCGGGAGCCAGACAGTTTAGTGCTGCTGCTGAAGGAGGAAGCTCGATACTTCTTGGCCCCTTGTGACTGTGGGCCTCTGGTCAAACCTCATAGCACAAGAAAGCACCAAGTCACTTGCTGAGATGATGCTGGGGGACCTCAGAGCTCCCACATCCAGTAATTGTTCGCTCCAGGTGCTCCCATTCCAAAAGCTCACCCCTTCTAGGGGTCTGTTCTGAAGTTCAGACTGACTTTCATGAAGAGCTTTCATACATGGACCCACAACTGTCTGCAGCTTTTGCCCATCCATCACTTTCTGGAACTTCCACAGTCTAAAGAATGTCCTGCCATGACCCTGCCAACTGAGAAGTCACTTCCCTTCTCTGAGCCATATCAATGCCCCTTATGATCCAGAGGGAGATTAAAGTAACTCGACCCCATTTCTCTGGGGCTGACCCCAGATCCCTGTGACTGGTAGTCAGAGCACACAGCTGGGCAGATTTTAAAAATGCCTCTTCACAGTAGCTTCCTAGACTTTCCTTGAAATTTCCAACCTGTCACAAAAGAGACATACTCCCCTATCCACCCATGTGTCCCAGAGTGGCTGGGCTCATCCCATGTGGCATGAAGAGAAACAGCTTTACCTCAATCTGTTGCGGGGCCGAGTTGATTCTCTGTCCAGCTTTATTGGTCACAACTGCAGTGAGGCTGGTCTGGCCAATGGCCACACCGTGGATGTGGAACGTGGCAGTGTAGTTGTCAAGGGCCTCATCAAGGGAGCTGGAACAGAAGGAAGGGCTGGCACTTCTCCCCACAAAGAGACCTATCAGCACTGACCCCAAGATGCCCTGTTCTGACCCCTGGGGGACTCACACCAATGTGACAATCTGGGAGGCTGCTTGGAGCTTCAGGTCCATGAAGGCAAAGTATTTGGCCAGGAAAGGTTTCTTGTGAGAGTCCAGCACACGGACATATGCCTTGACTGTCTTCCCAATCTCCACCTACATCACAGGGACAGACACTCAGGGGGGCCTCTGAATGAACAATTCCACCACCTATGGCAACCTTCAACTTTCTGAGAAACGTCACCAACCTTAAACCCACAAACCTGGAAATTAGGGACAGGTCACCTGGGTTGACCAGTCCCTAATTTCCAACTATTAGCTAACCAACAAATAAAAATCAATTGAGTATTTGCTGTATACAAGGGACCTTGGAGATACTTAGATGCATAAATTACACTCCCTATTCTTAAAGAACTAACAGTCTAGTTAGACTGATAAAGCACAGCTTAGAATGGCAGCCAGTATACAGTAGGGGTTCAATAAGTGCACCAATGACCGAACATCTCACTTCTGGCAGCATATAATACACAGGAAATGGGAGCCAAATAAGTCTGGTGAGCGAACTACCAGTGGAAGTGAGAGCATGGGAGGAATACGGGACTGTAAGAGAACATTGGCTTTTTCAGTTGTCTAAGCTGCTCAAACACCCATTTTAATTACCAACCATTCTCTCCACTCCAAAAATAGGAAGTGACAGTAACCCTCTATAAACCTGGCTATAGTTACTTTAGGTATTTGAAGTATAAACATTTCCTATTTATATTTTTAAAAAGCCTATATCTATTATGTGTTTATTTGCAAAAGACTTGGCATTAATGACCTTCATTCATTTGCCATTTAAATTCCTGAGAATCCAAAAACCTAAACAATGGAGAGAAAAAATCATGTTCAGCAAGGTGTGCACCTGTCTGGTTAGTACCAACACCAGCTAGAGGACAGAAACTCCCAAGTCAGGGATGATGATGGAGTCCACTCCAAGTGGGATTCGCAGCCAAGCTTTGTGAGCGTCTACTGGGCTGAAGAAGTATAACCTCAGGGTTACTCTGCATCATGTACCCGGAACCGCAGAGATGAGAGACAGCACTGCAAGCTTGCTGCAACTCAAGAGCAGGGCGGGGGATTGCAGAAACCACAGGGGAAAAGCAAAGAACATGAGAAAAATATCTCCCATAGCCACAGCATTTTCCTGGTTTTTGTGAATCAGAAGAGAGGAAGCCACATGAGGAAGTTGACACTGACCTTGTCTACCACTCGGACGTACAGCTCCTGAATGTCTGAGACATAAACGACAGCCTTTGCTGGGGCTGGGAAGGCGAGGCACAAATCGTGGATCATGATGGTTGACATGCCTGGGAGTAAAGGGTGGACCTGCAGGGTTGAAGATGGGCTGCTCAGTTACGGCTGCTCACAGAAGCAACCTATCCACCATGGAATACCATTTCCCAGAGACCTCTGGGGCAGAGGTCAACATTAGTGAACAAGAAACATCCTAACCCAAATGTTGCCCTGCCCACCCCACATCATGAGCCCCCACTGCCAGCCAAGGGATGAGCTTGGAATGTAAAATGTTAGTGCTGGGATGGATCTCAGAGAGCATTTGCTTCCTTTGTACATTTTACAAAGAAAACAGAAGCTGCTCAAAGTGGGGCAATCAGTGGCCTTGGGGCCCGTAGCCATATCTCCCATCTGGGCAACCTGCCACTACAGCTCCAGTAATAGAAAAGCATCTGGCAGCTCAGGGGATGGAGGGCATGAGGCAGCTGCTTCTCACTCACAGATCTCACCTGAACTCACAGAATCACGGAACCTGGAAATAGACCATGGAGGCCTCCGTGCTCTTAATTAAGTGTCAGCTCTGAGTCTCACTCATCTCTACGTTCATTTCTCGCACAGCTCCGTTCAAAGCAGAGACCTCCTAAAAAGTTCTGAGTCAGTGAACTCCTCTGAGCTATTGCTTTCCAGCCTCTCACTGCCAAAGACCACCCCCCTTGTTGAATCTTCTCTCTCTACCCACTTTCATGGATCCCATCTCAAAAGAACCTCTCCCCAAACTACATCCAATCACTCTCTCCAGGCTACAGGTGGATTTTGAGCAGCTTGTCATATTGCTTATGTGTATATTTCAGTGACATAGTCTGGTGGCTGGACAAGCACAGGCAAGTCTTGAAGCGAGTGGTGAGCCCAGACGGGTACATGCCTTCCATCTCTATCTGGCTCTGGCTTTGAGGTCGGATACTCTTTGGGGGCTGTCTTCTCCCCTACTGTAGCCTCAGGGCTGAGCCTAACCTGTGGTACTGACTATCCCTAATAAACTGGTCTTGATTACATCAATAGCCAGGGGCAGAGTTGAGTCATTCAGTTAAAAAGAACCCTGGTGCTTCAGCCTGCTTACGTAGCTTTACTTTTAGCTTTGTTAAGACCTGGATATTCTGGGGAGAAAGTCTGCAAACTCAATGTAACCTCACCTATTTGGTAATGTCTGTTTCTGGTCCAACTCCTTCAATGTACATATGGGGAAACTGAGGCTCACACAGGCTGACAGCACAGCCTGAAGGGGCAGCACTGGGAGGGAACACAGGTTCTTAAGTGCCCAGTGCAGGGTTCCTTCTACCATACTCTTCCACTCCCAGAGCTAATATGTCCAGGGTCTGGAATGGGACTGGGAGTAAGACAGGGAGTGGGGTATATAATCTGAGCCATCACCAGGGAAAGGAAGGGGTCTGGGAGCACCAGGTCTCCTGTTTCACAGAGCACGATTCATCCTGGTTTATTATATTTCCCCAGAGAGAACTCATTTAAAAATGGGAGAGAAACAAAAGATTTCTTTGAGATATAATGCAAGGATCTGATGTAACCCTCCTGAAAAAGTTACTGCCAGCACTAGCTGGCATACTTCACAATGTGAAGAAATTACACATAGTACCAACTGCTGATGGAAGGCTTTTTCTTTTTCATTTTTTTCTCTCCTTCAAAAGGACCATTTTGCACATTTTAAACAAAGACAAAACAGCGGTGGGGAAATCCATTCCTCTTCCACTTGATTCATAGAGGTGGGATGTCAAGCCACCTTCCAGGTGACATGAGAGAAAGACAGCATCATGCTGCCATTCATGGACAGGCTGTGTGGTTTCCTGCTCTGTGAACACATCAGCTCGCTTCATGCCCACATGACAATGATTTAAAGAAACCACTCTTGGGGAAGTAAGAGGAGTTGCCAGCTAGCTGATGGCAAAGTGGGGACCTCTCTCTACTAACTCTAGACTGTGCTCGTTTGTTATGCCACCCTGCTTCCCCCTTGCCTCTTGATCAACATAAAGGAGGTGTGTGAAGGAGAGGGGGTAGGGGAAATCCATGCCTGGAATGAATTCTAATTTCTAAGTGTTGAGAATTTCAGCAAGTACTAGCCAAGGGGAAAGTTCTGTCATCTCTTCAGAGATGATGAATGCATTATTACTCATGAACATTCTGTAAGTAGACCCAGAGGCAGCTTTGTTCATGAGCGGGCTAAAGCTGTGATGTTCACTTGTGCCCACCAGGCACTGAAGTCCTGCTTATACCATCTCAGCTCCTTATTTCCTTTGGCCCCATCATGCTTTAGACTTGTCCTTTGCCAAGCATTTGCAGAAGAGTAAGGATCCCACAAATTTCTGAATATCACTGGGGCCAACAGCTCTTATTTCCTACAGTGTGCCCATCAATACCGTGTGGTGGGCCAGGTAGTGCCATTCAAGAGTGCTGGGGTCCGTGCCCCCTGAGTAGATGCCCTTGGGGCTCATGGGGATGACCAGGATCACACAAAAATCACAGGCACTGAGAAGGTCCTGGCTTATTAGACCCAGGATGACACTTTATCCAGGGATTCTGGCCAGCTCTGAACTTCCCACAGGGTCAGGGCTGAGGACATGCACTTCTGTCTACAGGTCACTCTCAGAGGAAAAGCAGGCCACACCCAAGTCCAAGCCCTGCAGCTGCCATCTACTGCCAGCTTCATCCCAAGTACCCTCCTTGGATATACAATATTGTCATAATGGGGTACGTGTCACAGGACTAAGGAGATGGGGAAGCCACTGCAGCTCTTGAGAGCTGTGCCTCCATCTGACTTGTTCCCACCAAGTCCCTCAGTGCTGGGACCAGAGCCTGGCACATGATGGGCCCCGATATTTGCCTTAATAAAGGTGTGAAGTGCTCAGCCCACAGCAGGATGTTTCCCTTGCTCTTATAATCCATGGGTTCTCCTTGGAGGCCTTATTTTTGGAATGCAAAGAATTGTTGGGAAGAAAGAAAACCTAAGCTTAAATCAGGTAATCACTCCAGTGTGCAAGCCAGCCAAAAATGAAATAAAGGCCCCTTGCAGAGTTTCGGGGGCTGTGTGAACAGAATGGAGCCCAGTCCAGCGCAGCCCCTGGAGCACTGTGTGGGCACTGGAGTTTTCACAGTGGCACTGGCAAGAGCTCTACAGCTCCTGCCACAGACACTCGGAAGCCAAAACACACCCAGGAGCCATTTCTGCATCCCAAATGTGTGTCAACAAGGGAAGAAAGGAGCTTTTTCTATGACTAACTAAAGAACCGTTGTGGGCTTTGTCTCTGAGATTAAGGGAAATGAGAATGCTACTAATTAACAGCTGGAAAATTCCAAAGAAGTGCAAATGTCCTTCAGAAATAGCCATCTGAGAACAACTGCTAGGACCTATCTCAGACAGTCAACACTCCACGAAAAATTCACCTGCTGGTTACAGAAGAGGTAAAGGAAACTAGAACCTGATTTGTACCTAGAGTTGCAATGGTGTCTGTGATTTGTACCTAGAGGTCTAAGATGATGGGGAGCAGAGACACTAGTCATCAAAATGTCCCCTTCTTGAGCCAAAGTAACCCTTGCAGGGCCTGCACATGGGGTGCTGCGGCACCCCTACAGCGCTGGACTTGACCCGCGGGTGCTGGCTGCAGTGGGTGCTCTGCACCACTTGAGAGCCATGGAAGAGATGAGACCATGAGCAGAGGCCAACTCACAACTTGAAAAGAGAACTGCTTGAGTTCTATTGGAACCATCCTCAAAACGGGAACATCAACTCTTGTCATGACTAAGAGACTCCTAGAATCTGTTGCTGAGAGGCACTGTATAGGGTGTCAAACTCATTTTCACTGAGTTTGGGGGTAACCCACTGAGTAGGGTAACCCAAACTCAGGGGTAACCCTAGAATTGCAGCTCTGTAGAACTGAATAGGGGTTCATAGGTCTCCTGGGGAAGTTTCACTCTGATGCCGGAACCCCATGTTGTGTCTTTCAGATAAGCATCCCAGTTTCAGTTCTAATATACCTCCAGAGGCAGATGTTCACTGCCTACAGAGGCAACCTAGTCCACCACAGACTCTTAGACGTGCTCCTTCTCGGAGGAGATGTCTCTCTCTGGTCACAGGTTAACCTCAGGGCTTATGCAAAATGTAAGGTGGCAGGTAAATGTAAGTAAAAGTGTTTCCAAGTATAGTTGGCACTGTACACATTTTTCCCAACTTGAAACTTCCTCTTCTTGAGAACAGAAGAGCTACTCTTAACCCCCAAAAGTAAAGCAAACAGGCATATTTCAAGTAGTTAGGATTATTTAAAATTTGAGGTTTTCCTTTTAATGTAAAGGATGTGACAATGAGCACTCATTTTTGTGGCAGGAGGAATGATCTAGAGAATTACTCTTTCTAAAATAAAGGGACTAAGAGTGCTAGGGGAACGCTCCAGATATGATCTCAGGCTTCCAGCAACCCTCAATTTTCCTCTAAATCTAAAAACACACGTTTGTGCCCAGGTGCTGAGAGGCAGTTTTTCTTGCTCTGATTTACAGCAATAAACCTCAGTCCTGCCAACTGTGATTCTGCTTTGAGAAGAACAGGAATATTAAGACTGGCTTCCTTACCCTTCACCAACAGACTGCACTGTGGAAAAGCATCTTCTCCACAAGATAGCTAATGACCTGGGTTGACTACTGGAAGAATGTAGAAACTGTTTAAAAAAAAAAAAACCCAAATAACAAAAAGATCTGAATTGTCCTAAGACACATGCTGGCAAAACTGATGAAAAGAAACAATCCAAACAGGCCTGTAACAGGTGAAAGATTGGACTGGTTATCAAAAAACCACCCACAAAGAAAAGCCTGTGTCCAGGTGGCTTCCCTGGTTAACTCTACAAAATATTTAAGAGTAACTGTTACTAATTCTCCACGAACTCTTCCAAAAATTAGAAGAGAGAGCACTTCTAGGTCAACCCATGAAGCCAATGTCACACTTACACCCAAACCAGACAAACACATCACAGAAAAAAACCTACAGACCAACATCTCTTATGAATATGAGCATGAACTCCTCAACAAAATATTAGCAAACTGAACCCAGTTACACGTAAAATGAATTATATATCATAATCAAGCAGCTGTTTTCCTAGGAATGCAAGGGTGGTTTAATATCTGAAAGTCAATTAATGTAAGATATCATATTGACAGAATAAAGAGCAAAAAACCACATGATCATCTCAAGAGATATAGAAAAGCATTTGACTGGATCCAGTGCCTTTCATGAGCACGTGTGTGGGCGCACAGACAGACTTGACAGCCAAAGTGTGGGGGGGTTTCTTTCTGAAGTGATGAGAATACTCTAAAACTGACTGTGGGGATGGCTGTCCACATGTCTGAATATACGAACAAAAACTAAGCTGTACATTTTAAATGGGTCATTTGTATGGTATCTAAATTATATCTTGATAAAGCTGTTATTAAAAATATCAACAAAAGATGCAAAGTAGCTTTTCCTTAGACATAACCTGTGCTCTCCAGTTTGCCACAGCGCCCCCCGCCCCCCACTGCCTATTACTCCCCAACCCTGAAGCTAAGCATCAGGTCCCAGCATAGCATGCCGCGAACGTATTTCTCACACCCTGCTGATTTAACTCACTCACTTTACACCTGTCCCACCTCACAGGCACTGATTTTGTGACTCCCTTGTCAAGACTCAGTGGATGCAAACAGAGAAATGTACCTGCAGAAAGTTAAGGCTTAAAATACCCTGCAGAGATTGAGGTGACATGTTTGATTTCTGACTAGGCCACAAATTTTCTGTATAGTTGTGGGCAAGGCAGCTTGGCTGTATTTCTGAAAGGAGATTTGGGGAACAGGTCTCTACGAAGGTTAATTCTGATATAAGCCTTCTCTGGAATTAAGAAGTTTGTTCTATGCTGCTGCTAGCTTGGAAGGGCTCCCCTGCGGGACCAGGGCAATGCTAACAGCCAATGTGGACACAGGACTGCAGACAACTCACAGCCAGGGGAGGCCCTAACCTGTTCCCTGTTGCTGCACTACCTGCACTACGTCCACCACACGCCAAACACTAAATCAACCTGGCCTCTTTTGAGTCCAGGAAAAAGTCTCATTAGGCACTGGGACAACTGCAGCAGCCCTCACGTACTTGGCAATCATTGCTTAGCAAAGGGGACACAGGTCTGAGCTCAGAGCGGTCCAGAGGCAAGAGCGGAGCTGCAGTTTAATGCCTCAGTGTCATCACTGCGTTTGTGTTTTTGGCTGCCTGTATTTATGCTTATGGGAGTGCTTTGACACATTCAGTAGTAAGAGTTTCCTTTTACAGGAAGTTCAGTTGTCATTGGTGTTTGTTTTTACTCTTTGCTATAACTATAGGGTTACTGAAAAACAAAAACAAAATCATTCAAACTACCCGAATGATCCACAAGGAGAAAATGGCTGAGTACAAACAGTTGCACAGAATAACCAGCCAGCCTACACAGCAACGTGGGGGGAACTTAGGGTAAAATAATTGAAAAAAGTAGAATGCTAAATTCTTCTGTGCAGTGGACAAAGATGCCAAATTTGCAAGAATAGGGAGAGGATCAAGAAAGGAATGTGGGAAAAGTAGAAAAAGCTAACACATCTTTTAAAGGCAACTTTATGTTTGGTATAGTGGTGCTTTATATAAGGGTATTTAATCTTAATAAAGATTGAAAGGAAACCATTAGTTAACTAATAGTGTAGGTAATTTGTGCAGATGAAATAAAGTCACAAAGGTAGGCAAATGACTAACGTTTCTCACCAATGAATCAGAGAATTCAAAGAACTCACAAACTGCAGCTGATATGATGAAGTGCCAGCTTTTAAATCAATCATGAACCCACAGGCATCCAGACCATGGAAATGAGAGCGCACACTCACCATGGCACTGCCCCTGGTCTCCTGGTAGGCCACCTTGACAACATCTGCGGTGCTGGTGTTGAGGAAGAAATAGCCGGAACCTTCTCTGATGTGCAGCTCTGCCTGCAAGGAGGGTCGGGCTAGGAGGCCAGAACTGCCAACCCAATGGACCATGTCCAGGCAGCAAGGAGGCAGGGGAAGGGCTGTACCTGTATTCCAGGGTAGTTGTAGATGGTCATCTCTTCCGGACTCACCCTCACATCCTCTACCAGGATGAGTTCTATGGAGGCCGACACAGGTACAAGAGGGTCGTGCTGAAGGGCAAGGCCAACACCATCAGACCCAGGAGGCAACAGGTCAACCCTGTGCAGCCCACAGGCCTATCTCCCACCCCCTAGAAAAAGCAGGACAGAGGCCCCAGGTCCTGGTGTCACCACAGAGCCCTTGTTATGTCTGGGACACAAGCCCCAGTGAACCCATGTAGGAGCCCAGCTGAGAGGCTATATTTCTTTGAGGCATCTCATAATCCTGCTAAGGAAAGTGCCCCCATCCTACCTGCCAGGCTCCATGTAGGGGGCAGTTCACACACACACCTGGAAAGCAGGGGGCACACAGCAAATGACCAGCTGTAGTCCCACGTGCCAAGGACAGGTGCTTGACCAGCCTAAGTATGGGTGGTACTGTGCAGGTGTCCTCGGGTTACACTCACAAGGGAGCAAGCTCAGCCTTCACCCCTTAGGCCATGTGCATATTTAAGTATCTTTGTTTCCTGCCACATGTCATTCCAGGGAGACTGCTGGACCAGACTCAGTTCCAACCCACCCATATGTTCACACATTTGAACACCTACCATGAGCCAGGCACTGTGTTAGGCACTAGAGGGACAGTAGCTTTCTTCAGGGAGATGTATTCTAACACAAGGACTAAAGAGAAAATGTAAAGGGCTGACAAAGATGTGAGCATGGTGGAGGCTGAAGGGGCCATGATAGGTACTAGAGGGGGAAGGATTCTCAGGTATGCCTCTCAGGTGAGCAGAGACTCAGAAATTGAAGGTATGAATGATGTCAGTAAACTGTGAAAAGCCCATAGGGCAAAGAGTACAAGAGCAGAGACCCTGAAGAGGGTACCTGCTTGGGTGTATGCACCCCAGCATGTGGTACATGAAGCCGCCACCAGCCGAGGAATCCCTGGTGCTAGTGGGATGACTGAGGACCTAAACCATCAGGGACAGGCACTGGTGTGTTCCTCAGGACTACCCACTCTAGGCCAGCCTCCTAGTGCTGCTCCCACTAGGGTCACACCATCTTCAAAAGTGTCCCCTGCTCCCCACAACCCAGGAGACAATTCAAGCTCCTCATCCTGGCATTTAGAGTTCCTTGGAGTTGGACCCCACATTCTCTTTATAGTCATTATCTGCTCCCTCCACCCTACTCAAAATCTAAGTTGATGCCACCCCTCTTCCACAAAAGGGTGGGTGTTATCCAGGCAGCACCATTCTGGGGGAACCCATCTGCCACTTATTGGCAGTGCCTCTGCTGGGGCCCTGTCAGATGCTGCTTTGTAGAGGTGTGGTCTAGTAGATGGGCCACATGTGCATGCAGATGGCGGCAACAGTGTATATGTGTATGTCGGGGTGGGGAGGGATCTGCACCACACAAACAGGGAGCCCGAAGGGCTCTGAGACCTGGGGCAAAAGCAGCTGCTCTGTGCCCTAAGTTCCGGGAACTTTCTACACGGGGGCTCATATTGTGGATGGAACTAAAGGAACAGGAAGCCACCTGCTAGAGAAGAGTAAAAGGAGGGAGGGAATAGCATTCCAAGCAGCAGGAACTGTGGGTTCAAAGGCAAGACAACCTGAACCACCCAGGCATGCCAGGTGGGGTAAGCCAGGTCCATCAAGGACGAGAGTCTGGGTAGGCAAGCCCTGCCTGAGAATGAAGACAGTTTCAGCCAGAAGGTCTGAGGGCTCCCAAAGCTGTGTGCTGGAGCCAAAAGGTGGCACTGGATCCCTCTAAGTCACCTGAGTGCAAGGAATGTGGGGTGGGGGAGATTGGAGGCAAGAGGCCAGCAAGGAGGGTCACCAATTCAGGTGAGCCCACCATACCCAGTTCAGGAATGAGGGTAGTAAACTGGGGGCTGTGGCCCAATGAAGCGGCTCAGGACATTAGGACACAGGGAGAATGCGGGCAGAGCAGAACGATCCCGACCACCAGTGTGCCCTGAGAGATACCGGCTGCTTCACGCTGGCTGCGCGGAGGTGGGACTGCTGATAGCCAGTCACAGTGGCAGAGATGGCTGTGGTTCCGGACGCCTTGTGAACTGAAATGGCCTGCAGACCTGAGTCCAGGAAGAGGGAAACTCATGTCATTTTTTCTGCACCATTGCTGCCTCTGAAACACCTCCTCTCTCCTTTGATTTGTAGTTTTAAACCTTCTGCAGTCCTAAAAATAGCTGTTTACCGAAACTATGTACAATAAGGGCTAACAGGCCCTGAGCAAGGTTCCACAAAGCAGCTTAAGATGCTTTGGAGGAGACAGGCTTAACTCTTGGCTGCGGAGTTTGTGAAGGTAGCATGTACAGCACAGGCCTAGAGACAGGATGATATGCTGTACAACCTGGGACCTGTGGGTCACCTGTGATGTGCCCTGAGCCTGTTTCCCCATCTCTGAAACACAGTATCACAGGATTAAAGAAAACTAGCAAGTTCACGTGCTCCCTAAGTTTTTGTCCTAGATAAAGGGAGCCTCAGACAACGGCTCCCAACAGCCTCCAGCACTCCTCAGACCACATCTCATCTGTAGGGTTTCACTGCTCTGTCCTGTCCTGGGCCAGTGAGCTCACCACCCCAGCTTACCATGCAACTTCTTCTGGCCACTCCCATCATCTTGGGACACGAGCTGCATGGGCAGATCAAGCTCAATGCTGGCCAGCAATGGCCTCGTAGATTCCCACTGGATGCTCAGAGAGCTGAAGTTGTTGAATCTGTGGCCCTGCTGGTCATAGGCAACCAGGTCCAGGAGGGGGTTGCGGTGGCTGGAGACTGGGACCTGCAAGAAACCAAGGTCAGGTGCCATGGCCATGCCCAGGCCACAATTGGCACAATGTTCAGAGTGAACACTGAGGACCACACTGGCATAGCCACTTATGACCACATGATGTACCCTGAATCTGGCTGGCTGCCTTATGGGCTCATGAGGGTGTTGGTGAGGAACTTGGAGTGAGCCACTAACCAACCCTCAGTACTGCCTGGCGATCAGAGTGCCCACAGTCCTGTCCAACCTGGCCTCTTACGCTAGCACACTGTCTTCAATGGGGGCAAAGGGCTTTGACGATGTCTAAAAGCATTTCTTTTAGTGGGTGGAAGTCAAGGGTGCTGCTGAATACCCTACAGGGCACAGGACAACACCACGAGACTAAAGAATCTGACCCAAAATGTCAACAGTGCCAAAGTTGGGAGACTCTCCTGGACTTCCCTACCCCAGCCAGGCTGCTGTCCTTCCTCTCAGCCCTCACCTTTCCAAATCCTTTTCACTTCCTCTCTGCCCCCCACACACCTCCACTCCTCTAGGATACGTCCCTTAGTGGTTTAAACGGAATGCCAATTACAACCCTGAAAATGTCCCAGAGCCACTGAGTTTGCAAGGCTCTTGCAAAGCTCTTTGCTCCCAAAACGTCCCAGGGATGTTAGGAGCTGTCATCTGCACATTAAGGGAGAGGAAATAGGGTCCCACAGAAGGGGAGGAACATTCAAAGGCAACTCAGTGGCCAAGTGGCACACCTGCAGGATTCAGTTCCAAATCCTGAATTCTACCACCTACCCTCACCTCTCCACCCCTGAGAAACCTGTACCTTGGAACCCATGCTGAATTGGCCTCACCCCCCACCTCCCCCCAGCAGCTGGTTCATCCTTTTCCCTCCCTGCCCGAAGAACATGGGGGAGGTGGGGTGAGCAGCAAAACAGGGACCCTAAGCACCTAGACATCTGGGTCCCACAGCTTGGACTTGAACCCCAGTTCCACTTCTTTCCACCCAGCCAAGCTGCAGACTTTCCGGAACCTTGGTTTCAACATCTGTGAAATGAGAATCACAACAAAACCCACCTCCTAGGACTGTGTTTTAAAAGGGTCATGTGAGATCACTTTAAAGGGCCTGGCTCACTGTAACTAATGCATAAATAGGGAAACATGTCAGTTCTCAGCAATGGCCACAAATGTGTCCAGTGCACTTTCAGGCATGGGTTCAGAAGGAAAGACTGCATTTCTCTGGCCTGTGTGCTTAGGAGTGACCATGTCATTTATTTTGGCTAGTGAAATGTGACAAGTGTCGTGAGACAGTTCCAGGAGGCAGAGCTTTAGTAGCCAGAACAGAATCTGCTATGCTCTCCTTGTTAGCACAGAGCCACCTGGCCATGTTCAGCTTGGCAATGTTCACACTTAGGTCTGGAAAGGAAGATCACAATACACACAGCAGAGTCCCCCAGCCCACCTGGATGCAAAGGCAGTGTGAGCAGGAGTAAACCTGCACTATGTGGGCCACTGGGACTTGGGGCTGCTTGTCATTGCAGCCTCACCTCTGCCCTGACTGATGCAGCCCCCAGACAACCACCTCCCTCAGCATGGCTCCTCCGCCAATCCTAGCTCTCTTGCCCCCAGAGTACACTGAACCAAAAACCATGCTGCAAACTGTAAATGCCACTCAGCACAACTACCTGAGAATGCAAAGGATTTCTTAAGTATACGCAAGTCAGGAACTATGACAGGTGCATGCTCTGGGTGCCCTACTCCTTTCCCCAGATGCGATCCTGGGTGAAACACGACTGCCGTTCCCTTCTTCCTGATCTACCAGGGAAGGACATTATTACTGTGTGTCAAGCATGCTCACAAGCTTACTAGATCCTCACAATGGCCATTTTAGGCAACAATATAATCCCTATTTTACAGATGGGGAAGCTGAGACTCAGATACATTAGTAACTGCTCCAAGGTCACACAGGCTTAGGGGTAGAACTCTGCTGGTCTGCTTTTCAAGCCCACAGGCCTCACCTGACAGTGTGCTGCCTCCTCCTGGTACAAGAGTCAGGCTCGGATGGCTAATTAGTCTCCTTGTATGTGACTGGTGCTTAGCTGCAGTGACCTGAACATGAGACGATCTGCTCAGAGTACCAGGGTCAGGCCACAGTGTGGCTCCACTCTGTCACTCCAACGAGTTTTGGTCAGCTCCATTCTAGCATCTGGCCTTGCCAATCATTTACTCTGCAAATGTGTCTTGGGCAGCCTCTAGCTTTGGAGAGGTGTAAAGTAATTAAATTGATACTGCACCCAGAATGCATGGCAAGGATATAACTTTCTTAAGGTCCCCTAATGATACCATAAGTCACAGGGGCCATGTTTAATTGGCTCTCGGCTCCAGAACCCCAGGACTGATGATCACATGACAAGTCCACATTCAAAGTCCCATTATTTCCTTGTGAGCAAGGTCTATGACATATGCAAGCCAATGCAGAGCTGTGCTCCACGGCCTGGCCAGTATCTTTCAGTCAAGAGAGACAACTCTGTGTAGACCCAGAGGATGCAGACTATGGACAGTCAGACTCTGCTTCCTAGGAAAGAAGCCAATGTTTAAAGGCAGGGAAGCTGTACTTAATCTGATTGGCTTTTGTTTTAAAAATGAGGTTAGGCCAGTCTGGGGTTGAATGGGCTGGAGCCGAGCGAGAGGCTGTCCTCTGAAGGTCACCTGCTCTCTAGGTCAGCACCATCCCCTCTACCCCTTTCCTTAGCAGAGTCTCCACTTGGCTTCTCCAGCATCTGCACTACCAAGAGTCATGGGCAGAAGACAACAGGGACACAAGCACAGTGAGCCCTTCTCCATGCTCATTCACCCATCACATTCACTGAGCTTCTGAGCTGGGCTCTCTCATAGAGGCTCACAAAGAAGAAAGGAAATGTGTACATTTTACAACATTCAATAACATTCAGTGCTTGGGGGTAGGAAGGAGAAGGGAACAGGAATATTGTAATAAGGGTCCACACCCTACCCAGAAGTGGGAGAGGGGTTTTGGGAAATGCCAAGGATGGCGCATGAGTGGCAGCCAAACCAGCTATGTTGCCCCAGCAACCAGGGCAACTGCACAGGTAGGCCACACAGGGGATTCTAGGGGCGGACTTAGAAAGGAGAGTGCAGAAACACCACACACTTCTTTGCAGCCCCCTCTCCTCACTGGTCTGGTTGGCCAGCAGAAGCTCAGGTTCCCAGAGGTTGCCAGTGCCCCTACCCCAGCACTCCAGGTCCTGCCTGGAGTACAGCGAGGGCAGCAGGAACAAAGAAGGAAAAAAGGCCTAACCAGGTGGACCCTGGATGCCACAGCTGGGAGGCAAGCCCCACGCTCCACCCCTACATGGGAAGCCGTCACCCACCCAGAGCCCAGCAGCCCACAGGAGCTCCACCAGTGCTGGTGGTCAGTGGAGCTGCCGCCGCCGCCACTATTGCTGTGCCTGCTGCCAGCCTGGGTGGGCTCTGTGGGCCAGAGGAGAGACCCGAACCAGTGAAGAAGAGTGTCACTTCTACATGGGGGGACGGGGGCTCCCAGTTTTGGTCACCAACCACTCTAGCACCTTGAAGGGAAGGAACAGCACCCATGGCCTCCTATGATGGCTGGAGCACACTGTGACCAGATAGCTGCTGCGAGGTGGTAGCAATTTTAGTACCAGAGAGACTGAGTAACAATGATGGGCTGCAGATAAGCAATAATGGGATTTGTGGGCATGGTTTTGGAATTTAATCTTCCTGGGGGTGGCCAGTTTTCTGTGCTCTGTGGATGAGGGCAGCTCAGAGCAGGAATGCTCCTGGCCCCCTTAAAATGGGTACCCTGTTAATTAAAACCTGTTTCCCTCCACACAAATCTTCTTGTTATGCATGTGCATGATGACAAATGGCCAAACCCCAGGCTACCTGGTTATAATATGAAATGTGGATGGGGCGTGGTGAAACTTTAGGTAAGCTCTGAAGGCTAGGGAAGGCCCTGCCTAGGAGGTAACATTTGAATAAAGGACTCAAGGAGGCAAAAGAGGAAGGCACGAGGTAGGGAGGGGAGAGAACTCAAACCAAAGAGAATGGCAAGTCAGAGACCCAAGGAGGGCCCGTTCCAGCATGCTCAGGGGTGACAGAACTTCTGCGCAAGGATGAAGTGGGTGACAGAGAAAGAGTGACGTGGGGGACTCAGCCCTGCAGGTCACAGGAGATAGGGCTCTTCCTCTGAGTGAGTGGGATGTCATAGGCAGGCTGAAACAGAGAGCAATGTAAAAAGCATCACAGTTACTGCTTACGTCCTGTCATATTTTTCTCCTGCTACAACTCTAGGAAGCCACTGTCACCCCATGATCATTCAGACGAGGCGAACCCACTTAGAGGGCACTGCTCAGCCCCTAACGCTCGGACTGCGGACATGCCCAGCCTCACACACTGGACCCAGCAAGTCAGGTTTTTCCTGAGTCTAGAATTAACGTAATTTTCTTCTTTCATCAAAGGATAATTTACCAAATACATAAGAGTGATTTAAAACGTAAAACTTGCAGGACATTCACCTCAATAGTCATCAAAGTCAGGGGAATAAAAACGTCTTTTCCTGAACACACACACTATCAGTTAGGAAAGATGGCCATCCACTCCATGCCACAAACACCCTGGCCTGACCTAGGGGTCAGTGCTGGCTTCTCAGGGCTCTGAGCCCTATTCTTCTTACTTGTCCAGGGGGCACAGGAGTGGGGTATTCCTTGCCCAGTCCTTGCAGGAGTAGGTTGGAGAGTGCTCTGAGGCTGAGTACAAAAACCCCACTTGTAAGTGATGTCATCAAGGTACCCACACTTATGGGCCAGTGTCAGGAAGAGCGGAGGAGCTCACACGCCCCTCTGTCTCAGAGCTGAGTAAGCAGTAACATCCAAGAGAAGGCAAAAGCCCACCCATTGATTGCCAGACAGTGGGAGGAAAAGTTGAACTAAATGTGCAGAAAACATGGAGGCTGAGAGTCACATGTCAGATGGCAGAATTGTTCACAGGTCCCAGACACGGGATGCTCGTGCCTTCCCTGGAGCTTTGAAGAGATTCACTTCAGCCAACTACAAAGCCACCCTGACCTTCACCCAGTAGCAAGCCAACTCTCAAATCCTGAAGACTGCCAGTGCAGGGAGAGGCTGCTGATATAAAGAGCATCAGAAAGGTTCCCTTAGGCATGAAGAAGATCTGCACTGAGTGTTCTCTGGAGAACTGCAGAAAGTCAAGAGAGTCCCATCCTGATGCCACTAAGGCAGAGTGCAGAGGACACAGAGCTGGGGCTGGGAGAAGAGAAGCAGCTTCAGAGGCCACTGAGGAGGCAATGAGCTTGGAGCTGGGCAGGTCTGTTCTGCCTTTGAGACCCTGCCCATCTCTTGGTCCCGTGGGCAAACCTGGGAAGGGGTGCGAGGAACTTGGTCTCACAGATGGACCTGGTGATGGACAAGGAGGCACAGAGGTCAAAATTCTTGGCACAAATGACTTTTCTGATTACTGTGTGGGCACAGGGGCACAGATAACCTTGTCTGGCCTCTGGGTCTTTGTACTTGCTGTTCTACCTGCCCAGAGCACCCTCACCTCAGCTCTTCTCAGCTGAGGGGCCCGAAGGGGTATGTACCCTCTGCTCCGAGGCCTTTCTGAGCTACATCTGAAGCAGCGTCCTCTGGCAGCCGTCCTACACTCTATTTGACTTCCTCCACAGTGCTTCCCACCCACTGATCCATCGTGTCTCTCATTACCTCTGCGAGGCAGGTGCCTCACATGTCCTGATTGCCCGTATTCCGGAACCTAGAACTGTGCCTGGCACAGAAGAGGTGCTCAACAAACACACAGATGTCAAAGGAATGATTGAAAAGAAGCCTACTCTCCATCTCTGAAAAGGGGTGGGGCCAGCTGCAGCGTGCTCATACACCTGAACCTGCACAGGGGGACTTCCAAATCCTCTATGTTTAGTTGCCTGGTCTCTGAGTGTCTTAGAGGGAGGGGGTCGGTTGGCTGCAACCCCCAAAGGACCAGACCTGTGCATTTCACCTTATATCCTTGATGTCGGAGTAACCTCCAAGTGACTTTTTTCTCTCTCCTGACATTTATGTTTGAAGCACTGTTCCTACGTCTCTCAGACTCAAGGAGAATACTACAGTTTGTCACCTGTCTTTGGCAGTTCCCACTCCGACCACACACACACTGCTCACCAACAACCACCCCTCAACCTTAACATCCTTGACACACAGTGACAGAAGATTTTGACAAACTGCCAAGTGCTGTGCAGACAGGCAGCAGTTCAGGGTCAGAGGCTCTACTTTGACCCGGTGCTTCCACTAGCACCTGGGACTGCTGAGTCCTGTCACTTCTCCAGGTCTTGGGACCACCCATATGTTTTAATATGGGTGGTCCCCATATGTAGATAAAAGCACCCATGGTGCAGGGCTGGCTGAGTGTAGAGATCAAGGTGGCATGCGCCGAGCCATTACTATCATTGAGCAGTGTTCACTCACCACTTGTTTGTTCTGCTGCAGCAGTGGACATGACAGGCCCAGCTGGGGGCTGGCATAGACAGGCATCAGAGTGATCCTAGAGGGTGAGGCACACACAAATTTCACCACGGCAGGCTCCAGTGCAGGGAAGGGGTTGGTGATGCTGGGCTTATTCCCCACTGAGAGGGCAATGACCTGGTGGGGTGAAAAGAGCAGTGAGAAGGAGCAGTGCTCTACTGTGCACCTTGCCCGACCACCCAGCTCCATGGGGCAGTTTGCTTCTCTGCAGAATGGAAATGTTGATGATACCTACATTGCACAGGGCTCACAAAGGTCCAGTGATGCGTGCTGGGAGATGCGAGCCCCTAGTGCCCTCTACAGACATCAGCCAGAACCACTGCTTGCTCCTTGGCCCAGGGGGGAGGTGGATCGGTAGTACCATGTGGCTCCCCAGCACCCTATGAAAATCCCACCATTGCATGAGCAAATTCTTAAGTTTGTGGGTGTTTAAATGAAGGGTCCACACTGACTTGAAAACCTTCACCACAGTGAGGTGCAGGTATGAGAAAATGTCTGCCAATGGCCTGAGACCTGTGGAGCGGGTGAGAAAAGGAAGCGGCCCTGGCCCCTCGCTGACACACACTTTCTGCAGGAAGGAGTGGTCTGATCTAGAAGCCCCTCACCCTTCCTGACCTTGAGGCAGGACAAAGGGCAGTTTCCACACTGACATGCAGAGTTTCTGCCTCCAGCCTGACAAGTCAAGAAAGCAATACACAGACCAACGCAGTGGGAGTGGCACCGGAGGGTCCAACTCTGACAGCCTGGGGGTGGAGGGTAGGCAGATGACCAAGCCAGGGATAAGAAACTTCTCTAACGTAGTTCTTGATTACATTTATTCTTATCATGTTATTATTTATTATTACCTATTTATTTTTCTTATTCTTTTTTTTAAACAAAGCCAGTGGGAAGTAGGACCTTCCACTGTGCATGTTTTCTGTGCACACCCAGGCAGTCTCAGTGTGGCCGACTTCACGAGGGCGCCTTGACATATATGTGTTTGTGTGTTTCCACATCAACTGACATTCTTTGCCCTGTTAAACACACAAGGATACTCTTCACTTCTCCAAAGAAATGGGCTCTCTCTTCTTTTGATTTACGCTGGCTTCCCATCTTGCTTCCTGTTTTCCAGCTTCCCGGCCCCCTGAGCACGCAGTGGGGTGGCCACACTGCGAGCCCAATGAGGCAGGGCCCTGAGATGAGGGGCTTCTAGGCACAGGGGCTGAACTGCAAGCTGCCCCTGATCCAGGAGACCCCAGCCCTGAGGGTGTTCAGATCATAGACATGTATTGTTCAGTCTAGCTAGTCTCCTAATTTCCTGGTTTCCAGGATTAAAGAAATAAAAATTAAGAGGTTTTACAGAAAAAATATTGGTATTCCCAGCTTATATCCTGAAACACCAAAATATCTGCCACACCTGGCCCTGAGACTTCACTTTTTACAAGACTGCCTGCTCTGGAGGCATCTGACTATGTGCCCCTAATCTTGGCCCACTCCAGATCTTGTGGTGGGGAGTGTTGAAGCCTGGAGAGAGGACAGTCACCAGGCTGTTGAAAGGGAGCCAGGGCAAACTAGCTCTACCAAAGCCAGCATGTATGGAATGGGGTGGGGGTGTGTCCTAACTGCCACACTCTGCTTGGCCTGCTGTGCTCACTAAGTCATTCCACCTCACTGACCTGTCGTTTGTCTATGAAATGAGTACAGCAGCAGCAGCAGGTATCTCTCAGGGTTACTTGAAAGATTAAACAAAATGATGCTGGGAGTACAGCAGGGTACTCAAGGGGTACTTGAGAGAGGGGACTTTCCACCCCTTTCTCTGGGCAAGATGGGTCTGGGGGGTAGCTGCCTTCTCACCTGTTCGCCCAAGGCTTGGCAGGTCACAAGGATCCAGTGTTGCTGATAATTACGGGAGGCAGGGGGCCCAAAGAGAGCCAGACTGATGCTGTGTGTGTCCTCAGAGGTGACGTTTCGAAAGAACTTGGATGGCTCGAGGACCCAGGGCCTGGGACCTCCTTCGAATAGCATCTCTTTGGAGGAGCCAAGGGTCACCAAGGCAACAGAGGAGGGGTCCACAGCCTGTGGGAGCAAAAAGGAGAAGAGTCAGCACCTTCCTCCCGGAGGCACATGCCACACACTGGAGGCCTGGGCCTGCCACCTGTACAGGTCATGTAAGCTGCCACTCCTAGTGCTCATCAGCAATGCTCCCAGGGATATGGGTGCAAAAGTACCCTGGGTAGAATTCTGTCCTCCTCTCTGATATACTGCTGGAGGGAGGGGGCCATAAATTGATCTGCTTCTTTTGTAAAACAATCCAGTAAAAGCCTTGAGAATAGCCACAGACCCTGAAACAGGCACCCTGCATCTGGAATCTAACCTGAGGACAGAATAAGAAGGAGAGAAATAAGTTCGTGTACAGAGATGTTCCACACACTGTCATTAACTGCAGCCAATCGCCAGCTACAGTCTACAACCCCCAGTGCGGGGCTGTGTAAGCACAGGGTGCACACACGACAGGCCTGTGCGGGTCTCTAAGGCGGTCTTTATGAAGAGCCGAGTACACAACTGACTGAACAGTTTGATCCCAACCATGTTGTTTTAAAAAGCACAAACAAGCCTAAAACAGGAGACACAGACTGCGCGTCCTCTACAGCATCGTTACTGGTGGTTTGTTTCCCTAACTTTTTACTCCACTACATCACCCCCACTTTCTACAATGTATACCTAAGTTTTGGGGAACAAGCCTCTTTACTTGTTTCGCTCCCAGCATTTAGAATAGTGCCTGGCATGGAGGAGGTGCTCAATCATTATTTATTAAGTAAATGAATGAATATTAAGCCCTGAAAATACACAATAAAAAAAGGATGAATTAAAATATTTTTTTACAAAAAGCTCTCATCTGTTCTCCCAGCCTAGAGTGACCATTGTATGGAGGGCCCCAGGGGTTCCCGCGTGGACAATGGCAGTGCTTAGGGTCTGTGGAAAAGGATGTCATCCTCACCCCACAGCATGGGGAGGAACGGCACCTGAAGGAGGATGTGATTTGCTCCATTGGAGGGCACCTCCCTTATAGACACAGCTGGGTGCAGGGAATAACGGAGTCCCCCGAGGGCCCTGCTCCCTGACTCCCTGCCACGGCTGCACTGACCTCCCGTTCCAGAGGGTCCCAAAGAGGTCACCTCCAAGTCCTGACTGGTGAACCTACTTCTCTGTTAGTCATTCCACTCTGCTCTCCCAGAGCTACCAGTGTCCCTTCCTAAACCACAGACAATACCCCTCTACATTAACTGATTCCACAGTGCCAGCTGCCCCGCCCCGCCCCCTAAGAGAGGCCGAGTCAGCATTTTATCCTGGGATCTGGGCTCTCCCAGTCGGCCCTGGCCTCATCTCTCCCTAGTCCTACATCACTTACCCCTCTCTGGGCCTCCTGTGCGAGGAGCGCATTTCAAAGTAAGAAATAATTACATTCGCCATCCTGCTGCATGACAGCTATTGTGTAAAGCCTTCACAACCACCCTTTGCGGACGGTCCAGTCCTTTTTTATTAGTATTTTAAATTAACCCCCATTCAGCCCTCACTACCTCTTAGGCACTATTTTAAGCCCATTTTTGCTCATAGCTTAGCTAATTCTTATAACCCTATGAAGTGGGTACTATATTGGCCCCATTTTACAGGCAGGGGAACAGGCCCAGAGAAATTAAATTAGCCAAAGTCACAGAGTTGGTGTTAGACCTAGATTTATACTCAGGGGTTGGTGTCAAAGCTGTGATCTCAAGTACTGGAATAGTACACAAAGCTGTGTGCTTCCTGCCCACAGGTGCGCACATGGGGACTCAGACCCTTCCTGGTTACCTGACGTCAGGCAGGGAGAGGATCCAAACCTGCTCCCAAGGCCTCAGAGGGTGCCCAGGTCTCAAGTTCCCAAGGCCCCAGAATGTGCACCCTCATGGCAGGGCCACCGCCCCCATTCTAGGATTCCAGGGAGACCCTGCAGGGTAACTCTGGAGTTCACCACGCCCCTCTGTTGTACTCCCTACAGGCCCCGAAGGGTAACATTTCATCCATACAAATATCAGGAATCATTGCCTGTCACCAGGGGGGCTCTGCTCCTTCTACATCTTTCCTAATTTCAGCTCAAAAATCATAGAAAGAGATTGCTGTTCTAAAAGCTATTCTGAATAATCAGGATTTTAACACAAATGCACCAGAACAAATGAATAATTCACATCAGGGGAGCAGACGGAGGGCAAGGGCCCCAGGCTCACCTTGAGGGGCAGGTAGGCAGCGATGGTGATCTGGGCACTCAGGTGCACGTGGCCATGTTTGTAGCTCACGAGGAGTGCGGTGTACCCCTGTGCTTCGGCTCTCACCCTGACACCACTGCAGTGCTCAGACCCTGGACGTAGCCTCCCTGCAAGAAGAGGAGAGCAAAGGTCACTGTAAACTTGCCTTTGCTGGAAAGACATGACGGGCTGGCAGTCCTTTCATCCAGGGCTTGATACACAATCTAATTTTTTAACATAAAAATTTAATTCCCATGCCAAAAAGTACACTCGTCAGGAATAGTGTTTATTTTCCCTCACAAACTGAGCACATGCAGCACCCAGACCTGGGATCCCCAAACAATTTGACCTATAGCCTGGAACCCCCCACAGACCCCCCATCCGCTAGCTCCTCCCCTAAGGAGAACCACTGTGAGCTGTCTTCCAACAGTGCAGCACAACTTTGCTGGCTTCTATATTTTACATAAAAGGAACCACTGAGCATAAACTCCTTTGTGTCTGCCCTTTTCAATAATGATGAGATCTCTCCTTATATTTTATACATTATACATCTTTTATCCATATTTGCATATATTATTCTGTTGTGTGAAGAGTCTGCAAATCAACTTCTCCATAATACTGCAAAGACCCAGGATGTTCCCAAAGCAGGGCAATGATACACAGTGCTGCTGAGAACATGTCTTTTGGTACATAGTGCTTGTACACGTTTCGGCCTTTCTGTTGGTTGTGTCCATAAGAGTACCATACGCGCACCCTAGTCCCTACTGCCTAGAAGCATGCATATGTTCCACTTTTATCATTACTACCAAACAGCTTTCCCAAAAATGGTTGTATCAAGTTATACTACTTTTTTTAAAAATTTATTTTTAGATAGAGGGGAAGGGAGGGAAAAAGAGAGGGAGAGAAACATCAATGTGTGGATGCCTCTCAAGCACCCCCTACTGAGGACCTGGCCTGCAACCCAGACATGTGCTCTGACTGGGAATCGAACAGGCAACCCTTTGGTTCTCAGGCCAGCGCTCAATCCACTGAGCCACATCAGCCACGGCAGGTTATACTACTTCTAATGGCCATGCTATATCCCTGCCAATGCATGTATATTCCACCCTTAAAAAAAAAAGCCACTATAGTGGCAGTATGTTGTTTTCTTTCCAAACATTTAGAAAAAAATTATACTGTGAAACCCCACATTCCAACCCCTGACATTCTATAATTATCATTTTGTTCTATTTCTCTTACTGCATTATCTATCCATCTCCTACCCATCCATCAATTGATCTTATTTTTTAATGAATTTGAAACTAAGTTGCAGGCATCAGCATACTTCATTCTAAATATTTTAGTAAATACATAATTATCTCAATACTTCTTTATGGTTCTTTTTATTTCTTAAGATCCAACTTACTCATAGTAAAATGCATGGACCACGTGGCTACTGTGAAACCCCAGCCCACCGTGATGCAGAATACTGCCCCCCAGCCCCAACCCAGGACCCTCACCCTTCTTCCCAGGCATTCATCCCCTGGAGGCCATCATTGTACCATTCTGATTTTTCCACCATAGTTTAGTTTCCTTTCTTAATAGTAGTTTTACCAAAATATATAATCCACATACTGCAGAATCACCCATTTGAAGTACACATGCAAATTGGTGGTTTTTAACATATTCACAGAGCTGTGCAACTATCGCCACTAAGTTTAGAACATTTCACTCTGCAGAAAGAAAACCTGTACCCATGAACCATCACTGTCCTTTCCCCACCCCAGTGAAAGGACTGGTGCCTGGCAGTCCCTGCTCTACATTCACTCTCAGCATAGATGGGCTTGCCTCGCACTACTCATCAATGAACTGGGTTGTCTCACACAGTGTGTGTTTGAAACTCAGCTCTGCTGCTGTGTGATCAGTGGTTGCTTCCTTTGGATGCTAAGAAGTATTCCATTGCCAATATGTTCCACATTTTGCTTATTCACTCACCAGTTGATGGGCATTTTGATTGCTTCTAATTTAAGACAATTAGTAAAAGAGCTGCTGTGGACATTCAAAAACAATCTCCTCTACACTCTTAGGACATATTTCAATGTATGCTATTTTGCCAATGGCCACTGCCATGCCCTTGGTAGAAGTCCTTATGCCACCAAGAAGGGTAGGTCAGGGTCCACAGGCAGAGCCCAAGAGCTCCAGAAAATTGATGATATTGGGTCCACAATTGCACAGACAAAAAGAATGGAGAAATGGCAGGTCTGAGCATGGACCCTGCTATCTTCCACTCTGGTACAGGGAGTCTATGCAAATGCTTATCTGGACATGACCCTAAATTATGAGAAGGGAGGTGGGTCCTTGTAGAGCTGGGAAGAGATGCTGAGGAACTGAGCCCTGAGGGGCACATGCAAGCTCCATGGCCCTGCCTTGGGAATGGGAGGCCCCCTGCTCCACGACCTGGCCAGAAGCTGAAGCATGCCACACCCTTTCTTGTCTCTACAAGGCTTGATAATCTTCCTGCTCCTCGGAATACTCTTCCCCTATTTTCTCCTACTCCCATCCTTCAGTTCCAGTTCTTACTTCCTCTAAATAGCCTTCCCACACACCCCCAAACTAGCTTAGACACCCATCTTCAGCACATTTCTTCTGGGGAACATGTTTAGGCATTTCAAGTGAGCACAGCTCCAAGCATTTCTAGAGGACTCAGGCCCCAGAACAGTAGTCCAGACATACTCTGATACATATTCCATCCTGCCCTGTGCTCCTGTGAGAGTCTGGATGGCTACACAGCCTCTGTCTCTACCTGACATGTGGCCCAACCACAGCTCCTCCTCCCACGGTGGTTGCAGTCTGATGCAGTCATACACACAAGGTACTTACTTACCCTGCACCTGGCAGGGCTGACACTCCATAAGCTAACTTCCACCATCACCATCAAAATCCTGCAAGCGATGCTACAGAGAAAAAGGTCAATGTGCATGGCTTAGATGGCTCCGGAGGGAAGGACCTCACATGTCACAAAGGTGTTGCAATTCCATCACTAACCAAACCCCCCATCAACAGCATATTCTGAGCACCTACTGCATTCCAGGCACGGCAATGGGCACTGTGACATGCAATTCTGTTTAGAATGACACCCATTTTAGAGAAGTGGAAACTGAGGGCTCAGCGAGCTGTGATACAGTGGGTCACCTGGCAGGTAAGATCCAAATTGCAGACACAGGACAGAGGGACAAATGCCATTTCTCATGCTGTGACCCCCTGGGACCTCAGGCCCTATATTTAGGAATCAGAGGCAGCGCATGTTGAATGTCCAGGCAGTCTGGCTCAACCTGTCCCCCCACCATCTTGTGCCTGCTCATCAATGCTAGTTTACCTGGAAGCAGTTGGAACACACCCTGGTTCTCCACTTCAACCTCCAAGTAGAAGTGGGAGCAGTCGCTAAGAGTAACCACCTCGTTGGCCCCACCGGGCATTAGGCCATTTATCCTTAGGGGCAGCTCCAGGGTCTGGCCCACTCGTGCCTCCACTTGGCATGGGGCAAACTCCATGCCTCTGGGCTCGATCACATATACCTGGAAGACAAGGCATGGACTAAGGTCATCAAGTTCCATAGGAGAGGAAAGGCCTGCTGCTTGGATGTACTAAATGTACTGTGTGCTGGGCACTGAATATATGCCAGTGAGAAGACTAAGCTTGAGGGACATGAGGGATTTGTGCTGGGGACTGAGGTGATGTTCAGGGATGGGCTGTCAGGGCAGGCCCCTCTGAGAAGTGATGCAGGAGCTTAGACCTGAGAACCGTATCGGAGACAACCAGACTAAAGTCTGTGGAAAACACTTTCTGGGGAGAAGAGACAACTGTTCAAAGTCCTGAGCCATGTACCAGCTCAGCACATGGAGAAATACAAAGAAGGCAGGATCCAGGGTGAGACAGACATTATCAACAACAAGTATCTGTATGAAGACAAAACTTATCAGACTCCAGGTTCTGTTCTAAAAACCCTGCTAACTCATTGAATCCTCTCAGTCTCCTCATTAAGGTTCTGTTACCAGTCTCATTACTTGATGAAGAAACTGGCATGGGAGGTTCGAGAGCCTAAATGAGCTAGAGCATGGTGAAGTCTGGCCTAAGCAGTCCAGTCTTGCAAGCCAGGCTCTAACCATCACACACACTGCCTGTCAGGGAATTGTCCTCTGGATTTTGGCTGAGCAACCAGATGGAAGGTGGCACGTTTACTTAGATGAAGCTTGGGAAATGAGCAGGGGGAAAGGTGGTTATAATTTGTATAAATACTTTACAATACGCTGTAGCTAAAGGGTCTCCATTATGACCCTGTTCACATGAAACAGATCAATCTTAAGAGAGGGGTGTGTGTGCATGTGTGTGTCAACAAAAAGACAAAATAATTCATCGTCTAAATGAGTGGAAAAAACAGTTACGGTACATTTACACAGTGGAATACTACTTGGCTATAAAAAGGAAGAAAGAATATTTTACTCTTTTTTGACAGCATGGATGGACCTGGAGAACATTTTTTTTTAAATATATTTTATTGATCATGCTATTATAGTTGTCCCATTTTTTTCTTCCCTTTATTCTCCTCCACCCTTCATCCCCCACTCCTTAATTCATATCCATGGGTGGTACATATAGGTTCTTCAGCTTCTCCATTCCCTAGACTATTTTTAACCTCCCCCTGTCTATTCTGTACCTACTACCACTTATGCTTCTTATTCCCTGTAATTTTCCCCCCAGTCTCCCTCCTCCCACTTCCCATAACCCTCCATGTGATCTCCATTTCTGTGATTCTGTTTCTGTTCTGGTTGTTTGCTTAGTTTGTTTTTGTTTTTGTTCTTTTTAGGTTCAGTTGTTGACAGTTGTAAGTTTGTTATCATTTTACTGTCCATAGGTTTGATCATCTTCTTTTTCTTAGATAAGTCCCTTTAACATTTCATAGAATGAGGGCTTGGTGATGATGACTTCAAGGTCCTTTAACTTGACCTTATCTGGGAAGCACTTTAACTGCCCTCCCATTCTAAATGAAAGCTTTGCTGGATAGAGTAATCTTGGATGTAGGTCCTTGCCTTTCATGACTTGGAATACTTCTTTCCAGCTCCTTCTTGCCTGCAAGGTCTCTTTTGAGAAATCAGCTGATAATCGTATGGGCACTCCTTTGCAGGTAACTGTCTTCTTTCCTCTTGTTGCTTTTAAGATTCTCTCTTCTTTCATCTTGGGTAATGTAATTATGATGTCTTGGTGTGTGCTTCCTTGGGTCCTACTTCTTTGGGACTCTCTGGGCTTCCTGGACATCCTGGAAGTCTATTTCCTTTTCCAGATTGGGGAAATTCTCCTTCATTATTTGTTCAAATAAGTTTTCAATTTCCTGTTCTTCCTCTTCTCCTTCTGGCACCCCTATGATTCAGACATTGGAACGTTTAAAGTTATCTCAGAGGTTCCTAAGCCTCTCCTCATTTTTTTGAATTCTTATTTCTTCATTCTATTCTGATTGAATGTTTATTTCTTCCTTCTGCTCCAAATTGTTCATTGGAGTCCCGGTTTCCTTCCCTTCACTGTTGGTTTCCTGTATATATATCTTTATTTCACTTCTCATAGCCTTCACTTTTTCCTCTATTTTGCAGCCACACTCAACCATTTCTGTGAGCATCCTGATTACCAGTGTTTTGAACTCTTCATCTGAAAGGTTGGCTATCTCTTCATCACTTAGTTCTGTTTCTGGAGTTTTCATCAATTCTTTTGTTTGAGCCGCATTTCTTTGTCTCAGTGCACCTGTCACATTGTAAGGGGCAGAGCCTTAGGTATTCACCAGGATGGGGCAACCCAGGTCACCCACTGCATAGTAGCACTGTATGTCAGGGATGGGTCACAGAGGGAACAATGCCGCTAACCCACAAGCCAGTTGGGCCCTTCTGGTGTGATTCCTCAGTGGGTGGGTTTGTGTATGGTCTAGTACCCTGTGGGTCTCTCCAATGAACTCTCTTGTGAGGCTGGGAGTTTCTCCCATTGCCGCAACTGCCACAGGTTTTTACAGCCAGAGATTTTGAGGCTTTTTTTCCCCTGCACCAGAACCCTGGGTTGTGTGGTTTGTCTCACTCCCCAGTTGTTCCTCCTGGTTTATCCACATGCACATGTGGTACCACCTGGTCCTCTAACCACTGCCTTGCCCTCCCCATGGGCCTGGAGAACACTATGCTAAGTGAAATAAGCCAGTCAGAAAAAGACAATTACCATGTGATTTCACTAGTATGTGAAATGTAATAAACAAAATGAAGTAATAAGTAAAATAGAGACAGACTTATAGATGGAGAGCAGGCTACAGTGCTGGGTAGTGGTGGTAGAGGGATTGAGCAAAAAGAAAAAAAGAGGAAGAACTCACGGACATGGACAACAGTGTGGTGGGTGGGGGGCATTGGGGAGGGTAGAGGTAGAAAAGGGTATAGGGAGGATAAATGGTAATGAAAAAACACAGTTAAAAAAAAAACCTATTGTCAATATCCCAAATCATATGAAAGAAGGTCAGGATTAGATAATGTATGGACCTTCGATTTCTGCCCTTAATGACATAATAAAAGGGACTGTGGTCAGGATCAAGCAGCAAGGAAGGAGGAGGGGTCAGGAAGCCACCAGGCTCAGCTGCAGGTGACCACTCCCACATGTGGCCTTTGCTTGGTAAGTTGATCCCACATCACCTGGGGTCATAAGCCAGGTGTCAAGCCCTAGTACAGGAAGTCCTCACTGTATCTGAATAAGAGTCAGATGAAAGGAATTGGAGCTGGGCCCCTTGGAGTCTTGGGCCTTCCCTTCATTGTGAATTTACAACTCAACTTTCAGTGACCCTTTCCATTTGGAGAATCATATCTTTGAGGTTTGGCAAATTTCCTAGAACAACTCTTTAGATTATCTCATGTCTTCTATGTTTTCTGGGATCCATTCCAGAAACTCCAGCTGTGTTGATCCTGGCCCTCCTGGTTGCATCCCCGGCCTGGTGTGGGATGTCATTTCCATCACCCTGGTATGTCTGTGAGCTCCTCATGGGCAGGGCTGGGGAGTGACCCACCACCGCCTGGCCTGTTCCCAACACCAAGTATAAGACAAGCAAGGACCAAAGGGTGGTTTTGAATTAAACCTGAGGGCTGGTTAAGAAGGGGGTAGCTAGACACCACCCCCTTGGGCTCACCTGACCCCTGAGGTCTCACCTTCATCTCCCCAAAATGCAGTGGGTTCTGAACATCATGCGCCTGGATCACACTGAATCCTGTGTCACTGCCTGTGGTCATCACACCCTTGACAGTGACTGTCGCAACCATGTGGTTTGATGAAGTCCAACTGAAGTTCCCACTCCCACCGTGGGCCTAGGGAAAAAAATCATTGTCTCGTCAGCCCACCTGCCTGGTCTGTTTCATACACACACCCACTCACATTCACCCTTACTCTCACACCTACCCACACCCATTTTCTCTCACACACAGGTCAGTAACAAGCCAACATCTGAGTGGAGGCTGCCTCCCCCCTCACTTTCTCTACCCCACCTTGTTTCTAGTCCTCACATTCTGTGGACCGTGGGGCTAATGTACACATACACACACACATTCGTGACAGTGGTCCAGAACCCTGGGCACCCCCCAGAGCTCAGGCTCAATAGAAAGACCCTTGGCCAAGGAGCCGGGTGTAGGATGCTGCTTCCCTGACCAGACAACACCCCCTTTCTGCACACACCCCTGCCCACTCTTAGTCATTTGCCCTGAAGTAAAGGACAGCCCTGCAACTTCCAAGAAAAGGGACCATCACCCCAGAACCCAAGAGGGCCAGGAAGATGACATGGCTGGTAGTGGGGACCAGTAGCCACACAGGATACCTGGTCACCACTGCCAGAGAAGCAGGGGACTGATGGGGACCATGTGGGCCACAAAGGCTTGAGCCACAAAGGAGTCAGCCCATGCTGACAAATGCCAGGTGGGCACATGAATATCAAAGACAAAGAACTCGTGGTATAAGACAGGGTTGGAGACATTTTCTCTTGAATTTCAAATTTTCCTCTAAGGATATTTACACTGCTTTGGAAAAACAATTTTTTTACAAAAAAAAAAGATGCATGTGGAAGTTATGCCTGTATTCCAGGTTTTCTTTACCTTGCTTTATTTTCTGTTTTTCAGTTTTTTTCTGATTAAAATACATTACAATGACAGAAACCTCAGAAGATATAGAAAGCATAAAGACTCTCTGGTTTTAAATTCTCTCCAGTCCCTAGAAGGTAATATTAGAAGAAAGAAATTGGCCAAAAAGTTCTAATTCCATGGAAACACCTGAAGGAGTGCAGCCAGACATGGGGGCTCCCACTTACCTTGATCATGTACTGATAGGTGCCTGTCTTTGGTTGCCATGGAAACGTCAAGATGCTGGGATAGAGGGTGATGGGGATGTGAATTTCCACCTCTTGCTGGTTCCATACAGGCACTTGTAACATGTGGACCCCTCCATCCTACAAGGGGGTGAGGAGGCCCCACATTACCATGACAACCAGGTTGTCAGCAGTTTTCCCAGTCAAGCAGACCCCTCCCTTTCCCTGGGGATCAGCCACAAAGGTAGATTTTGTGGTTGCTGGGAGTGGGAAGGAAGATGACACATAACCTGCAGCCTCTCTGTCTCCATGGAGATGGCCTTCTGAGTCAACACGCTTGACTTCATCCTCAGGGACCCCCTAACACAATGGATGTGGATATCCCCACTTTATGATGGGGAAACCGAGGTATGGGATGCTAAAGCCACTCGTCCAAAGCCTCCAGAGCTAAAGTGCAGACTTTGGTAGGAATCACAGTGTGGTTTACAGGCCACTGCTTTCTGCTGCCTCCTATAGGTAGGTCAGTGCAGGGTAGGAAGATGAGAACACCCGTGCCAATGTTCTAATCAGTTAAGATCTGCTCCCACCTAAAACTGACTGGCTTTCTGAGTACAGGGGAAAATGAAAAGACTTTGAAGGGCCCACAGCCGAGACAGCCAAAGGGATGCTGGTGGCTCCTGGCTGGTGCATAGCTGGACACAGAGGGCCCAACACTGTTCCCCAGCAAGCATTCCAGCCCTCATTCCAGAAGGTGTAAACTCACCTTTACAGGGGTTGGCAAAAGAGGGGCTCTGGCCTGGTGTGGGGACAAGTGACAGGAAGAGCCCAAAGCCTGCCCCCCACCCCTGGATATCCTCTGTAAGCCCAGAGAAAGAGGACCCTCAGAGCACCTGTAAGAGCAACACACAGGCCGAGGTTGGGACCCCAACTTCCCAGGGCTCATATGCAGCCCGGTTGACATTCTATCTGTGGGGTGGAGAAGGGCGATGCCAACTTGCCTGGTCCACCACAGAAGTGAGGGCTGCCTCGATAGTTGTTTGGCCTCTCTTTATCGCCCTGACATGATGGAACGACCCATTCTGGGAAGAAGAGAGCACCTCGAAGAACTCAGAGGGAAGCATCGTTTCAATGCGGATGTTCTGGAAGGTGAGGCAGAATGGGTGAGAGGTACTTCTCAGACAACCCAGGAAAGTCAGAATGCAGGACAGAAACAATGTGACCAGAAAGCAGAAATTAGGACAGGCCAGGGTCTCTCTGAGGCTCGCAGGCCTCCAAAGGCCAGCAGATAAGCTGGATGAAGCTCTGGAACTGAGCTCTGACCAACTCTGGACTTTGACCCCTCCTAGGCTCCCGTCCCTGCAGCCCCGATGATCCTGTGCTCCTGTTGTAGTTATCTGTGTGGCACTCATGAGAGATCAGAGACCACAATCAGTTTTCTTAGGCCCTGAGGCCCCAACAAGGAAACCACCAAATACAATAAGAGACATCAAAGTTCCTTAGAGCTAATTACAGTTGGCAGACACCACTTCGCCATCACCGTGTCCTTGAAACCTGTTGCCTGCAGTTTCCTCTCCCTGCCCCCACCTTGTAGGGAGTGGGCCTGTGGTGCGTAGATGCACAGGTCTACTGGGTCTTGACATGTCCCAGGGATCCCATAACAGTGCATCCTCTCGACCCGCAGCACCACTAGGAAGTTCCTGAAATCAGCCTGCCTGCATGGGGATCCCTGTCCCTTTGGGGGCACCTCACTGAGCAGCTATTCCAGGAGACACATTCCACCTTGCCACCCCACCAGGACCCTAGGCAGGTACTCACATCTGATGGGTAGACCTTGTTCCCAGACTTGTCGAGCACTTCAATGGTAATTTCATATAGGCGTCCACTCTCAAGCACCCACCTGTCACCAGGGTGTACTGTGAACCCTATAAAATAGGCAAGTGGCAGTGCCTGACAACTCAGGCCACGGGGGGATACAGGTAAGGAGCAGGATGGTGCCAAGTACCATCAGCATGAGAGCTCCACACTGCTTACCTGGAGGCCCCACAACCACCTATCTGGAAGGGCTCAGACCACTTACCTGAAGAGACATAAAACTGCTCAACTTAAAGATACTTATAACCACTCACCTGAAAGACCCACTGTCACCTGGAGGGCCCCAAAACCACTACCAAGAAGCGCTGATACCACTCAACTAGAAAGACCTATAACTGCTCACCAGAAGGGCCCCATAATTGTTCACCTATAGTCCACAACTGCTCGCCTGTATTTCTCCATGGAAAAAGACCAGCTGTTAATTGACTGTGAAATCTAACGCTGGCCATCAGCGCTGAACCCTAAAGACCTGCGCTGATCTCCAAGATTCCCCAGAACTAAACATTAACAATCCCACGTTGACTGCTCAAGACTGAAACTTGGTTCTGTCTACAGCAGGTCTCTGCTCAAAATCCATACCGGTATATATTCTGAATACACAGTAGGCCTACTCTGGATCCATGTGAGTCTACACTCTGATTCCAAAGTGGGTCTATGCTTTGAATCCAGGGTGGGTCAATGTTCTAAATCCACAGTGAATCTATGCTCTGAATCCACAGTAAGTCTACACCCTGAATCCACAGAGGTTCTATCCTATAAACCACAATGAATCTATGCTCAGAATCCACAGTGGGTCTACACTCTGAATCCACAGTAGGTCTAAGTCCTGAATACAGAAAGGGTCTGCTCTATCTAAGAATCACAACGAATCTATGCTCTGAATATAGAGCAAGACTATGCTCTGAATCCATAGTAGGCATGCGTTCTGAGTCTACAATGAGAATACACTGTCATTCCACAGTAGGTCTACACTCTGAATCCACAGTGAGGCCAAGCTGAATGCACACAGGGTTACACTCTCACTCCACAGTGACTACACTCTAATTCACAGAAGATCTATACTCTGAATCCACAATAAGCCTAAGCACCAGTCCACAGTGAGGCTACACTCTGAATCCACAGTAGGTCTGTACTCAGGATTCAGTGTTTCTATGCTCTGACTCCACAGTGAGTCTAAACTCTGAATCCACAGGGGGTCTAAGCCCTCAAACACAGTGAGGCTATGCTCTGAATCCACAGTAGGTCTACGCTGTAATCCACATTGGGTCTACCCTCTGAGTTCACGGTAAGTCCACATTCATAATCACTATGGGTCTATGCTCTAATCCACAGTAGGTCCATACTCTGAATACATAGGAAATGTACATTCTAAATTCATAGTGAATCTACACTTTAATCCACAGAAGGTCTACACTCTGAATGCACAGTGAAGCTATGCTCTGAACCCACACTGTGTCTACATTCTGAATGCACAGTAGGTTTACATGTGAGGCCTGGCACTGAGCACTCTCTCTGTGTGAGCCTGCACTACTTCCAGGCTTCTTGCTCTGTTCTCATAGGAGATGCCACACCAGCTACTTGCTGACCCCTGTGATATCATGTACTTTCTCACCTCCACATCAATACCCAGGCGGCTCCCTATGCCATGACGACCCACCAACAAAAGAGCAGCTTCCTACAAAAGACCTGCCTCAATTATAATCTACCTGAAGCCTTTCTCTGCACTCAGACCCTTGACTGACCCATTTATTGACCCTTCCCACTATCCTGACACCACCTTCTGTGCTGGTCTCTCCCCACAAAACCAAGCACCAAGGGTCCTGTCTTGCTTCTCCTGGAACTGTAGTGGTCAGCAAAGGCCAAACAGATGGAAGGTACCAAAGATGCATTTCTGAGTAAATGGAGCTCCTAAGACACACGGGGTCATCCTGCCTGCTGTCAGCATATTGTCCAAAGAACAATCTGATATGGCAGCACACAGGAGGACCTTGGGGTTTGCTGCATATCAAATGCTGTCTTTCCTGAATCACATCGCTGCACTCACCAGGTGAGTAAACTCAGACCACAAGAAGCGTGGCATCAGTGACACGGGGCGTGTTCCAGACGTCTCTCAGTTGGTCATCTATTACTGCAGCTCCCAGGCACTGACTGTGCGCCTCTAGGTCCTCCATGGCTGTGGGTTCCTCCCCTCTCCTCTCAGACAAATGTCTCTCCATTCCTCCCCGAGGAGACATCTGCCAACTGTCATGTTACCTTAGGGGCCCCCTTACCTGAGCAGGCCCCTACCACCAAACATCCATGGCCATGTCCAGGTCTGGACAGAGTGCTGGTATAAAAACCAGCAGAAGACAAAGCCGTTTCCCATTCTGCACATCTCTCTCCCTGGCCACCTGCCATATGATCCTGTCTAGCCTCTGATTGTTTCTGGGTTCTGATAGGAGAAGGAATGGGGAGCAGCCCTGGCAAAAGCAGGTGAGTGTTGATGGCCCTGGGCCTCCCAGCTGGTAGAGCTGGCCAGAGTGTAGCATTTTCTGGGAGGAACAGTTGCTTGTATTTTACTTCTAACTCACATAATCAAACAAGAGCAGCAAAGAGGACCCAGAATGCACACACTCACCCAGGTATCCGGGTTCCACCACATAGACTGTGCTATTAGGTAACCTGGAAGCACCCTGCATAAGAATACCTGAATTCTTCATTAAGGAACAAAACACAAATAGCAAATAAACCGGCTGTCAGACTTCTTCATGGCTATGATGGTATATCAAGACATCACATGGGTGGAGGAGGGGAGGAAGACTCTGTGTCTGATGTCAAGTGGGACAGAGGTGTCTCCAGAATTACAGCTACCTTGTGTCTCCTACACTAGCAAAGGGGGGAGGGATTCTCTACAAAGGACACTGGAGGCCACACAGAGGACACCAACATGTCTGAGACAAAGTGATAACCCATATGCCATGTGGAAACAGCCTCGGTCAGGCCCTCAGGTGAGACTACAAGTGCCACATGTTCCAGACACAGGGTAAGATTGCCTGGCCACCACTACCTCCCATCCCTGCTGCCTCTCCAATGAGTCACCTACAGAGGTGAGCAACCTTTCAGATTTTCAGACCTGGAGGAGAAATGGCTATTTTGAGCCTAGCCCAGCTTTCCGGGAGAAAAATGATTTGACTTCCAAACAGCAGATCTGCACACAGAACATGCATATGGGGTGTACAGTGGCCTGAGAAAAGGATATTCCTGTGGCCGAGGACCAGGTTGCTCTGTCCCAGCTGCACAGCAGTGACCGTTGATGTGTCCTGAGCCAAGATAGCCACAGGCCGGCTTGGGTCTCCAGCGTGGCCCTGGACGTTGTTCTGAAGCTGCAGCTGGTACTGATCGGAAGGCATCGAGAGCTCTGGCCGCCCGAATCCCAGACAGCCAGGTGGGGAAGAGCGAGAAGATGGAAACATTAGGAGCCAGTGTGTCAACTGCTCCCAAATCACTGCTACCGGTATAGCTGTGTGATGTTTTTTGCACTTAATTTTTTTCAACACTTTAAATTTTAATATTATTCCCACACCTGTGGATAAAGCTGACACTCTCCATTAATTTTCAGAGGCAATTAGTTTTTTTGTAACTCCTATATGCTGCCTTTTAAAATTAAGTACAACCTTGGACTCGAATTACTGCCTGCTTGTAGAATACATTCTGTATCAACATTATACCCTTTTGTACTCATAGTAGAAGTAAATTCTGCTTCCACATTGAGGGGTCCAGAAAGGGGCTCTCTGGGTCTGGGAAACCTCTAGGAGTTTCCAAAAAATGTGTTGGTCCATGATGTCCCACATGGTTTTGTGAGCTGAGTCTAAAATATGCAAAGAATCTTCTCTGTTGCTATCCTGAGCATCCATCCATGCTTCCCTGCTCTGTGTCATGTTGTGAAAGAGGGCTCACTCAACTGGGGCCAGGATGAAAAATAACAGGCTGACAGAATCTATCCCCTCCACCAATCTCCCACACCCTGTAGGTCAAGCATTTTACATGCTGCAGCTACAAGCATTTTAATATAAGTGGCCACTGCAGACCAGCAAACCAAGATGTGGCTGAACTGTGCCGATGTTCTATGTGCACATCACTCCATTTTGTCCCCTAGCAACCCTTGAAACATCAGGTACTCCTGATGTCCACATCTTAGAGATGAGAGAACTGTGGAAATGAGGATGAGAAGCTTGTGAGTGGTACCGGAGTGGGTGAGCAGCAGAGCTGGGACTCAAACCACAGAGATCTTGGCCACTGATGTGCCCTCTCCCTAGCCAGTTCACTGTCAAATAACCCAGTCACCAAGCCCACAGGTGTGGCCCCATTCCAGCCCTCCAGCAAGAACCACTGACAACTTCCCTGCTCAGCATGGGAGGAGTTTATCTGGAATGGGACATCATGGAGCAACCCTCAGAATTCTCAGGGATTCTGAGAATTCCAAAAGGGAGGCAACATGCCCATTTCCTGTCTTAGGGCATCTTTTCTGTGTTCTAATTAGTCTCCAAGAACCTGCCCTGGAGCAGAGTGTTCTCAATGTGTGGTCCCTGGACCAGCAGCATCACCTGGACTGCACATAACTGGCCCTGGCTCAGGTCTGCTGACTCCAAACCAGAGTGTGGGCCATGTGTAAACAGGCCCTCCAGGTGGTTCTGATGCACACTAGGACTGAGAACCATTTCCTTGTCTCTCACTGCGGGGAGTCCAGCCAAGCTGGGCTGTGATTCCTGTAGATCATGTACCCAGTGTTTAAAGTATGGCAGCAGTGAGTCAAGGATACATGTCATAATAAAATAATGCCCACTGCTCAGTTAAGCAGCATTACTTTATGCTGCTTTATGAAGCACTAGCCTCCTCCCTTGTTTAAAGTTCCCCAAATGAATAAGGTCCTGTTAGTAAATGAATATACTGACTCTTGAAGGATCTTGCAAAATTCAAATGTAACCACACAGGTGGGGCAAACGTAGGTTTACAGCTATGAGTATGTGAAACACAGAGTTTGTTCCCATATTATTATTTATTAATTATTGTATTATTTGCATACCAACAATTGTAAACCTATCCTGTCTATACAAAACACTAAAATAATGAAAATGAAGAGCTTCTTTGGATCCTTAAATACCTCTTGTAATACAGAGCACACTACTTTTCAAAGGCACTGAATATGGGAGGTTTTGCAGATGTTCAGGGTCACTGCCCACAGACAGGGGAAGACTGCTCCTGGGGTCCCAGACCAGCCATCTGCAGAGACTAGATGACCATCCTCAAGGCTGCCCTTATGCTTCTTGGAGACATGGTCTCTGACCCCTTCTGACCCTGGCTGACTCCCCAGATGTGCTTCTGTCAAGAGTTTCCTGACCTCCTGTCACATAGAGTCCAGGGATGACCAAGCAGCTCCTGGGGTGGTGGGCCTGAGCCCAGGATGGCAGGGAGCTCACTCCACTGCCTCTGACTCCAGCCCCTGCTCATGCAGCCCAGTGTGCTTTAGTTCTGAGCAGCCATGGTTCAAAGATATATTAGGTTCCAAGTCCCTTCCACATTTGGGTCGTTGACACAGGACCCCAGCACACATCCAACCATGCAGATGGTTTTCCAAACCTCAGCACATGTTATGTCAGTAATTTCCACCATTCCAATTGCTCAAGTTCTTTTCAGATACCAATTCCTTCAGCCAGCATGTCCTTCCCACTTCTGTTCTAATAATTTGGTTACTGTGCCTGCCATGTCTGCAAGTCATCCAAATGCCAACAGGACTGAAAACTGAGGAGAGAGACCTGTGGCCCCCACCCGAAACATCGTCCTGTAAGCAACACAGATAAGCCTCTATAAGCACCAAGAATCCCTCTCCTCCCTTACTGTGGGTCCCCACTTGTGGAGATGTTTATAGGGTCCTCACTGGATTGACCGCTTTCCTCCCACACTGGGCCATGCATGCCAGGAGGGAGCCCCGCTGGCCACTGTACACTCAGCCTCAGCAAAGCACTGGCACAGAGTATGTGCTCAGTAAAGGGACTGACAAGAAAGCAAGCAGCCACATAAAGGAAGGGAAATATGGAGGAAAAAAAGAAAAGTTACATTTTAAGTAAAGAAAACTGAAATTAAAAAATCATAAGAAATTAATGTGGAGTTATAATTATCTGCATGTTAACAGGTCAATGTAACTGTCCTCTAGCCTATAATTTCCCTCTGCAGGATGCTGTGTAAGCAGGTCCTTGCTGAAATTCATGTCCTCTGTAATGATACTGTTCCCCTGACTTTCCTGGCTAGTAAGCATGTTAAAAATGACAATGACGTAAGTTATGTCTCAATTGAAAGAAACCCAATCCATCTTTAAAAATACTGGACAGTGAATTTCCATTTGTATTTCTTGTTCATGTGGACATTTGCTGGCTCAGTTCTCCCAAAGCATCCTTCTGGAATGCACTCAAGCCCCAGGCCTGCCAGTACTTCCATGACACAGTTTGTTTTTAGAGGAATTTTCCATCTCATTACCCCACTGACGAAAGGGAGGCAACCTGCCCATCTGCTGTCAGGGATCTTTCACATGCTCTAATTCTTTGACTTATGTGTCAGGTCAGTGACCAAACCCACAACTTTTTTTCATACCCTGGGATGTTTTTCCTCTGACCATGATACATGAATTATAACCCTGATTTAATATAGGGTTAGCTCCTAAAAGTCTTCATTAAATCACTGCCATTTAACCATGCTGGTTCTGCTCTCTCCAGCTGGGGCACAGGTCTCAGCCCTCGTCCAGCCCATGCAGAGGGGCCATCCCCACAATGCCCCTGGGAGAACTGTGAAGACCTGTGTCACCCTTAGCAGTTGTTGTTGTTTTCCTTTGGGAGGACAGGGCCATGTGATCCCGCAGGAGTAATTAAGACCAAGGAGCCTGACAGCTGGTCACCCTCAGAGCTTCTATGCCTCAGTTTTCTCATCTATGAAATGAGGCACTCCTTACAGAGTTAATAAAACCCACCTCACAGAACTGATGGGTCACCACATGAAAGGCGCAGCACTTAGAAAATGCTCAGTCATAGTCAGATGTTGCTGCTAGTGACTGGGCTTTCCATACCATCTTCTTTATGTTGCAATGCCACTTCTTGTCAGCATTCAAGTATAAGCTTATTATTTCCATTTTCAAGGAGTCTCTGTTGGTGCCCTAGGGCACTGGGACCAGAGGCCCAAGAACTCCACCTCTGACTGCTTTCCCTTCTAAAGTCTCAGAAAGCCAAGGCCAGGACTGTCCCTGTGCATTTAGAATCTGCTTCCCTAAGGTCTGGGGTAAACATGGGCTCTGGCCAGGACTGCCAGCCAAGCTTCCTGTGCATCCTGCTTTAACACATCCTCACTGTTTCCACCTGGACATGTGGCAGAAGAGCTGGATGCTGCCTGCCCAGCACATGTGGACACTCAGGAGCCACCAGCCCAAGGCCCTCCAACTCACACACACACATCAGTGAGAACTAGGCCCAGAGGCAAGAAGGCCTGTTCTTGCCTCCTGTGGCCTTCTGAGAGACAAAAGGCCCTTCCACACAGTCATGACTGACCGCACTACTCCTGTCAGTGAAGGTGATGTCTCTTCAAGCAAGCTGATTGAAAGCTGAGGCATCTACAGCTTCTTAAACAATACCTTGCCCCACAGGCATCCAACCTGGCCCTGAGACTGAGGGATCCGAGTGCAACACTCATGTTCCAGAAACCCTTGACGTCCTGTGCTCTGACCGTGAAACACGTAAACATTAAACAAAATAATAATAATAATAATTCTTAGTAGGATTAGTGCTGCATTAAGAACACTCACCATATGAAATGCATCACATGCATAGAGACAGCACTTTAGAATTTCCAGAACAAATCCATGTCCATTAATTCAATTTGTCCTCCCAGCACAAGCAGAAAGGCCTCAGCAGTTCTGATGCAGACACTGAGCCCCCACAGTGGGGGCATGGCTTGCAAAGACTGTCCAGCAGTCAGTGGTTAATCAAGGGTAAAACCCAGTCTGATGTGAAGCCCATGGCTCCTGGAATTCTTAAAACAATGACATATATACCCAAAAAGATTAAAAGCAGGGTCTCAAATTGATATTTGCATATCCATGTTCACAGCAGCATTATTCACAGCTCAGAGGTAGAATCAACCCAGGCATCTACCCACGGATGAACAGATAAACGAAATGTGGTGTGTCCGTACAAGGGGATGTTATTCAGCCTTAAAAAGAAAAGAAATCCTCCACATGCTGCCATGTGGAGGTATGTACAGGGTACTGCACTACATGAAATAAGCCTGTCGCACAATGACAATCACTGTATGATCGCACTTATTTGAGATACTTACAGAAGTCATTGCACAGGGAAGGAAAGTAGAATGGTGGCTGCAGGGGCTGGGGGAGGAGGACGGCAGTGAGTGTGTCACAGGGACGCAGTTTCAGTTCTACCAGATGAGAAGGTGGTGACGGCTGCACAACAGTGTGAACGTACCCGATGCCTCTGAACTGCGCACTTAAAAAATAGTTAAGTGGTGTCATATTATGTATGTCGTACCTGACTCAGTGACTCACCTGTAATCTTTCCTTGCCTGATCTTCTGCACCTTGTAGCGAATGGAGGTTCCCACCATCAGGTAAACATCATAAGCTGGGTTCAGAAGGATGTTCTCCAAAATCAGCAGCCTGACCTCTGCAGGGTGGACGTTCTTGGCATAAAGAAGAGCATAGAAAAAGTGAGGTGGGGCGGAGAAACAGGAATGGGGGTGTGGGCAAGGGAAAGGGAATCATTAGAACTTTTTACTATGTTCATGGGGGGACAGGACATTTAGGGGTGAAAAAACAAGGCAACACCTTCAGACCCCAAAGCCCCAGGGTAGCCGTGCATGTATGGCAGGCATGCATTCACTGGGCACTTTAAGTGTGTTATAGGTCAGCTGTCAATAATAATTAAACAGAAAGAAAAGTGAGGAGCCAGGAGTGATATCCATGAATACAGTGGTCACTGGGGGTTCAGGAGGTCTCCCCAAAGAAGCCCTAAAGGCCAGCAAGGCTGGGAAACCTCAGGCAAACCTGGAAAGGGAGAGGTGTGTGTCCCTGCGACCACCAGCCCCTGCTTCCTGGCCCCTCCCTGCCACCCCTCATCTCTCCCTCTGCACTGAGACCTCCACATCAGGGACTTGAAGTGGGGGAAAGACTGCCTGTACAGACTCCAGTGCACCTTCATCACCAGGTTCTGTAGAGCCTGCACCTTCTACTGCCATCAAACCGCTCCACTGCTCTGCGAGCTGGAGAATACTGATGACAAAGCAAATGATCCCCGTCCACAGACGTGCAGACCCACTTTCTCCGGTGGGGTGTAGCCGATGACCACCCAGTGGATACTGACCAGCTCTGCATCTATTCATAAGTTATTTGGGTTCTCCTTTGACATGGTTGTAACATCTTACAGGTTTCCTGGCTTAACAATAAGTTAAATAATATCTTTAAGTCACTAAAAAAGAAAAAAAACACACAGAGCCCCTACGCTGGGCCAGGCTCTACGGTGAGCACTTTCCAGCAAGGCAGGCAAGGATGCCATGGCCCCTGTCAGCCCTGCACACCACCCAGGGGCCCAGGATCCTGAGAAGCAAACTGTCTCCATATACTAACTCCAGAGGGCTGTAGGGTCAGCCCTGAGACAAGGCACCTCCCATGTTTCCAAAACTCTCTGGGACTCCCAAACTACTGGCTAATCCACCAAAGAGACTGAATCAGGAGGTTTCTTTCATCTGACAGTTTACAAATTAAACAGCACATAAAGCACCACAACCTTCCTGCCTGTGTTCCAGGAATCAGGCAAACAAAAGGAAGAGCTCAGGTCTGCAGTTCAAAAGAACGCATGGTCAGGGTGGATGTCTGTCCACAAGAACCAGAAAAGAACCAGGACCATGATTAAATCCATTCTTTTCCTCTGCTGTAACCCTCTCAAAATAGGGCATTGATGGAGAAGTAGATGCTGGTGACGTCAGGTCGACGCTGGGGGTGAAGGGAGGCTGAGGAGCACCAGCGCTCCACAAATGGGACCCCCTGTATCAGGGCCAGTGCTGGGAGCATGAAGAGACAGCATGGAGGGCACCTCAGGATTGTTCACAGAGCCCCAGATGTGTGGATGTGTCCCTATACTGGGACAGTGGAGTAGTTGTTGGTAATAACCCAGTGAAAATCACACTGCTCCTGAACCTCCCTCAAAACTAAGAATAGAACAAAAATGCTTTGTGACTCTGGATGGTGCACTCAGGTGCCCCAACCACCTTGCTAAGCTATGTCCCCAAAAAACAAAACCGAACAAACGAAAACATGGAATTACACCCTGAAGTCCCCCTTTCATGTACAGTGAAACTTTGACGGTAGAGGACCTCATTTCCACTATTTAAGGTGTGCATGGTTCCACCCAGGAAGCCCAGCATCCCCCAGGGCCCAGGGTCTACCTTGTACACAGCTTCCTGGATGCGAGCCTTGAGCTTAGAGCTTCCAGTCTTCATCCCTGACACCAGGATGGTGTCCCCCTGCTTGGCCGCCTTCTCCATCTCCAATATGTAGGAAGGAGGTATGTACGTAGACTCCGAGAATGGGAGGATTCTGGAAAAGCACATGTCATCAGACCTGATGTGTGGGACCAAGAACCAAAGAACCTAGCACATTCATTATCTATCAGGACCTCCAGGTGGGTGCCAGACGCTGAAATAATTGGTGTCGCCCCAGTTGGTGCTGCTTAGAAATGTGTCTCTGAAACTTCCTACATTGGAACTGCCAACATCCTTATGAAAGTGCAGATTCTTGGCCTCTGATCCAGGCCTTTATTTGCGTGAAGCCTGGCAGTCTGCATTTTATCAAAATCTACACATGATTATGACAAACACTGAAATTTCAGAATCATGCACTTAGAAATGCTTTACTCTCATAGATGTGAAAGATGAGGCTCATGGAAACTAAGAAATAGGCCCCAGACTACAGACTCAGCTGGGGTGGTGTCAAAAATGTCCACCAGGCTCCCCGGGGCCACCTGCCATGTTCCAGCCCACCCCTGGGCTGGCTCCTGCCTCTGGGGAATGAGTCTCAATGACCAACCTCCAAGCACCTGGACAAGGGAACCACATCACATCTTATTCTTCCTGGGGACAGGCTGTGGGGAGAAGCCTCAGGCAGGGGGAGAAACCGAGATGTGTAGGGCCTCCCAAGAGTGGTGTTGGCAAGCACAGCTAGCTTGAGGGACCCTTTCGAAACAGTTTCTTACTCGCAGCCTGTGATTTACAAATTAAGATCCATCCACCAGACATGCTTTCATTCTCCCCAAGGTCTGTTGGGTACTGTATTGCACGATGATTTATCTCCTTATCTTATCTTTCTAGTTGTCATATGCTAAGTTTAATGAAAACCCAATGCACCTGGGATTTGTGTTGACAGCTGGCTCAGATTCAGAGTGACTAGAAGCTCAGGGGCCTGTCACGGCAGGAAGCGGGCCCGGTGGTGCAGAAAGGGGCAGGGAACCAGAATCCCCTGAATACCTAGTGTGTTTCAGGCCCAGAAATGGCTCTGAACACAGCCCATGTGCTGACCACATGGCCACCCTGAGGAAAGACAACAATTACTTCTGTGTGACAGAGGAGGAAGCTGATGCACAGATGGGTTATGTTTCTTGACTCGGGCCACAGGCAGGAAGTGATGAGGCCTGGACTGGAATCCAGATCTCTTTGACAAAGTCCACATTCCTGGCTTTATGAGACACCAGCAATTCCAGAGCTCTTCCAAAAAACACAGATGGAAGCCTGAGCCCCACAAAGAGCTCTGACCCAGAAGGGTGCCTCAGTGTGTACAGTGTCAGGACGTGAGGACGTCTGCCAGCGAGATGCTGTGAGCCAAGCCTGGATGTTTCCTAGAGCCTTCGGCTAGACTTTTAAAAGTGTAAATACCAGACTCATAACTCCCACAAAATACACTAATTGTAAGGAGATAAGAAAATGACTTTATAAAGAGGCTCCCTAGTAGACACCCTGCCCAAGTGATGACAGTGGTGGACCAACAAAATCATAGTAAGGTGCAATTAGCATAGGGAATCTCACCTTTGTGATATTCCTGACAAAGATGCAAAGTTCGAATCTAACTGGGAGGGAACATCAGATAAAGCCAGAATAAGAGAACTTCTACAAAAATAACTGGACTATAATCTTCACAAGTGCCAAGGTTCCAAAAGTCAAAGACCACGAAACTGCTTCAGGCTGACAGAGACTGAGTGACAGAACAACATATGGGGACTCTGGGCTGGGGTTTGCCACAAAGGATTTTGACAACAGTCCTGTGGAGATGCAGGAAAATGCTCTTCATGGTCATAAATACATATTAAAGTCATCAGGGTGACGGCGCAATAGGCTGACAACCTGCTCTCAAATGGCTTAAGGAACCCACTTTTTGTACTGTACTTGCAAAATGGCTGCAAAACTTTTACAAAATTTTCCTCCCCCTCAAAGGGACTGTACTCTTTAAAAGTGTATTTGATAAAGCATGAGGCAATGCAGAATAACAGGGTTGGGTCTGTGCCAACACTGGCCCACAAACCTTGTGGCAGTGATGGGTATGCTCCACACCTGCTCTGTCCACGACATAACCACTACCACCCAGTGAATGAGCACTGCAAATGCAGCCAAGGCATCTCAAGGACTGAGCTCATTATTCTACCCCATTTCAATGCAAATAGTCAGGAGGGGGTGGCAGCTACCATACTGCAAAGTGAAGATTTATACAGATCTGAGTTCAAGCCTAGCTCCATAGTTTACCAATCTGAGGCAAATGGCTTAAAACTAGGCCTGCATGGCTGTTGGGAGGAGTGACTGAGTCAAGATGAGTCAGAAGTCCATCTGTATCCTGTATCCCTTGTGCTGGGAACACAGCCCCCTGCACCTGTGAAATGTTGTCACTGCTGGAAGGTCCTCTTAGTCAGAAACTATCTCCCTATTTACTGGCCCCCTGATAGGAGGGCTGCCCTCTGGGACCACACAGAAACCTTCTCCTGCATCCCATTACCTGGGACAAGTTTTCTCATCTGCAAAATACATCCCAGCCTCCTTGACAATTTCCCACAGAACATACCCAGTGGCCTGTAAAAGCACCAAAATTCCTGCACAACTGTGTGGGCAAAAACGTTTTTTCCTAACCCAGTCAGGGGAATGCTGGCCAGCACACTGGGAATCACCCTGGGCCACACCCGTCGCTGGCAGTGATGATGACCATGATGAAAGCCCCCAGCCCACTCAGAGTCCAGTGACACCCCCTTCCCTTCACAGGAGAGGTGTCTCTCACCGCAACGCATTGTGGGAGTCTGAAAATCGGCTGGCTTCTGTGTCCTTCATGATTGTCCAGTCAAAGATCAGTCCAGCCAGGGTGCTGAATGTGTTCCCTATGAGAGCAGATGGGGGAGGAAGGCAAAAATGCATGAGTTAAGTCCCTGGGGTCAAGAGAAGGGAAAGCACTTGGCCTAATGGCAAAGGAGGCATCGTGGGAGGGGGAAATTGAGGCTTAAAGGATCAGGGCCACACGACCATAAGGGGCTGAGCTGGGATGTGAACTCAGGCTTGTCTCAGATGAACACTCATGTCCTTCCACTGCACCTCTGCCTTTGCTAACAGGTTCACTGTAGCATGTAACACTATCACCTCTGGCACCTGTAAACACTTCACAGTTTAGATAGCAGTTCCTGAGGCCTGATTCATTTATGCCTCCTACCACCTCCCTATGCGGAATCTCAGGTGAGGGGGCAGAATCCCCAACCCCCAGGCTTCCCATGACCATTCTTGTCTCTTCACCTGGACACTGAGACTCCCAGGGTCCCAAGGTGGAGAAGACAGAGAGCCATGTGCGGCTGGCTTTGGCTCGGAAGTCATGGCTGGCGTCTGTGCACCCTCAGACAGGGAGTCAGAACAAGCAGAGCCCAGTGGATGACTGGGCAATGATTCTCAGAGGAACAGGACTCACAGTCAGTCTTAAACACTCTGTAAAGACATTCTTAGTGTAGCTATTAGCACCTATTCTGTGGGGCAGACAGAGCCAGTGACCTTGCAGCCTCAGAGCCAAGTTAATATTGAGGAGGAAAACCCAGGGTCCAGTCTCCATAGGACACACCTCACCTCTCCTGTCCTGGTCTGGGGGGCAGCAGAAAAACATTAAGTAATTCAATTGAACAAACACCTGCCAAATGCCTGCTGATTCCAAAATCCAGTGTCAAACAGAAAAGTCCAGAAGAATACAGTCCCTGTTCTGCCCTCCAAGTGTTGTCTGTGTTAACAACAGCAAGTAAATAATGGAGGGACAGATTTTTTCCTTGGAAGTCAGAGAGAGGTCCCTGGAGAACAGAATGTCTGGAAGGAAATGCTCAAAGGAACCAGGGCTTTTGAAAGCAGTAACAGCAAGGAATGGTGGAAGGTGGTGTGAGCAGAACACACAGTATAAGGAAAGGAGAAGGGGAGAGGAGGGGGCATCTCTGCTGTATACGAGGTGTCGGTGGGCTGGAAAATACTATGAAAGATGTCAACTCAGTGCAGGTACTTTGCAGACAGCCTCAGGCCAATAAGATGGACCTCAGTATTGTGCAGGGGCCCCATGCAGCAGGAAACAGGCAATGTGCTGTGGGGGACAAGAGCTCAGGCAATGAAGTCAGATATCCTGAGTTCCACCCCCTCCTCTGCCACCTATGAGCTATGTGACCTTGGGCAAGTTACTTAAGCTCTCTGTGCCTCAGCTTCCTTGCCTATGCAAGCAGCATTGTCCACTGGGAGTAAACAGTTGCACCTGTAAAGGGCCTGGCACAGTGCATGGCGCACACAGGGTACCTAGCAACGCTTCTTGAGCCAGAAGCAGAGTCTTTTTTGACAAACAGCCACCAATCCAGACAAGATGTATCCCCTCTGAGACTGCTACATCCTCAAAGATTACAAGGGTCAAATTCATCTTCACAATGGAGTCTGTACCCAGTAAAAAGGACACAGGCTCAGGGAAAACAAAGAAGAGGTAATGGAGGTTCTAATTTAATGATTTCTGGGCAAGAGTTACAAACAAGAAAGTGAGACATCCTCCCAGGGAATAATGAGGAAGGGAGTGAACCACCTGCTTACTGCAAAGGTGGGGCCTTAATCTGGGAGATTTATGAATGATCTCGTGTTTGTAAGTCAGCTGGTGAACCTAAATTTCCTATACTTGAACTGTTCTCATGTGCAGTTCAAGTATAGGAAATTACCCATTACTTTAGGAAAGGGAAAGGCAACTGTCACAGGCCACTGGGCATCTGCCCTGCATGGGTAGGCCAGGAGCAACCACCTCCCCACTCCTGACATTGCCACTAACAGCCTGAGGGAAAGGACACATGGCCAGGAGAAAAATAAAAGTGACTTGAAAGTGACTTAACTATAACAAAAAAGATGAACAGTAACAAGTGTTGGTGAGGACGTGGAAACACGGGAAGCTTCATACACTGTTGGTGAGGATGTAAAATAGTATAGCTGCTGTGGGGAAAAGTCTGGTGGTTCCTCAAAAAAAAAATTCAACATGGACACTGCCCAGTGGCCCAGCAATTCTACCCCTAGGACTACACCCGAGAGGCATTTCCTAGGTATATCTCAAAGGGGCGTCACACAAAGACTTGCACACGGATGTTCACAGCGGCACTTTTCACAGTAGCCAAAAACATGAAACAACCAAATGTCCATCAGTAGATAAATAAATAAACCAACTAGTCTGGCCACATAATGGAATATTATTCAGCCATGAAAAAATGAAGTACTGACACATGCTCAGTAAAAGCCAGTAACAAAAGGCCACGTATTGTCTAATTTTATCCTTATGAAATTGTGGCAGGAGACAGTATAGGATGGACTCTGAGACTGTGCTGCTGTTGCTGGCCAGAAACTAGCTTGTCCTGGTTGCCAGGCAATACATTTTAGCCCTTAGGTAGTAGCTAGGAATGAGTGGCCAGAGAGGAAATAAAGGCAGGGTCCTCACCATTGCAATCTAACAAAGAACTTAATACAGGAGGCTAAAAGTAAGGCTCACCCGTTGACCCTGAAGTCCTGAGCCTAGTTCAATAAGACTTCCAGGCATTCCGAACAACACAAGTAAACTATGATAGTGCTGGGGGAAGCCCTTGAAAGTCTGTGTGTATCATCTGCACTAGCTGGGAAAAGGAAACCTTGAGACTGTGTACTCATCCCAAGGCCTAGAAGGGGAAGGAGAAAGGGATCCATGGTGAAGCCCATAAGACAACTTTGGGTAACTGCCTGCCTCCCATCACATATACAAAATGAACAAGTAGAGCCTGGAGCAAGACGAGGATTCAGGCTAACAGACCCCCACCCACACTTACATTTGGGTAGTCACGTCTCCCTGGGGGAGGCTGGCACCACCTTTACCTGTCAAGCAATATGTAACTGCTTCACTCCCACCCCACCAACTATATAAGTCGTCAGAACAAAGCACTTGTTCTCTTGGCCTCTTTGCTCTTTCACCACATGCGGGGAGGAAGGGCCTCTGGCCCCCTTTGCTCTTGCTCTCCTATTGAAAAACTGAGCACTAATAAACTTTGTTTGTACGCTAGTAGACTTCCTGATCTGTAACTCTTTACTGCATTGGCAAGAAGAACCAGGGCTTCTCTGGTACCAGATGTCTACAATAGGCAAATCTATGTACCCAGAAAGTAGATCAGGGGTGCCAGGGGCTGGAGAAAGGAAAGAATGAGAAGCTACTGCTAATGGAGATAGGGCTGCTTTTTCACAGTGATGAAAACTCTACAATTAGTGGTAATGGTTGCATAGATTTTTGAACATATTAAAAACCACTAAATTATACATTTTAAACAGGTGAATTTCATGATATAAAATAGTGATAAAAATAAAAAATCTTTTTAAAACCTGTGTTTAAAAAATGTGACTTAAGATGGGAAATAGAACAGAGTGGTCAAAAGTGCGGATGGGTAAACTAAATTATGGCCCCTGGGACAAATATGGCCCCTGCCAGTTTTTCCAAATAAAGTTTTATTACAGCATAGCCATGCCCATTCATTTATGCATCATCTAAGACTGCGTCGGGGCAACAATGGCAGAACTAAGTAACTGCTGCAGACTGCACGGACAGCAAAGCCTAAAACGTAAGTTTGCTGACTCCTGGCAAACAGAGTGAACTCCGGGGCCAGGCCGGAGCTCAGGCTCTGGACCTGCCGAACACTAACTGCATGTCTCTGTGCTTGTGTGCACGTTGCGTTCACTCTCTGGGCCCCGTCTCGTCACCCGGGCGCGGAAAGAGTTGGAAAATGTAAAGTGTGCAGAGGAGTGCCTGGCTCAAACTTTGGTTGTTTGTTCCCAAGAAGAGCACATGAATACTCCCTCCCTGCAAGTCCTGCAGATGAGCTCCTATCACCTCACTGCACAACCCCCTTTCTCAGCTTCCAAATCCCAAATCTGGTGCACAAGATCCTGCATCTCACCTCTGGCTGAACTTCACTCTCTTCAAGAATAAAATGGCCTTCCCTCCTTTGCATACTGCACATCCTCAAGACTCAGTCAACCATCATGTCTTCTAAGAAATTGTTCTGACCCCTGTCCTCCACACCCCACCTCCAACCTTCCCAGCGGTTGGCTCTCCCCAACTCTGTGGTCCATTCACACTTGCCATCTAATTTGACTCTAAACAGCACCTACTGAGATGCATGTGAGCATTTATTTACACACAGACCTCTCTCAAAGCTGGAGATTATGGGAGCAGAGGCCAAGCCCTTCCTTCCCTGGAGGCACCCCCAGGACCTGGCAAAATGCCCAGTAGGCAGAAGGTGATCAGATGCTACCTGCCTTACTGAGTACCCACTGTGCACCATGCAGCATTAAACCCTTTACATGTTTCTTACCAAGTCCTTCCAGCCCCCAAGTAAGCATCACCATCTCAGTTTCTCAGACCGGAAAACAGAGAAGTTAGGCAGCTGACTATCCATAATGAACACACGGAGGAAGGGAAGATTGGACAGATGCCCCAGAACAATAATTCTGCCCCCTCCAAGGGAAACCTGGTGCTGGTTAGAGATATGTTTCATTGTCACACCTTGGGGAGTTCTGCTAGCATCTAGTGGGCAGAGGCCAGGTATGCTGCTAAACACCCTATAACTGGACAGCTTTTCACCACGAAGAATCATCTTCCCCCATGTCAATACTCCCTAGGCAGAGAAACCCTGATCAGAAATTTTTTTTAAAAGGAGGGGTTTGGGGCAGGTGTTGAGTGGTCAGGGAAGATTTCAAAGACAAAGTGAGACTTGGTTTGAATTTGAAGTTTTGGAAGATCCTCCATCTTAAAGGCATCTTTTGCCTGACTTACTTTCTTCAGTAAGAATCTTAACCTATGTACTAGATTTATTAAGGTAATCACTTCATAAGATATATAAATGTCTATTCAATATGTTATACAACTAAAACTAATGTTTTTTAATTTTATTTTTAAGTTAAAATTTACATTCAGTATTATGTTATATTAGTTGCAGGTGTACAGCATAGTGGTTAAACAGTTACATACTTTGCAGTTTTCAGTTTTCTCCTTGGTATTTCCAGCACCTACCTGGCACCACACACAGTTACTGCAGCATTCCTCACTATGTTCCCTGTGCTGTACTTAATATCCTGCGACTACTTTGTAACTGCCAATTTGTACTTCTTAATCCCCTCAGCTTTTTTACCCAGCCCCCAACCCCCTCCACCTGAAACTAATATAGTATGATATGGCAAATGTAATTGATAAATAAATTTTAAAAATAAATTGATTAAATGTAATTTAAAAAGAGAAGAAAAAGAATCCTAACCTACAAATTTTTCCTCCATCTCTTTACCACTAGGTCAGGCTACAACCACGACAGTCTGCCTACTCCTAACAGATATCCTAAGAAGAGCCCAAGTCCAGGCAAGTTGGTGCTCCACTCTGGTGCAGTGAAATGAGAGGGATGGGGCATGGAGCCAGCAGCATAGCCGTGTCCCAGCTGCACTCACACACACACACACACACTCACAAATGCACACCCATACACCCACTCACACATGCACACATTCATAAACACACACTCATACACTCTGCATTCTGGACCAGGAACCAATACCATCACCGACCACCTTCCCCTGTTCACACCATGCTGACCCAGGAGCAGTAGCCTCTTCTAGCTTCCCATCGCCCAGATATCACTCCCCAAAAAGGTGCCTTTACTAAACACAATCCTGTGCACAGGCATGGAGTCAGCCTCCAGGAGATGCAAAAGCTCTCAACTCACTGGCCCTACTATACAGAGACTAGTGTACACCAGAAGTAGCCACAGCCCCCTGCCAATAAGGGCCTAGGGTCCAGACCTCTTCAAGCCCCCTCCGGTGCTACCCCAGCACCAACTTTGATTTCCTGGTTGGAGCAGCCTTCTGTGGGGAACGGTAGGGCCGTTCCAAGGGAAGAAAGAACAGAGATGGTCAGGGGGGCGTCCTCACCTTCAGAGTCCAGAGCCTGGATCTTCAGCTCCAGGGGCGAGTCCTCCAGATAGAGTTCGCGGGTTGTGGAGACGATCTGAATGCCATGGATGAGGTCAACAATGGCATCACAGCGCAGAACCTGTCCTGTGGCTGAAGGCACAGGACCAAGGGGTCAGATGGGTCAGTACCATGACTGCCACCCTACTACAGGGCCTTGCAAGTCAAGTGGTCTTACACTTTGGCAAAGACTAGAGCAACCAACAAACTAAGCACCACAAAATGGGGCTGGAAGAACCAAACTAAGCCTCAGAAGCCCAGCAGGTTTGTTCAAGTACAACCATTAAGTTAAATGACAAGGGCTCCAGTATGAGTGAGCACCCAAAAACATAGTACTGTTCTGATGCCTGTCCCTAACTACTAATTTTAGGAATGCCACCTGGTGGTGTTCATTTACCTACACTAGTATTTTTACATGAGACTATCAACTATACCATGGAAGAAAAGGGGTGTGTTTGTATGCATATAGATTTTTTAATTGTTCCACAAATAAGACACACAAATGGCATGTGCCTTATCTGAAGAACTCTCTAGTGCAAAAATAACAGCATGTGACACAAAACCATCCTGACCATTCTCCAGGCACCATACAAAAAACTTCCTGTGCACTACCAATGGTACTTTGTTAGAAAGCAATACAGCCCCACTTACCAAAAACCTTAAAAATATTCATATGCTGCCTTGGCTGGTGTGGCTCAGTGGATTGAGTTGCCAGCCTGTGAGCCAAAGGGTCACTGGTTCAATTCCCAGTCAGGGCACATGCCTGGGTTGCAGGCCAGGTCCCCAGTAGGGAGCATGCATGAGGCAACCGTACATTAATGTTTCCCTCCCTCTCTTTCTCCCTCCCTTCCCCTTTCTCTAAAAATAAATAAATAAAAATCTTAAAAAAATATTCATATGCTGTGTGACTCAGTAAAACTGGGAATCTCTTGTTAGCTGGCAATGGCCTAAAAGAATCCAAAATTGTTCTGTGAACAAGAATTTTTATCTTTCTATATAACACTGAAACAAACATCTGAAAACAATATAAATGTCCAATGTAAGGAATGCTGATAGGACAAGCTCCTGTGAAGAATATTACTCAGCCATTAATAACAATTCTATAATGAGAGAAAACTTCTCATTTCATGTTAGACAGAAGAAAAGCATGACAGAAAATTACAGTAATTGTTTTCTAAACATTTTACAACCATAATATAGTAAATTAAATAGGAGGAAGTGAAAGGACTGCAACAACTTTCTTCATTTTGACTCAATACCCATTAAGAGTTATTTGCATAATAAACATTGAGAAATGAAAGACAGCCTTTATGAGGGGAAAACAGTACAAAGTGCTGGCAGAAGGAAGCAAGGTGGGTATTGCTTGCTCAGCATCCCTGTCCTCCCTGGGTGTCCGCTGACCCAACAAGAGAAACAGCACTGGTGGCTTCTATGGCTGGGGGTCTCAATGGGGTATTTTTCACATCATTCCCCCAGGGACTGCACAGGGCATTCAAACCCTTACTGATGTCCTCTGCAAAGATGATGCTTGTCAGGCGGGCAGGCTGGGACAGACGAGCCTGCACCACTGCCTTCTGGGAACACTGCTGCTCGTCCAGATCCAGGGGCTCTATGCTGGCCACCTCTGGCCGGCTTGATGACCTGTGGTGAGAAGACAAGAATTTACTCCCTGGAGCCACCCCACGAAGCACAGCTGGAACCAGAAGCAAAGCTTTGGCTCCCAATCCAGCTTCTGTTCCAGGCTCACACACAGACTAGAGAAGGGCAGTCTCCACAAGCTTCAAACCCAGAGGAGCAACGGGGCCCAGACATGATCCCTCTGATAGGAGGATGACAATTTGAGGACATGCACCTCTGTACAGATTCTTCCACTGAAATAATGAAATAGGAGACTAAAGACTTGGAAGGCACTTCAATGTTCAGTAGGTAAGTCACCTTATAAGACTATTCTCTGGAATTGGAAATAATGCCACACTAGGAGGAAAACCACCCGTGGTGTCCGGTAAGAAGAAGACACAGTGTATCTCTGTTGATCTCTATGCTGGGCCTGGCAGACAGCTGGCTCCAACATTAGTTTCCATCACCAAATGGGTCCTACCAAACCTGGAGATGACCAACCAAAATGACCACAATGACATAAAGTCCCCATATGATGGTGCTGACATCATGGTGATGTGGTAAGAAAGGCAGATCAACAAACAAACAAATGAATCAGCAAAATCTGTGAGATGGCTTCCATGGAGAGATAGGCTTCTAGAACATGAGGATGAAGGGGCAGCATGACTTTGGGAGGCATCCAGGGTCAGCGCCATGGTTTCTCACCTAAAACATGTGGTAACAACTGTTCCAAGTTGAGGTGAGACGGGAGTGGGTGGGTATGAGCAGAGTGGACACAGCATGGAGAGCACGGGATGAGCACTGCCCTTCAGCTGTCTGTAGGCAGAGTGCTCAGGGAAGCCTCTCTGAGGTGGCCTCTCAGTGACAGGGCGCAAACGCTGGTGTACCAGTCAGGGACCAGTCAGGGAAGGCCCTGCAGTGGAAAGCAACTAGGCATGCTCCAAAAGTAAGGGGGCCAGGGCAATCCAAGCCCCAGGACTCCAGAAGATAAGAGATGCTGAACACAAGGAGATGGGCAGCTGCTGAGGTCAAAGCTGTGGTCAAGGGAGAAGAGGTTTTGAAGTCAAAGGCATGGGTCAGGTGAAGGGGATGGCTGGGGCTCCAGTCAAGGAGATAGAAGGGCTGAAGTCAAGGAGCTAGGTTTTGAGGTCAAGGAGATTACAGAGGCTGAAGTCAAGGAGATGGAAGGTGCAGAAGTCAAGGATAAGGGAGGTGATGAGGCTGGAGAGGCACTGAAGGCCACAGTAAGGAGCTTAGATTTATTCAAAAGGCAATGACAAGTCACTGGGAATCTTAAGCAGGTGAACATTCTAATCCAATGTACCTTTATAGAACAGAGAGTAAGATGCTGCTCCCAATGAGCCCACAGTGTGACAGAGGACCCAGGGGAGGGGTACCAACTGCACAGAGCATCCAAGACTCATTTCTAGGGCTGCGCTCAGTATGGCACCCAGCGGAGCAGGCATATCACGTCTTTGCTTCCTTCCCCGCCCTTCGCTTAAATTCAATGAAACATCAATGTTCTGGGATAGTCGGAAGGGAACTTGTAAAAACTGTCTGGTGTTAAAAAGCAATGATGTGAATTACAGTCAGACAGACATGTCCAGGCCCTCCGGCTTGAAGCCAAGTGTCTCCCTATGAGCCAAGCAGCACAGTGGCAGCTGCAAACACGCCTGCAGATGCTTCAATCGCACCAGCATCACAGGCAGCTGAGCTGCTGGCGGGGCGCCTGGGGTGGGTCAATACCTTCACTGAGAGAACTCTGAAAATGAAGGCCACCCACAGTTAAGGAAAGAAGTCTAAGTCTCTAAGGAAATGCAACTGTGGTCTCCTCACTGAGAGACTTCTGAGAAAAGAGAATTTCAGAGACTGAGGGCAGACAACAAAGTGGACACCCGCGAGGTAAGAAAAGGTACCCGTGTCGAAACACTCACACTGTGCAAGAAACACACCCCATTTAACTAGTCACAGACTTGGGACTCTCACAGCATTTTCAAAGGGCATTAAATCTTCTACACACGTACGTACACGCACAACACTTGCTGTGCAAACAAGAGAACAAATTAGAAAACTCACACAGATCAAAGGAGGCAGGACAAATAAATGCAATACAGAATCTTGGATCTGGTCCAGGAACAGAAGAGAACCTTAGTGGAAAAACTGGTTAAGTCCAAACAGCCTTGAGTTTAGTGAACTGTCAGGTACCAATGTCAATGTCTTCATTTGGACAAGTGTTCCTCATTATGGAAGATGTCAACATTTGGGGAAGTTGGGAAAAAAGTTTATAGGAACTCTGTCTTATCTTTGTAACTCCCCTGTAAACCTAAAATTATTCCAAGTTTTAAATTTTTTAAAAAGACGGGAGGGAGGGGAGAATAGGAAGAATGCAGAGGATTTTCAGGGCAGTGCGGGTATTCTGTACGAGACTATCATAATACAAGCCATCATGCATTTGCCCAAACCTGTAGAACTCACAACACCACGTATAAACTGATATAAACTCTGGACTCTGGAAACTGATGTGTCGGTATAGCTTCATCACTTATAATGAATGCACTACTCTAGTGCGGGGTATTAACAATGGGGGATGCTGTGAGGAGGAGTGCTATACGTGAAATCTGTAATTTGGTTCAAATTTTTATGAACCTACAACTGCTCTAAGAAATCAAGTCTGTTGGGGGGAAAAAAGGCAATCCATCATTTCCTGCTTCTACCTTGAGAAACAGTAGTTTGTCTTATATAAGAGTCCCTGGGAACTAGAGATCTGGACTCCAGCTCTGGGCTATAAATCCCACCCCGCTCTCCGAGCCTTACTCTCTTCAAGAATACACCAGGGACAGCACCTCTTTTCTCGCTCCCTCACAGCACTGAGTTAATCTCAGGCAGAGCTCCAATACATAAATTAATACACATAGGAACAGAGTTATTCTAGTTCAAGTTGGAGACCTGAAATCTCCATCCTACCTCCCCTAGCCCTTCCATGGTCTGCTACTGAGATGCCCAGGCAGCCATGAAAACCTGACTGGAAACACCATTCCTTTCACTTTGTACCTACTGTTCGCAGGACTTTGTTAAGTACAAGTATGGTCCCTAAAGCAGGGGTCCCCATCCTCTGGGCCACAGACCGGTACCAATCCGGGCCTGTTAGGAACTGGGCCACAGAGCAGGAGGTGAGCTTGAATGTAATGTGCTTGAATCCTCCCAAAACCATCCCTCCTCCACCCTAATCCACGGGAAAGTTCTCCCCTACAAAACCAGTCCCTGGTGCCAAAAAGGTTGGGGACCTCTGCCCTAAAGCATCTGGATCCAGTGAAATATGAGGTGAATCACACTTAAATTAAAATTGTCTAATTGACTTATGAAAAGAAGTAACAGGTAAAATTAATTTAATAAGCTCTTTTTTTAGAGTAGTTTTAGGTTCACAGAAACACTGAGCGGAAAGTACAGACATTTTCCCTATGCTCCTTGCCCACAAGTGCACAGCCTTCCCCACTATCAACCTCCCCCACCAGGTGGCGCATCTGTTATAGATGATGAACCCACACGGATGCATCATCATCACCCAAGTCCAGTTTACACAAGGGTTCACTCTCGGTGTTGTGCATTCTATGGATTTGGACAAACATATAATGACATATGTCTGCCACTGTGGTATCAAACAGAGTAGTTTCACTGCCCTAAAAATCCTCTCTGCCAATTCATCCCTTTTTTTCATGTTGTCAAAATTTTACTTTTGTTAGTCTGATTGAAAATATTATATCTAGTTTTCTGTATATTTTATTGACTATGCTATTACAGTCATCCCATTTTTCCTACCCTTTATTCCCCTCCACGCTGCACCCCTCTCCCACCAGCATTCCCCCTCCTTAGTTTATGTCCCTGGGTCATACATGTAAGTCCTTTGGCTTCTCCATTTCCCATACTATTCTTAACCTCCCCTGTCTATCTTCTACCTACCATTTATGCTTCTTATTCATTGTACCTTTTCCCCCAGTCTCCCCCCTCCCACTCCCTGCTGATAACCCTCCATGTGATCTCCATTTCTGTGATTCTGTTTCTGTTCTGGTTGTTTGCTTAGTTTGTTTTTGTTTTTGTTCTTTTTAGGTTCAGTTGTTGATAATTCTGGGTTCGTTGTCATTTTACTGTTCATAGGTTTGATCAGTCCCTTTAACATTTCATAGAATGAGGGCTTGGTGATGATGACTTCAAGGTCCTTTAACTTGATCTTATCTGGGAAGCACTTTAACTGCCCTCCCATTCTAAATGATAGCTTTGCTGGATAGAGTCATCTTGGATGTAGGTCCTTGCCTTTCATGATTTAGAATACTTCTTTCCAGCCCCTTCTTGCCTGCAAGGTCTCTTTTGAGAAATCAGCTAATAATCGTATGGGCACTCCTTTGCAGGTAACTGTCTTCTTTCCTCTTGTTGCTTTTAAGATTCTCTCTTCTTTCATCTTGGGTAATGTAATTATGATGTGCCTTGGTGTGTGCTTCCTTGGGTCCAACTTCTTTGGGACTCTCTGAGCTTCCTGGACTTCCGGAAGTCTATTTCCTTTGCCAGATTGGGGAAGTTCTCCTTCATTATGTTTTCAAATAAGTTTTCAATTTCTTGCTCTTCCTCTTCTTCTGGCACCCCTATGATTCAGACATTGGAATGTTTAAAGTTATCTCAGAGGTTCCTAAGTCTCTCCTCATTTTTTTAAATTCTTGTTTCTTTATTCTGTTCTGATTAAATGCTTATTTCTTCCTTCTGCTCCAAATTGTTAAGTCCCAGTTTCCTTCCCTTCACTGTTGGTTCCCTGTGTATGTTTCCTGTTTATAAAAATAATTTTATTAGTTTTTTTTAAAGATTTTATTTATTTATTTTTAGAGAGAGGAAGGGAGGAGGAGAGAGAGAGAAACATCAGTGTGTGGTTGCTTCTCACACACCACCCACAGGGGACCTGGCCCATAACCCAGACACATGCCCCACCTGGGAATCAAACAGGCAACCCTTTGGTTCACAGGCCAGCACTCAATCCACTGAGACACACCAGGCAGGGCTGTACATTTTTGTTTATTTCACTCTGCATAGCCTTTACTTCTTCCTCTATTTTGCAACCATCTCAACCACTTCTGTGAGCATCCTGACGACCAGTGTTTTGAACTCTGCATCTGATAGGTTGGCTGTCTCTTCACCACTTAGTTCTATTTTTGGACTTTTGATCTGTTCTTTCATTTGTGCCATATTTCTTTGTCTCTTGGCACACCTATTACATTGTAAGGGGCAGAGCCTTAAGTATTTGCCAAGGTGGGTCAACCCAGGTCACTGTGTTGTGGCTCTGTATGTGGGGGATGGGTCAGAGAGGGAACAATGCTGCTATCGCACAAGCAAATTGGGCCCTTCTGGTGCTGATTCCCAGGTAGGTAGTTTTGTGTACACTCTTGGACCCTGTGTTCTCTCCAACGAACTCTCCTGTGAGGCTGGGAGTGTCTCCCGTAGCCACAACCAACCTTGACATGTTTTTACAGTCAGAGGTTTTGAGGCTTTCTTTTTCCATGCTGGAATCCTAGGTTATGTGGTCTGTCTCACTCCCCAGTTGGTCCTCCAGTTTATCTGCACCCAAATGTGGTACCACCTAGTCTTCCAGCCGCCGCCTTGCTGCACATCCTCTCCGCTCCTCCTATCAGTCTGAATGAATGTTTCTTTTTTAACTCCTTGGTTGTTGGACTTATATACAGTTCAATTTTCTGGCAGTTCTGGTTATTTTTTGTTTTTAAATTTGTTGTCCTTTTGGTTGTGCAAGGAGGCACAGTGTATCTACCTATACCTCCATCTGGGCCGGAAGTCCATTCATCCCTATTTTTTAAAGTCCCTATTAAAAAGCCTCATTAAAGAAAAATAACAGGTAAAATAAATTTTAATAATACATATTACTTAATCCAACATACCCCAAATATCACCATTCAACATGTGGCCCCAGTGGCATGTCAAGCACTCACAAGTCACAAGTGACGAGTGACTATGGGATTCGACAGCCAGCTCTGGAGACTGGACTGAGATGGAGAGCCAGTCGGGGGGTGCTCTTCATTTACCACTCCCTGCAGGCATCTTCTGATCCTTGCCAAGAGTTGGCTGGGTGCGGGGTCGGGGGTGGGGTGGCAGGTGCCGAGCCCTCCTGTTATCTCTTCCGAAAGGCCCTTGGCACTGAGGGCTGACCCAAGGGCAGTCAGTGCAGCCTGGAGATGAGACAAATCAGCAAGCCTTGCCACCAGCAGCTTGGGAAGGAAGCACCCACCCTGACGCAGGCCTGCAGCAGGGTGGCTGTTCCAGCCTAAAGACAGTGAGATCCTTTGTGGGGGAAGAGCCCCAACACGAGCCTGAAGCAGTCTGGAATCCCTGCCCCTAATCAACTTGGGCCGAGCTCCATGCAATGGGAGCCAGACTGATCCTCACAGGGCTGGCAGGAGGGCTGGAAACACTTTATAATAAATGTTAAAGTATGGGGAAAAGTCAGCATCAGACATGGCAAACTACCAGGGTGTGCACAACCACATACCCACTTTCTCACCTCTGGGCTCCAGATCACTCCATCTGAAGCTGGAAGGACTCATCCCAGTATCACAGAAGGTTTATGACAGCCTAGGCGGTGTTTCTACAACCAGCAGAAGGTTCTTTTTAGTTATCTGACTCTTTCTTGGATATTCTTAAGCCATTTGCTTTGGTTATACTTTTAAGGGGCACAAAAATCACAGAATCCGGCCATGATGTGTCCTTGGGCCTCACCGTCCCCCTCACAATGAGGTTCTGGTGGGTCCACACTGTAATCTGCCACCACCAAAGCCAGGTCCCCTGCTCCAACAGCCCAATTCACTTGGATGCAGCATCATGTTTGGCCAAAGAAAGAGGTCCTGGCTCATACGGCTTTTCTGCTGAAGAGTCTTTGTGTGCCCCACAGTTCAAACTGGCCACCACTCTTCAAAAGAGATGTGTTCTGCTCCAACGTGCATACACTTGGCTCTTCCATGCATCTCCATTGCTGGCTGGCATGTCTGCTCCGCCACCCCAAACTCAACAACACGCCCTATGGGCCACATGAAAGTGTTAAGGTCTTTCTCTGGGTCCCTTGTGCTTTGGATAACATTATCATTTGCACTAGTAGACTGAGTTAAGTAGACTGCCCTCTCTAATGTGGTGGGCAACACCCAATCAGTTGAAGGCCTGATGCTGAGTGGTGAAGTAGCACTCTGTGACGGCAACATGGCTTGCTCAGTTCGCTATTGATAACTGCTGGATGGTGAAGTCCTTAAAACAGCAGGGTGCTGCCACTCACTCACCAGCTGTGGGACTTTGAGCAAATGATTTAACCTCTTTGGGCCTCCATTCCTCTTCTATAAAATGGGAATAAAAATAGTACCTGCTGCAAAGAGTTGGAGTGGTTTAAATACATTACAAAGCTCTTATCATAGGGCTTTGCACATAGTAAGCGCTCAAGTTTGGAAAACAAGAGGAGGCTCCCAAATAAAGGGCTTGTGGCCCTGCAGTATTTGTTATGATTCCAAGCGCATGAACTTTGCTCTTTAAACAAATTAAGAAAATGTGAGCCCTTCTATATTGCAATCCCTGTCCATCCCCTTCTCTTGAGAGCTTGTTTGGAGGTTCTAGCAGGGGAGCGCAGCTACTCGTATTCCCTTGACCGAAGACCGGTCCTCTGCTCTAGTTGGGAAGGTTGTCCTCTCTGACCGAGCGCGCAGCTTTGGGAGGGACACACATGGATCAGTGAGGGAGGAAGGGGACACCCGCCTAGCCAGCCAGATCAGCCAAATCAACCCTGGTGATCAATGGGGTGACAGATGTTGCAGCCAGATCACCCTCACATTCCCATCCCCTTCTCCTAATGGGGCCTCACCCTGATCCCTGTTGTCAGGGTCCCAATAACAACCTCCTCAACCCCTCATCCCCATCCCACCCTCCTCAGAGCCACAAGCAAAACTCCAGTCCCAAAAGAGGGTTCCTGATCCAAGGTCAAATTCCTGGCAAGAGCCCGAAGCTTCTGACTTCAAGTCTAAACTCTGCTGAGAAGCCTCTCCCTCCCTTTTAGCTTTCTCACCTCCTGCCTCAGTTCCTTTGCTTATGTTGTTCCCTCCATTTCACATGCCCTTCTCACCCACCCTGATGTTGCCCAACTTCTATGGCTCATGGCAAACAGCAACTCTTCTGTGGATACATCCCCGAGCCTTCTCGCCTACCCTCTTCTCGGTTCCCTGAATACCAGCGGTCTACCCTGAAGTCCCTAACTCATTTATTCATTCACTGAACTCACATTCACTGGGTTATGTGCAATGTCCCAGTTACCATTCTAAGTGCTGGGGATACAACACAGTACTAAATATACATTAATCTTCACCTTCACAGAGCTTACATTTTAGTGGGAAGAGAACAGCATAAACACAACGAGTGCATATGGAATCCTGGGAAATAGAGCTATGGAAAACACAAAGCAGGGAAGGGAAAGGGAATTTTCAGTAGTGCAGTGAGAACTTGGAGAGGGTGATGTGGGAGCACAGATCCACACTCTGCAGAGGAGAGGCAGGCATGGATTCTCGGACATCTGGAAGAGGAGTCTGGGGAAAAGAATCAGCAAGTTCAAAGGCTCCAAGACAATGGCGTGGTGATAACGATCTCCCCTGTCCAACTTCCTCCAGACCCGACAGCAGGGACAGAGCCGATAGCTGGTTCATTTCTTGTTCCACTGCACTAGCATACGATATGACTCTGGCACAGGATTTTGTAGATGTCCTTTATCAGGTTATAGACTCATTCTCTTCTATTTCTCATTTGCTACAAATTTTTACCATGAATGGGTATTGAGTGCTCCGTGCCCATGGAGATGATTATATGACTTTTCTTCTTCATTTTGTTGATGCAGTAAATTCCACTGGTAGTTTTGTTCATGTTAAACCGGCCTTGCACTATTGGTCTTTTACCCCAGATGGTTGTGATACATTATCCTTTTAATATTTTCCTGAAATAGATTTGCTAGTATTTTGTTAAGGAATTTTGTGCTTTTGGTCTATGGATTTCTTCTATTTGTAATGTTTTTGTCAGGTCTGCAATCAGTGTAATGTTGGTCTTACAAAAATGAGCTAGGAAATGATCATTCGCTCTCTTTCCTGAAACAGTTTATAAAGGACTTGTGTATTTCCTCCTTAAATGTTCACTGAATTTAGAGGTAGAGCCATCTGGAATTAGAGTTTTCTTTACAAGAAGGTTTGTAATTATAAACTTAATTTTACCAAGTGTCCTTAATGGATGAGAAGGCTCTATGCCTTTCCAAGTGTTTTCAGAACCATCCCCAAAGTCCTACACAGGAGGTGGGTCTAAGGCACCCACCTTAAAGCTGGGGAAACTGAGGCTCAGTGCTGGCCACATAGCCATGTTGCCTTCTTTCCTCTCAGCACTCTCACTTACAACCCACCATGACCTCCTCTCAGATCACGGCAGCTCCCCTCAAGCACCCCAGGAGAGTCCACGGTATATCTGCTCTCTCACTCTCGCTCTCTCCCTCACACACACACGCACACACACACATGCACACACACACCTCTACACCTAAACAGCTCAATGAACAGGTGAGTGATGCCAACGCACACACCTGGGTGTCACTCCTATAGGGTACCTGTGCTGGGTTTGAAGGACCAGCCTCCACCAACCTCTTTCAGTAATAGCACCCAGCCTTTCTGTGGGTGCCACCTCTTCTCCACTGGTGGCTCCAGAATCCTTACACTCCTCTGGATACTGGGAAACAGGTGACCAGGGCCTGGCCAATCAGCTGTGTGCTCTGTTAGCTGGACAAGGGTTCAGACCTCAGCATGTGCCTCACTAGACTTGACTTCGAGAGCTGCAGGGCTGGAAGTGTTATCTTGCTACCCCAGGAGAGACCTGGGCAAAGTCAAAACCTAAGGACTAAGAGGCCAATCCCTGCTAATGAGACACTGCAACACAGAAGCCCAAACAAAAATCCCACTGGGCTCTCAGGGTGATGAGCCAGAACAACTTCATTGTTTTATTAAACTACTGTGGTTTGAGTTTCTTGCCACATACAGTCAGAAGAATTTGCCCAAATAAAATCCCCTGACTGAATTATTTTAAGGCTTGTTGCCTTATTTCATTCAAACAATTGATGATATACATTTTTAAAAAGAAAAAGCTTTCATTTATTATGTGTCAGGTACAGATATTTCATTTGCATTACAACAATTCTTAAAACCCCCTTTTGGTATATCAGGAAACCTCTGCGTGGATGTTGAGGAATCTGGCCATGTTCACACTCCTAGAAAAATCACTTAGTCCAGCCTAGCTCCAAGCCTTTGGTCTGGACACATGCTTTGTTCAAAACAAGGGTGAAGGTTTGCCACCCATACCTGGGCTGCCCACAGGGAGGGACTGGGCTCCCAGATCTGGGCAGAAGATGGCCTCAACCTCCTCCTCAAACACCCCACTACCATAAATGCTTTTAAAGTGTCACTAACTTTTCTAAAACCCTCTTGAAGGAACCAGGTAAAGCAACCATTAGCTGAGAAGTGCTGTCTCACTTCCTCTTGCCCCAGGTTTGAGCGGCCTCTAAAGCCAGTGACCTGGCTTTGAAAGTGGTTCTGCTACTGTCTGTGAGGTTTCTGGCCTCTGGCTCCCCATCTGTGCAGTGGTCGTCATCCCTATCAAAAAGGGTTAAGTTTTGTTTTTAGAATTAAGAGGGAATAAAATGCAAAGGGATTAGCAGAAAAACTGGTTGCTATTTTGGTTCCCTCTGCCACATACCCTCTATAGCAGGGGTGTCAAACTCATTTTCACTGGGGGCCACATCAGCCTCGCAGTTGCCTTCAAAGGGCTGAATGTAATTTTAGGACTGTATAAATGTAACTACTCCTTAACTGTTAAGTGAGAGCTCGGTGCTGCCGAGGGGTAGAAACAAGGTGCTGGGCTGGATAAAACAAGGTAGAGGGTCCTCAGGCCTCGGGTTTGCCACCTGTGCTCTACAATATTCCAAGCCCCTGCCTCTGGACATGTGCCTCTGACTGCAGGGGCAGCTGCCCAGACACCTGCACCTGTGCCAGCCCTTCCCCACCTTTGGGCCTCTCTCTATATGCTACCCTCCTGCATCCAGTCACATCCAGGTAACCCTTATATCCTATTCTTATTTTTTTCCTTTGAATTGATTCTTCTTTACGGAAACAGTACATTAAAGGAAACCTTACATCATTATGGTAAATAGAAAGCTCCTATCATTTGCCATACATCTGCAGTAACCATAAAAACAAATGTGAATCAAAACAATGTTCTTGATTCTGGGAAGGGGTTCTGAGCCATCTGCCTGCTCTCCTGAAGACAAGCAAAGGCATTGAGGAAAGCAGAATGATGGCTGCAGGGCTGAAGGAGGGGATGAGGAGTCAGCATTTGATGAGGGCAGAATTTCAGTTAGGGATTAATAAAAGAGTTCTGGAGATGGACGGTGGTGATGGCTGCACAAATGTGTGAGTGTACTTAATGCCACTGAACCAATCACTTAAACATGCTTAAGAAGGTAAATTTTATGAAATGTATATTTTAGCACAATTTTTAAAGAAAAAAATGAAAACAGCATATTGGTACCAGAAGTAAATGTACGTCGAAGAACTCTAAAAGACTGACATTGAATTCTGAAAGGGTAAGGTTTTAACACCACGTACAGCCCACCGGCACACAGAGTGTGCCGTGCTCTGCGGGGCCCAGTTCCGCACGCTTCACAACACAGGACAGGAGCTAAGCGGAGAACAGGGGGCCAGAAAATGACATTTACAAAGTGAGAGGTGTGAAAAGAATGGGGGTGGGTGGGGCAGCGGAAGTGAGAGTCTACCCTCCATCTACCTGCAGGGTCCAGCCCCTCCTGGGCAGAGTTAGGGCCTGCAGGCAGGGCAGAGTAGGGAACCGAGAAAGGAAGCAGGTGGTAAACAACCCAGGCACCAGGTCAACTGAAGGCAACACACACTTCAAGGCACCTCCCTCTGTGGGTCTCATGAAGTGAGTTGAGCAAGGCCCCACCAGTCCTGCGGAACCCAAGCCGCAAGCAGCCCACAGGGCCGGATGCAGAGGGGAGGGCAAGGCACAGACAACCAATCCCAGGCAAACCCCACCCAACTTCTGACCCTGGCAACCCCCTCCTGTCTCCTAACCATAGGCCACAAGATCCCACATGGCCTGGCCTCTCCCTACTTCTCTAACCTCACTTCTTAACACCCTTCCCCTCATCAAACCTGCTCTGTTTGTGCTCTTCCAACAAGCTCAGTCCCTCTCCAGGGCTTCTGCACTTGCTGTTCACTCCAGCTGGTGCCCACTCAGGTCCCAGTTCAGCTCCAAACAGGATTCTCCTGACCGCCCTCAGCTGCACTGACCGCCTTCAGCCTTATCTGCCACAGTACAATGTTATGTCCTCACAGCCGTATTGCCCTAAGAAATGTAGCCATGTACTTCATCTTAGTTTATTTTCTAACTCCCACAATCACCTATATGCCCCAGGAAAGTAGGGTCTCATCTGTTTGCTCACTGTCACATGCCCAGGACCTGGAGTGGTGCCTGGCTCGCAGTAACAGTCACAAATATTCATCACCTGTCTGTTAAGTGAATCCCCAGCCCTCATCTGTGAAATATGGTTGTCATCATGCTTGTCCCTAGGGCATTCAGGCAGGATGGCTCTTCACTGTGAGCACTGTCCTGGGCACTGCAGGTACTTTGGCATCTCTGCCAGAAATAACACCAAACACAACTGCCAGGTAAGAACACACAACCATGGTTTACCATTCCAAAACCCCTGAAGAAGACAGCAGAAAAGAGATTGGTCTAGGTATGTAAGGATGAACAGTGCCTACAAATGGAGTGTCAAGGAAAAACACTCCAGACTAGGGGAGCAGAAGTAGTTATGGGCCAGGGAAGGCCCAATGAATGGGTACAGAAGTCGCAAACTGGTGGGCCTCCAGCTGAATTAAACCTATTTTTTTTTGTTAAGCTTCTACATTGTAAATTTTTAATTTTAATGTCAGACCCTAATTATCCAGTTTCCCTCAGGTCCTGTCGCCTCACCTGTCCAGCTTCCAACACGGGACTGCCTCTGTCCTGCGGACTGAGTCCATGAACCCAGTAGAAGGCATGGGGGCTGGAGGATGTTCCATCTTGGCTCAGTATGTAGAGGGGCCTTAGGAGGAGCCAAAGAAACCTTCACCTCACCCTCTCTCCCCTACCTTCACCTGCAAAGCACTACACTGTGCTAGTTGCTGCTTCCTCCTGCTGAGGTCAGGCAGAAGAAACCCCGAAGTGCATAGTCCAGGGTGGTGCTGGACTCTCTTTACCCTCTCTTTACCGTGGGTCAGCAAGAACAAAGGGACAATAGGGCCTTTCATGCCCACTGATTCTCAAAGGGTCACACAATACTCTAAGGACAAGCTCCACTGTACAGGGCCCATGCAGCAGAAAGAGCTCCCACTTGCCTCCTCCCCGATCCTTATACTTGTGGCTGAGAAGTACCTAGGACATGGTGAGAGGATGCAACCTGGTTCAGGACCAAGCCTGGTAAATCCAAGTTGCCCCAGCAAGAGTTTCCGGCAGGAGAGAGAAGGAAAAGTCTGTGCACAGCTTGGATTTGGGTTTAGTGCACACAGTGTATGCCCTGCCTTGTGCTCTTTACCAGGCAGGTGGGGGAGTACTGGTGCTCACAGTTTATACCTGCAACCTGGTCTAGTCAAACACCCTTAGCCATAGGAGTGCTTCACCCAGAGGCCTGCGAGGTTGCATACACACCCCTTCTCCCGGAAGCAGCCAATGGGTAAAAAAACTCGGTCTTCCCTCATCAAACGACCCTCCCCACAACCTTCTTCCTCCTACCCCGACCCAAGGGAGGACAACCTGTAGTGCAATTCAACTCCAGGGGCATCACATGGATCACCCCAAGGCTAGACTTTCTCAGAGGCCACATCTTCACTCATCTTCCCTTCCCACTTCTCAGCAGAGCATCTTCTAAATAAACCTCACACACTAAATCCTTGTCTTAAGCTCTACTTCTGGGAAGCCAACCTAAAACACTCACTTTCTCCAAGATAAGGCAGCCCACTGAAGAATCCAGAAACCATGGGACTTCAACCTCAAGGAAAAGAATAAGCAGATAATGCAACATCTACCCAACAGAACAGTGCCCAGACACTGAATACTTAGGAAGATTCTGAAACAACATAGAAAAATACTTGGGCTTTAATTTTAGCAGGTGGTTGGAAGAGAAACAGGTTACCAGGTGGCCTAAATATCAGGTTTGCGCTTTGAGGAAAAAAATAAGTCATTAAAAGGAAACCAAAATGGTGACTGATATGATTATATTACAGTTAAAGAATTATGATCTATTTTTCTTTTTCTCTATTTTCTCAATTTTCTATATAATGTCATTTTTTTATATAAAGGATTCCTTAAAAAGGCCCTAATGAAATATGCTTTATGGAGCACTTTCAATAACACAAAATATCAAAAAAGAATCAGGAACTTGTTACATAACCATAATGCTGGATACAAATGGAGGGATTCAATTAATCTGGCAAATTAGCCAGAGGCTGTAAGCTCCTGAATGGGGTGGGACAGAAAGAGTCCTGGGGGCTCTTTCTCAATTCACAGACCCTCACAGGTTATAAGAGACCTCATGCAGCATGTCCCTCCCTGAGGCTTAGACTAAAGTCAGTTTAGACAGGATGATCTCTACGGTTCCTCTGGCTCTGAAACTGTCCAATTATTAGATGCTATAAAATCAAGAAACGGCAAAAGTAAACATTCTTGGCTCAGGCATGTGGTGAGTTCTGTAAACTTGGAGCTTGGCCAAAAATTCAAAGAATGAGCAAAAATAACCCCAAGCAAGGTTCAGGAGCATCAGTACTTTTTTATGTTTCATCATGGAGCCTTAAAGATGAACTCCTTGGATGCAGAGGATATTTTCTTCCCAGGTGTAGATTACTGAAGACATACAGCTTGTCTGCACATCAACTAAGCCAGTAATTCATCACCGCCATGCTGCAAGAATTTTTAAAACATGCAATACCCAACTCCTTAGTCAGGCGCACTGATCTCTTTTCCCTTAGATTGTCAAACTTTAAAAAATGACAACAGTTAACACAATAATAGTCGTCCATTGTGAATGAATCAAAATTATACCTATTTTTTTGTCAGATCAGCAAAAATTATATTTTTTAGTGTGCCACAAGATTTTAGTCATTTGTTCATGTGTGCCACGAGATGAAAAAGGTTAAAAACTGCTGAACTAAATGACAGATGATGAAAATAGGAACAGCATTACTAAAATTTTTTTTAAAATTTAGTACTTAATTGATAGAAGATTTTTCTGTGAAGTTACGGGGAAAATCACAACCACTAAACATCTCAGGAGACGCATAACATGAGTAGTCACACATTTTCAATAAACACTATAGATAAGATGCAAAACAAGCTATTTAACATAATGCACTTAATGCTTCTCTGATGCATCAGAGACTAAGAATGTTTTTCCCCTTCCTCATAAGAAGCTGTACAAGTAAATTAAAATCTCCTGGTCCATCAGCTCCTTTCAAAAGAAAATGCAATTAGGTAAAAAAAAAAAAAAAAAAGATTGTTACTTCAGGGGAAAGAAATACAGATACAGAATCTCAGAGGAAGTAGCATACAAATACATCCAAATGGATGTATTCATTTCAAGCCAGCTGTTTTTAATAACCAGCTTCCTCTTTCTTGCCCATATATTAAGAGAACTGACAACTTCAACCAGAAAGTGAGCATGTATCTCCTGCAAAGGATGGACTAACAGCTGGTCTTCCCATACAAAACAAGGCCCTAGACAGGGATACAGAAAACTTCAAGCCACAGATGAGCCTCCGAAGCAAGCCAGAAATAAGACGCTGCAGGCACAGAAGACACTAAACCCAAAATGAAAATGGCTGACATAGCATGTCCTTAATTTAGGAGGCCGACTTTCAGAAAATAAAAAGGAACAAGTAAGAAAGAATGCTGCTCTGGGCAACATACTTGCACAGACGAATATTCAAACAAACAACACACACACACACACACACACACCTCTGTAATGGGATCCCCATCTTGTTGAGCCTCAACTCTGACCCAGCTTTGAGACTGGGAAAGAAAGGGAGGAGCAAAAGTGTACCATGGGGGCTGTCTGGGTGGGGACTGCCTCCTCCTTTTCATTTCTGGCAAGCTCTGCCTATGAAGTGTGAGTGGGGACCTCAGTCACACCGAGGGCTGTCTCCACACTGCTAGTAGAAGTCGCATTCTTTTCCAGCTACAGGATGAAAAGGCTGGACCACATCACCCTGCTCAGCCAGGAGCCTAGTCAGGTCTCCCTGATGTGGAGAGGTGGAACAGAGCCCTCTAGTTTCACCAGTATCTGGTGTTTCTCGGATAATACTCCCTACAATAAGTGTAGAATTCCTGAGTTCCCCTGGGAAGCCAGGAGGGAAGGCGTGGAACAAGGATTGAATTTGAGGCATCAGGACTAACCCCACTCTGGGAAACCTAGGAGTGAATCACCAACCACTCCCTGTGTCTCAATTCTCGTCTGTCAAATGGATCTCTAGTATTTTCTCCTAAAGATCTTTCATTGCAGGTTTATATTCCTCCCAAAGATGCTGCAGGAATATCATTTCACTCCCACACATACCTTATACACTTCTCCACAAACCCAATTCCCACACCAATGTGGCGCCAGGGATGAGTCCACTGTCACAAGACAATCTCACGAAACTTTTGTCTCCTGACTACAGCTTGGCAGGGCTTTGTCCACCTGCTCCCTAGAGTCCAAAACAAGAAGACTACGGAGAGCCAATCCCGAGCCCAGCAGCTGCTGGGCTCCGGTATCTTCCGTTCCCTATGGAGTGAGTCCTGAGAACCCCTGTCCCAGAGTTAGGCAGCCTGGGTGAGATGGGTGACACCCCTCCTACCAAACAAGCCACAAACACACAGGTCACGACCAGCCAGGCCCAGGCAGCTCGACTCCCGCGAGGCGGCGCCGAGACCCGGTGGCGCCATGCGCAGTGGCGGCGACCCGCGTGTACGCCGCCAGGTCACGCTCGACCAGCCGCTGAGGCCCGGTGGCCGGGCTGCCCTGCGGCCGGGCGCCGCACCTGCTGCGCGCGCGCCTGCTAGGGAGCGCCGGACCGCCCTGCCGGCCCTCCCGCGCCAGGCCCAGCCCCAGCCCAAAGGCTAAGCGCTCTCAGGCCACTCAGGACTAGCCCGCGCCTCCCCCTCGGCGCACCTGCAGCGCGCCCACCAGCCTCCCCGCCGTGGGCCGCGGGCCGCGTCTCACCAGCGGTAGCAGCCCTCCGAGGCCTCCAGCGTGAAGTTTACGCGGGTAGCCCGCGTGAAGGGCAGCAGCACTTTAGGGATGTTGAGCTTGGCCGCCGCGGCGGCGGTGGGGCCCACCGTCAGCAGCACGGAGAGTGCGAACAGCAGCTGCGGCAGCCCCTGGGCTAGCGCCGCCATCCTCGCCCTGCTTCACCTCCGGCGACCCAGTAGCCCGCTTGCTCCCCCTCGCGTCCTCCGTCCGGCCCACGCGCTCGGCCAGCAGGTGAAGAGCGCGGGAGCGAGAGGGGCGGGGCGAGGGCCGGGGCCTCCGGCTACTTCCTGAGCCTTGGTGGGACCCGAGCGCGGGAACCGAGGGAGCTGAGCTCCCAGCGACCCCACTCGCCGTAAGGCCGGACGGCCGTAGGCACTGGGGTGCTCGTCTACGACGCAGTGCGGGTGTGAGATGATGCGCGCTCCCCGGGATCCGGTGGTGGCGGGACGCGGAGCGTGCCTGAGACACTATAGGGAATAGAAGCTAAGGAGCGCGCGCCCGCGTGGGAAGAGCCTGTACGGCGCGCGGGCCTGCGGGACACGCTGGACGACGCGGGAAGCCTTGACCAGTTTTCTGGCTTTCAAGTTCACACCTTGTGGTTTCACGCTCTGTGGCTGTACTGCTCGTCAATGTGGAGCCTTCCAGCCATTCCCAGTTGTTCTTGGGCTCCGTTTTGCGCCTGTGGGCCTCCGCTGAGCTCAGAGGAGGCTGCCAGTTCTTTCCTCCTCCGCAACTTCCCAACCTTGAGCTTAGTCAACGGGAAAAAGAACAGGCACCCAGGGAGTCTGGGATGGAGAGGACCAGAGTGTGCCTCATCCAGGTCCCTGCTTTCCAGAAGGGGGACTGGGTTCTTGCAAGGAGAGGAAGACATCCCGGAGCACTCTGAGGGCCCTGTGTATGCTTCCTCCCCTTCACAGTCTTGCCAGAAAGTCCTTATGATCCCTATTTCTCCAGGAGGAAACAGATTAAATAGTCCGAAGGTCACTCATCCAGTAAGGCCGGCGATGGGGCTCTCTCATCCTAAAGTCCTTGTTTTATGAGTTGCGCCCACTGTCTTCCCGAAGCGGTACCGAGGTTGCCCAAACAGCAGATTAAGGGCATCAGCACTCCCAGAGTTCACTCTTACCTTCATCCCGCTGAGAGAGAGTAAGGGGTTGAGGGGGGCAGGGGGACAGTTCAGCATCACTGAATTCGTATGCACGCAGAAATCCCGGATCTTAAATTTAACGTCCTTTTTATGCTTTGTGGTTTGTAGTTGTTTTTGTAATGAATTCATGAGGGTGGGTTCAGCAGGCACCAGGTGTATCATTGTCTTTAAAGTGTTAATCTGTTGCAGGGAAGGTTCAGCCTAGTGGGTGGTTAGAAAGGAGGCAGGGTGTGCAGGCACAGGTTCAACTTGTGTAACTTCCAGGAAGTGTGCACTGAATTGTAACCAGGAAGGCACACAATGATGCCACCGCCTGACAAGGCTGGGAGAAGCTGGATTTCAATCATGCTCTGGAAGGAGTGACTCCTGAGCTGGGCATAGACACCTTACTGGTGTTCAGAGAGGCCCAGATGGGTCTAAGCCTGCCCTTCCAGAATCATTGGGCTTTTGGATGGTGAGAGGTGTGCCTTAGGGTCACCCTCAAAGCCGGAAGGTGTGGGTTGGGAGAACCTCTAGACATCTCAGAGCTGGGAGATCTTCCCTGGGTGGAACCAGGTGCTCTGGGAGGGGGAATCCCAATGTGTTATCTTCTCTGAAAAAGTGGAAGAGTTGTATGGAAAAGTAGCCAGCCCCAGAGGATTATCTGTGAGGAAATCTTTGCGTTCTTGTTTGCATATTTTATTGATTCATTTTACAGTCAGATGGCCTAAATTAAAAAAGCTCAAAAGGGCTCATAGCCCTTTTTGAAAGTGATTTCCCTTAGCAGTCCCATCACCAAGTACCCTCTGATGAGCAGTGTTTTCTCCTTGAGTACACTTCTAGAGAAAGTTTATGCACATGCAAACACATGTACATTTAAAAGCCAAGATATAACTTATTACGTTCCAGTTCTGCCCACTTAAATCGGCAAACCAGGAGCCTCACCAAGCAGGTAAATAAATAAGTAAAAAGGACTAAGCAGGACATTAGGGGACTGAAGCACTCTATCTAGCCCACTAGGACCATGAGTTCCTGTGGTCCCATCTTCCCAGATCTTCTAATTATTGAGGAAAAATCAGAAACATGGATTTTTGAGTGAAATGTCCTGATTGTAAATAAAGGAGATTAATTTATTAGAAACAAACATATACACTCTTGGATATTTAATCCAGAGAAATGAAAACTCATGTTCACACAGAACCGCGTGTGTAAGATGTTCATAGTAGCTTTAGTTGTAATAACCCAAAGCTGGAAACAGCACAGAGGTCCTTTAGTGGGTGATAATTAAACACCTTGGACACTACTTGGTGGTAAAGGAAGGATCTAGTGATATGCACAGCAACTCAGGTGAATCTTCAGGGAAGTATGCTGAGTGAAAAAAAAAAAAGCCAGCTTCAAAATGTTATGTACTATACAATTCCATTCAAATAATATTCTTGAAATGGCAAAATTTTAGAAAGGGAGAGCAGATGAGAGATTGATGAGGGAAGGCCAGGCCTGTGGAGGTGGGGTGATGTGTCTATGACGGACAACATGAGAAATCCTTGTGGCGGTGGAAATGCTCTGCACCTTGACTATGTTGATGTCAGTGTCCTGGCTGTGGTACTGTCCTCTGGGTTTTGCAAGATGTTACCATTAGGGAAACCTGGAAAAAACTAGCTTGGGCTAGCTAGCTGAGCCCAGATGAGTGGAGGAAGCCAGGATAGAGATGGATATCTGCCCAGCTAAGCTAGACTTCTATTTCTCTTCCTGAGAGATGGTACCTCTGACTAGCCTGGTTTTGGCAAGAGAGGGCAGGACTGTGTTTGTGGGTGTTTCTTTGTTTTTAAAGTGAGTGAGATTTAACAGCACAATTCCACCGTTATTCTAAACATGTATAACTTTTGAATAAATAGTTCCTTTCCTTCTTACCACACTCTGGCATTGAGAGCCACAGTTCTTATTGGTGGCAAGAAAAAATAAAAAAAATAAAAAATACTTAAAAAACAGAGTAATAGAATCCACAAGTTCTGTTACATTCTGGCCTGTAAGATTTTTTTTGAGAGATCAGCTGACAGTCTTATGGAAGCTCCCATGTAGGTAACCGACTGGTTTTTTTCTGCTGCTTTTAAGATTCTTTGTCTTTAACCCTTTGTATTTTAAATATGATGTGTCTTGCTGTGGGCGTCTTTGAGTTCATCTTGTTTGGGACTCTCTGTGCTTCCTGGACATGTCTATTTCCTTCACCAAGAAAGGGAAGTTGTCTATAATTTTTTCAAATAGATTTTCTTTTCTTTACTTTTATTATATTTTTTCTATTATGATTTATCCCCCTACACCCTCTTCCACCTCCAAGTACCTCCCTCCCCTGTGCAATCAGCACATTGCTGTCCCTGTCCATGGGTTTTTTCTCTCTTTTTCCCTTTTGCTCGGTCCCTGCACCCCCACAAACCTCTGAGAGCTCTCAGCCTATCTCTATCTATGAGTCTGTCTCTATTTTGCATATTAGTTTTGCTTTCATTAGATCCCACATGTGAATAAAATCATATTGTAATTGTGTTTCCCTGACTGGCTTATTCTACTTCGCATAATGTTCTCCAGGTCCATCCATGCTGTCACAAAGGGTAAAATTTTCTCCATTTTTATGGCCAAGTAATATTCAATTGTGTAAATGTGCCATGGCTATTTTATCCACTCATCTACTGATGGACACTTGGGTAGCTTCTAAATGTAGACTATTGTAAAGAATGCTACAATGAACATACAGGTTCATATATTCTTGTGAGCTAGTGTTTTGGGGTCTTTGGATAAATTCCCAAAAGTGGAATCACTGGGACATAGTGCAGTTCCATTATTAATTTTTTTGCGGTAACTCCATACCATTTTCCACAGTGGCTGCATCAATCTGCTTTCCAATCTGCAGTGCATGAGGGTTCCCCTTTCTCCACATCCTCCCAACACTTGTTGATTTATGATGATACACATTCTAACAGGTGTGAGGTAATATCTTGTTGTGGTTTTAATTTGCATTTCTCTGATGATAAGTGACATTGAGCATCTTTTCATATGTCTATTGGCCATCTGAATATCCCCTTGGAGAAATATCTGTTCTGGTCCTTTGCCCATTTTTCAGTTGGGTTGTATGGTTTTTTGATGTTGATTTTTGTAATTTCTTTATATAAATTTTATATATTAACCTCTTGTCAGATGCATTGGCAAGTATATTCTCCCATTCAGTGTGTTATCTTTTCATTTTGTTGATGGTTTCCTTGCTGTGAAAAACATTTTTATTTGACATAGTCCCATTTGTTTATTTTTCCTTTGATTCCCTTCCCCAAGGAGATATATCCAAAAACAAAAAATGTTGCTTGAGAAATGTCTGAGATTTTACTGCATATGTTTTCTTGGGATTTTTATGGTTTCAAGTATAACATTTAAGTCCTTAATCCCCACACGAATAAATGTTGAGTTTATTCTTGTGTGTGGCATAAGGTGATCTAGTTTCATTTTTCTGCACATATCTGTTCAGTTTTCCCAACACCATTTTTTGAATAAACTATCTTTAGCCCATTGTATGCTTTTGCCTCTTTTGTCACATACTAATTGGCTATAAAGGCGTGGGCTTGTACCTGGGCTGTCTATTCTGTTCCATTAATCTATGTGTCTGTTTGCGAGTACATTCCTGTTGTGATTACCATGGCCTTATAGTATAGTTTGATAGCAGATAGTGAGATTCCTCCAACTCTGTTCCTCTTTCTCCAGATTGCTGTTGCTATTTGGGGTCTTTTGTGATTCCATATACGTTATTGGAATATTTGTGAAATATTGTGACCTGTGAAATACAACGTTGGTATTTTGATAAGAATTGTGTTGAACCTGTAGATTACTTTGGGTAGTATGGACATTTTAATGATGTTACTTCTTCCTATCTGTGAATGGTGCATGCTTCCACTTATTTCTATATTCTTCAATTTATTCTTCAGTGACTTATAGTTTTCTGAGTATAGGTCTCTTACATTCTTGCTTAAATTTATTCCTCAGTGTTTTATTCTTTTTGAAAAATAGTTTTGTTGTCTTAATTTCCCTGTCTTATTATGTGTTATTGGTGTGTAAAAATACAACTGATTTCTGGATATTTTGTATTCTGCTACTGTACTGAATTTGTTTATCAGTTCTTGTAATTTTTTTGGTAGAATCTTAAGGGTTCTCTATGTACAGTATTATGTCATCTGCAAATAAAGATAGTTTTACTTCTTCTTTTCCAATTTGGATGCCTTTTATTTTTTCTTCTTGTCTGCTATGGCTAGGACTTCCAGTACTATGTTGAAAAAGAGAGGTGAAAAGGACATTCCTCATTTTAAGGGGAATGCTTGTAGTTTTTACCCATTGACTATGATGTTGGCTGTGGATTTGTGAGGTATGTTCTCTGTATTTCCTCTTTACTGAGGGTTTTACCATAAATGGGTGCTGGATTTTATCAACTGCTTTTATGCATCTATTGATATGATTATGTTGGTTTTATCCTTCAATTTGTTTATGTGGTGTCTCACATTTATTGATTTGTAATGTTGTACCAACCTTGCATCCCCAGAATAAATCCCACTTGATGATGGTGTATGATCTTTTTAATGTATTATTATATTAGGTTTGCTAATATTTTGTTGAGGATTTTAGCATTTATGCTCAACAGGATATTGGCCTATTATTTTCTTGCCCTGTGGAGTCTTTATGTGGCTTCAGAATCAGGATAATGCTGGTCTCAAAAAATGAGCTTGGTAGTCGCCTCTTCTCTAGAATTGTTTGCAGTAGTTTGAGAAGGAGAGGTGTTAGATCTCCTTTGAAAGTTTGCTAGAATTCACCCAGGAAGCCATCCAATCCAGGGCTTTTGTTTGTTGGAATATTTTTCATTACTGCTTTAATTTCAGTAGGTGTAATCCATCTATTCAGAATGTAGGTTTCTTCCTGATTTATTTTGGAAGATTGTATGTTTCTAGGAATTTATGCATTTCATACAGATTGTCCAATTTGTTCACATATGGTTGTAATATTTTCTTACAATCCTTTGTATTTCTAGGTGTCAGTTGTTATTTCTCCTCTTTCATATCTGATTCTATTTATTTGGATCATTTTTCTTTTTTTCTTTATGAGTATGATTAAAGGTTTGTCAATCTTGTTTATCCTTTCAAAGAATCAGCTCTTGGATGTATTTATAATTTGTATTTTTTATATTATATTTTGTTTATTTCTGTTCTGATCTTTTTTTAAAACATTTTTTATTGATTAGCAAAGCATGTTTCACAGGATTATATGCAATCTTTCTTACTCCTGATCGCCCCGGTAACCACCCGTTCCCACCCGGGCCTGCATTGTTTCAGGCTTAAGTCAGGCAGGAGAAGTAAGGCAGCCAAGAGATTAGGAGACTTCTTGCAGACAGAATGAGGAGTTGGGCTATGTCAAAGCTGAGGGGTGAGGGTCTATCACCCCCTTCTTCTATAGGCCCCCAAGTCCTTCCCTGATGGCTTCTTTATGACCCTGCCTGTCTTAGGTCGTCCCTCCTGTGAGGAATCTTACCTGTCATTGGCTAACCAGTCATCTGCCCAGGGCCAAGCAGTGTGAAGTAAAAGGGGGCAGAGGTGGTGCCCCTGCCAGAAAGATAAGCTTTGTCTCCTTAGTGGCTTATGGTCCTAAGGTTGCTTACTCAGCCTTAGCCATGGGGCGGTTACAACTTCTGTAACTAGGCAGGGCAGTTCCCAACAAATATAAATATACATATATATTTTTAAGTATTTTTATTGATTATGCTATTACAGTTTTCCCAATTTTTCCACTTTTATCCCCCCTCTGCCCTGCCCCCACAACCCTCCAGCATTCCCCCCATTCTTAGTTTATGTCCATGGGTTGTACATATAAGGTCTTTGAGACCTCTGTTTCCTATACCTTTTTTATCTCTCCCCATCTATTTTATGCCTACTAATTATGCTTCTTCTTCAGGGAAGTTCCCAACAAATGTAAATATGCATATATATTTCCCCCCCATTTCTCCCTTCCCCTTGCCGACTGAAATCCCTCCATGTGATGTCCATTTCTCTGATTCTGTTCCTGTTCTGGTTGTTTGCTTAGTTTTTATTTTCATTGTTTTTCTTTTTTTCTTTTTTTTGGTTCATTTGTTGATAGTTGTGAGTTTGTTGTCATTTTACTGTTCATATTTTTATCTTCTTTTTCTTAGATAAGTCCCTTTAACATTTCATAGAATGAGGGCTTGGTGATGATGAATCCCTTTGACTTGACCTTATCTGGGAAGCACTTTAACTGCCCTCCCATTCTAAATGAAAGCTTTGCTGGATAGAGTAATCTTGGATGTAGGTCCTCACCGTTCATGACTTGGAATATTTCTTTCCAGCCCCTTCTTGCCTGCAAGGTTTCTTCTGAGAAATTAGCTGATAGTTGTATGAGAACTCCTTTGTAGGTAATTCTCTCCTTTCCTCTCACTTCTTTTAGGATTCTCTCTTTATATTTAATCTTGGGTAACTTAATGATGATGTGTCTTGGTGTGTTCCTCTTTGGGTCCAACTTCTTTGGGACTTTCTGAGCTTCCTGGACTTCCTGGAAGTCTATTTCCTTTACCAGATTAGGGAAGTTTTCCTTCATTATTTGTTCAAATACGTTTTCAATTTCTTGGTCTTCCTCATCTCCTTCTGGTACCCCTATAATTCAGATATTGTTTCAGGTTGTCCCAGAAGTTTGTAAGACTCTCTTCACTTTTTCAAATTCTTGTTTCTTCATTTTGTTCCAGTTGAATGTTTATTTTTTCCTGTTGGTCCAAATTGTTGCTTTGAGTTCTGCTTTCCTTCCTGACACTGTTGGTTCCCTAAATATTTTGCTTTATTTCACTTTGGGTATCCTTCATTTGTTTTTTCATTTTTCAACCAAGCTCAATCATATCTGTGAACACTCTGATTACTAGGGCTTAAAATTCTCCATCAGATAGGTTGGCTATCTCTTCATCACTTAGTTCTCTTTCTGAGGTTTTTCTCTGTTCTTTCATTTGGGCCATATTTCTTTGTCTTGGCACACCTGATAAATTGTAAGGGGGCGGGGCCTTAGGTATTCACCTGGGCAGGGCAACCCTCTTTGTTGCACTATGGCACTGCCTGTGGAGGAGGGGCTAGAGATGGAACAGTGAGGCTTCCCTGCTTGTCCTAGTGCACTTTCCAATGGACTCTCATGAAAGACTGGGAGTTTGTCCCACTTCAGCAACTGCCATAGTCCTCAGTCAACTCTTGAGTCTCAGGTTCACCTTAAGCTGGCCCCGCCTGCCTGGTCTGCCACCTCATCACGGTTTTTCTGAGTCAGCCCACATGGTCCACCGCCTTACCAGTCTGTTTGTTCTGGTTGATTTTTTCTTTAATTCCTTTGTTTTCAGAGTTCCATTCAGTTTGATTTTCTGGCACTTTTGGTTTATTGATTTTAGATTGGTTGTTATCCTCGTTTTGGTTGTGCAAGGAAGTGAAAGGTTTCTACCTATGCCTCCATCTTGGCTGAAACTCCTAGCATCTTGTCTTTATTTCTCCTTCAATTTATAATATAGCTTGTGGACTTCCATTCAGAATGGTGGCATAGGTAAACATGGCTCGCTTCCTTGCACAACCACATAAAAATAACAAGTAAACTGTAGAACAACCATCATTCAAAACTGTCATAAACTGAGCTGAATGCAAGTCCTACAACTACAGAATTAATGAAGAAAAACACTGACCTGGTAGGAGGAGTGGAGATGAGAATCAGAGTGGTCCCACACCCACATGTGGCAGATAAAAATGGGCATGGACATGGGCATTGGGAGGGACATCTAAGGAGTGAAGGGTCACAGGCCCTCCAGCCCAGGATTCCAGTGCCAGGGAGATTCATATCCATAACTTCTGGCTATAAAAACCACCCAGGATTGAGGCTGTGGAAAAGAAACTGCTGAAATCCCTGCAGATCCTTTTAAAGGGTCCATGCCCAGACTTACCCAGACTCTGAGCTCCAGTGCCAGGGAAGCAGATTGAAAGGCATCAGAGACAATGAGGAAAAGCTGAGTTGTCCAACATCAGGGCAAGAGCAGGGGTGCACCATTCTCCCAGAGAGAAATGCTGGCAGAAACCATTATTCCTTTTCTGAGTGCTCCCAACAGAGCCAGCAGGCAGGGACCATATGTAGAACCCCATCAACTTGGCTCACACTGTTTGTCCCACCCTGGTGATCCCCAGAGCCCTGCTCCACCCTACTTTTGGGCCTACTGAAGCTGTTCGCAGTAGCTTTTCCATATGGATGTCTTGTCTTGGCCCATGCTTCAGATTTTCCTAAATTCTCTCAAATAAGCACTATGGCTTCAGTGAGTCTTGTACCTCTCACTAAGTTTCCCCAGGTCCAAAACTAATAGCTGATGCCCTTGGTTTACAGATTGGCCTCTTCTGAACACCTCCAAACCAGCACAAGTAGCAGCCATCTGCAGGTTACTTTGTACCTAATGCTGTGTGACCCCAGACAGAACACAGGTGGTGGCTGAGCTGACCCTGGATGTGCCAACAGAAATCAAGGCTCAACTATAACAGAAGGGTGTACACAGCTCACATGGTGGGTGCACTTTGAGTACCCAGCTTGGGGAATATGGAAGTCTGTGTCATTGGATTCTACAAACTATATTAGGCCACCCTACCAAGCCTGGGAGATGTAGTAGCTCCACTTAATACATAAAAACAAACACAGGAGGGTTGCCAAAATGAAGAGACAAAGAAATATGGCCCAAATGAAAGAACACAACAAAACTACAGAAAAATAACTAAACAAAATGGAGAAAAGCAATCAGATGCAGAGTTCAAAACACTGATTACAAGGATGCTCAAGGCATTTAGTGAGGACCTCAACAGCATAAAAAATACAGTCAGAAATGAAGACTATACTAATTGAAATAAAGAGAAATTTACAGTGAATCCACAGTAGAGCAGATGAAGCCAAGAATCCAATCTCAATTTGGAGCATATGGAAACAAAAAACAACCAATCAGAACAGCAAGAAGAAAATCCAAAATAAAATGTAGACAGTGTAAGGAGTCTGTGAGACAACTTCATGTGTATCAATGTTTGCATTATAGGGTGAAGAGAAAGAGCAAGAGATTGGAAACCTATTTGAAAAAATAATGAAAACTTCCCTAGCTTGGAGAAGGAAATAAATATACAAGTCCAGGAAGCACAGAGAATCCCAAAAAAGATAGACTCAAAGAACCCCACTTTAAGACACATCCTAATTAAAATGCCAAAGGTAAAGGACAGGGGAATCTTAAAAGCAGCAACAGAAAAGCAGATAATTACCAAGAAGGGAGCCCTGATAAGACTTTCAGCTGATTTCTGAAAAGAAGTTTTGCAGGATACAAGAGATTGGCAAGAAATATGCAAAGTGATGAAAAGCAAGGGCCCACAACCATGATTACTCTATCCAGCAAAGCTATCATTTAGAACCAAAGAACAGATAAAGAACTTCCCAGACCAAGGAGAATCTAAAGAAGTTCATCATGCCAAATTAGTATTGTATGAAATGTTAAAGTATCTTCTTTAAGATAAAAAATACAAATAATAAAATGGCAATAAATACATACCTATCAACAATTGAACCTAAAAAAATAAATAAACAAACAAACAGAACAGAAACAGAATCATAGATACGGAGAAAGTTTTGATGGTTGCCAGATGGGAGGAGGGTCTGGATGATGAGTGAAAAATGTGAAGAGATTAAAAAGTACAAATTGGTAGTTACAAAATAATCATGGGGATGTAAAGTACAGCATAGGGAACAGGTGTATGACCCATGGACATGGACAACATTGTGCAGCTTGCCTGAGGGAGTGGGGGCTGGGTGAGGGGGGGGGACACAGGACAAATTTGGGACAACTATAATAGCATAAGGAATAATTACAATTTTTTTAAAAAGTGGCTTTATTAGTAAAGTAGCCTTGCTTGTAATTCCTTGCTTTTCATCACTTTGAATATTTCATGTAAATCCCTTCTGGCCTGAAATGTTTTTGTAGAGAAATTTGATTGCAGTCCTATGGGAGCTTCCTTATAGGAAACTAACTGCCTTTTTCTTGCAGGTTTAAAGATTCTCTCGTGTCTTTAAGTTTTCCTGTTTTAATTATGATGTGTCTAGGTGTGAGCCTCTTTGTGCCCATCTGGTTTGGGACTCTGAGCTTCCTGGACTTGTGTGTCTTTTTTTTTTTCACCATTTTAAGGAAGTTTTTGATTATCACTTCTTCAAGTAGGTTATTGATCCCTTGCGTTCTCTGTGCTCCTTCTGGTTCCCATGTGATGTGGATATTGTTATGCTTCATATTGTCCCAAAGGTCTCTCAAACCCTTCTCATTTTTTTAAAATTCCCTTTCCATTTTGCTTCTTTTTGGGTGTTTATTCTACCTTGTCTTCTAAATCACTGATTTGATCCTCTGCTTCATCTGACCTCTATCCACTGAGCAATGAGGATCAGCTGTGCAGGAACTCACCCACAGAGCAGGACTTATTTCAGTGGGACTCTGGTGCATGCAGAGTTCTCCCCTTGAGAGTGTTGCTTGTGGAGATGGCTGAGTGGTCATGATTTGATGTGGTTTGGTGCTGTCCACCAGGTTCACTGGCCTTAGGTCCTCCTGGAAAGTGCAGGTTAATATGGCAGACTCTGGCCCTCAGAGTCCACATGTTGTGACTGAAGCTGAAAACAAATGCACAGGCTACAGCAGTCCTGTGGGGGAAAAGGGATGGTACAGGTATTCTCTTAAGATGAGAGTCCTACAGCCGCTTCTCTCAAGTGGAGAGTGCCTTGGCCACTCTCTCAAGGGGAGAGCACACTAACCTTTGCCTGGGCAGGCTTTTATTGTTTTTCTCATGTCTTACATCAAAGAAGGATTTATTATCGATTACATAGAATATTGTTGTCTACATTTTATGTACAATCAAGGAAATAAAAATAACAAATGCAGGAGGGAAAGGCAGTGAGCTCATTAGCTCTGTCCTTGGGGAAATTCACACAAGCTTTGAAAACTACCTCGAAGATAGGCAATAAACATTTACTGTTTCAGACCAGGGTGAGGGAGTTTTATCAAGAGCAAGCTGTAACAGTCTGTATGCATTTTCTAGGCCTGATTCCCATGGGAAAACCTGATTCGAGGGTCTGGCTCTTGCCTACCACATGACTTCTGTAGGTTTTTCATACAGAGCTGAGTCACATTTGCCTGACCAAAACAAACCGGTTCCCTACAGGTTAAGGTCAGCCATAACCTGTGTTCTGTCCAGGGCCACCCAACATGAGCTATAAAGCAATCTCCAGATGACTTCTACTTGTTTTGTTTTTTTTTTAAACATTTTTTTATTATTGTTCAAGTACAGTTTTATGACTTTTCTTCCCACCCGTCCCCACCACCCCAGCTCTCCCTACCTCCTCTGTTTCCACCCCCCTTGTTATTGTCCATGTGTATAATTGTTCCTGCAAACCCTTCACCCTTTTCCCCTATAATCCTCTCACCTCTCCCCTCTGGTCACTGTCAGCCTGTTCTCAATTTCAATGTCTCTGGTTATATTTTGCTTCCTCGTTCATTTTGTTGATTAGGTTCCTGTTAAAGGTGAGATCATATGGTATTTGTTTCTCACCACCTGGCTTATTTCGCTTAGCATAATGCTCTCCAGTTTCATCCATGCTCTTGCAAAGGGTAGGAGCTCCTTCTTTCTTTCTGCTGCATAGAATTCCATTGTGTAAATGTACCATAGTTTTTTGATCCATTCATTTACTGATGAGCACTTAGGTTGCTTCCAGCACTTGACTATTGTAAATTGTGCTGCTATGAACATTGGGTGCATAGGTTCTTTTGGATTGGTGTTTCAGGGTTCTTAGAATATAATCCTAGCAGTGAAATTTATGGGTGGAAAGGAAATTCCACTTTTAGTTTTCTGAGAAAATTCCATACTGTTTTCCATAGTGCTTGCACCAGTCTGCAATCCCATCAACAGTGCACTAAGGTCCCCTTTTCTCCACAACCTCTCCAACACTTGTTGTCTATTGCTTTGTTTATGATAGCCATTCTAGCTGGTGTGAAGTGGTATCTCACTGTGGTCTTAATTTGCATCTCTCTGATGGCTAGTGATACTGAGAATCTTTTCATGTGTCTCTGGATCCTCTGTATGTCCTCCTTGGAGAAGTGCCTATTCAAGTCCTTTGCCCATTTTTTATTAGGTTGCTTGTCTTCTTAGAGTGGAGTCATGTGAGTTCTTCATATATTTTGGAGATTAAGCCCTTGTCTGAGGTATTATTGGCATAAAAATCAGAATATTTTATACAAAATCTGGATTTATATTTTTTCTTGAAATATCAGAATCTCTAGCAATGCTGGGCCCATATTCCTACATGAAAACAATATATTAGAGATCAGTGGAAGCCACCTTGAAAAGGATTTGTGACCTCTTCAGTTTGCCACAATCCCCACCACTCCATATTGTAACCCCAGGCAACTTCAGTTACCTGCCAGTTTCAATTACCATTCAGACCAGTAGGTCTTTGAGTGCATGACCCTGTCCAGGGGCCATCTATAACTTATCCTAATGCCTGTCCCCCAGCTCTGCCCCTTAGTTGAATTAAATAAAAATCACTTCTTCTCTCAGAGCCTGACTTTTCCAGACTGACAAATGGGACCAACAATTTTCACTTCACTGGGGATAAATGAAAATATCAAAGAATATCTTTAATATAAAAACATTTTACAACAACAAAGGATACTTTAGGTATAAATGATTATTTATTCAGATTAAGATGGGATTAAGATATTTAGCTCGTTACATTTGGAGTGTTCTTTCCATCAGAATGAATGATTACATGTAACCATCAGAGTATACAAGATATAAATAAAAGTTTGCATCCATATAACCAAACAAAAATAGAGGTTCAGCAGCCTTTCATCACAAAAACAAAACTTGTGAAGATGGAGGCATAGGTAGATATGCTTCACTTCCTCACACAACAAAAAGAACAGTAACAACCAATTTAAAAACAAACAAGAAACACCCCAGAACTGCCAGAAAATCGAATTGTATGGAAATCTAACAACCAAGGAAGTAAAGAAGGAATATTCATCCAGACTGGTAGCAAGGGTAGAGAGGATGCATAGCAAGGCAGTGGATGGCAGACCAGGCAGGCAAGGCTTGGGGCTAGTGAACTGGGTGGTTCTACATTCTCATTCAAATAAGCTGGGAGGAAAAACTGGAGAGTGAGACAGACCATGTAACCCAAGGATCCAATGTGGGAAAATAAAGCCACAAAACCTGTGACTATAAAAACCTATGTGGGTTGTAAACTGCCAGTCTCACAGAAGAGTCCATTGGAGGAGCCCACAGGGTTCTAGAACATATTCAAGCCTGTGTACCTGTGAATCAGCACCTAAAGGGTGAAATTCATTTGAGGATAGCAGGGGAAGTACTTGAAAGCAGCACAAGAGCCAAGCAAGTGGTATTGTTCTCTCTCTGAACCCTCCTTCACATACATAGCAAAGTGGGTTACCTTGCCCTGGTTAATACCTGAGGCTCCACCACTTACTACATAACAGGTGCACCAAGAGAAAGAAATATGGCCCAAGTGAAAGAACAGATAAAAGCCTCAGAAGAAGAACTAAGTGACAAGGAGATAGCCAACCTATCAGATGCAGAGTTCAAACACTGATAATCAGGATTCTTTCAGAAATGGTTGAGTATGGTTGCAAAATAGAGGAAAAAGTGAAGGCTATGCAAAGTGAAATAAAGAAAAAATACAGGGAACCAACACTGAAGAGAAGGAAACCAGGACTCAAATCAATGATTTGGAATAGAAGGAAAAAACGAACATTCAGCCAGAACAGAAATAAAAAATGAAGAAATAGAATTCAAAAAAATGAGGAGAGGCTCAGGAACCTCTGGGACATCTTTAAACATTCCAACATTCAAATCATAGGGGTGCTAGAAGGAGAAGAAGAAGAAGAGCAAGAAATTGAAAACCTACTTGAACAAGTAATGAAGGAAAACTTCCCCAACCTGGTGAAGGAAATGAACTTCCAGGAAGTCTAGGAAGCTCAGAGTCCCAAAGAAGTTGGATCCAAAGAAGCACACACCAAGGCACACCATCATTACATTACCCAGGATGAAAGAGAAGGAGAGAATCTTAAAAGCAGCAAGAGAATAGGAGACAGTTACCTACAAAGGAGTCCCCATAACACTATCACTGGATTTCTCAAAGAAAATCTTGCAGGCAAGAAAGGGCTGGAAAGAAGTGTTTGAAGTCATGAAAGGCAAGGACCTACATCCAAGATTACTCTATCCAGCAAAGCTATCATTTAGAATGGAAGGGCAGATAAAGTGCTTCCCAGATAAGGTCAAGTTAAAGGAGTTCATCATCAAAGCCCTTCTTCTATGAAATGTTAAAGGGACTTATCTAAGAAAAAGAAAATGATCAAAACTATGAACAGTGAAATGACAACAAACCCAGAACTATCAACAACTGAACCTAAAACAAAAACAAAAAACTAAGCAAACAACTAAAACAGGAACACAATGGAGATCACATTTAGGGTTATCAGTGGGGAGGGGGAGGAGGGAGACTGAGGGAAAAGTTACAGAGAATTAAAAGCATAAATGATAGATACAAAATAGACAGGGGGAGGTTAAGAATAGTACAAAAATGGAGAAGAGAGAGAACTTGTATGTATGACTCATGGACATAAACTAAGGGGGTGATTGCTGGTGGGAGGGGGGTGCATGGCAGAGGGGAATAAAGAGGAGAAAGAATTGGGACAACTGTAATAGCATAATAAAATGTACTTAGATAGCTGGCCCTCTGATAGTGGAACAATGCGTTCTCAGTTGCTATAGCCTTGAACTTCAGCAGATGTTGCAGTGTGCTCCAGGAGCCTGTGCTAGCAGCCCCTAAACCAAATGAGGGTTACACTGCTTGGCTTCACCTGGTTCCACCACTCTCAATCTTGATAATTCTTGGGTGTGCAATGTAATGATTTCATATTTGTATATATTGTAAAGTAATCACCAAGTTTTTTAGATATAAAAAGCAAATAGTGAATGCGTGGGAAGATGGTGGAAGAGTGAATGGAAGTCACACTGACTTCCCAGGACCAATCTGGAATTACGACTCAGTTGTGGAGAAACCACCCAGAACAAAAAAACTGAGCAATAATGAGAGAGAAGCCATATAGCTTTAGATGGAGGAACCAGCTTTGACACAACCTCTCTGAACCTGTACAACACCACATAAGACATGGTGGGCAGAGTGACCTTCAGTCAACCAGCTAGAGGGAAGGACCCACCAAAGAAAGACCCAACAATGATCAAAACCCAATTACATCCAGAGAAACACCATAAAAAGTATAAAGGGCATCCCAGGAGCATCAAGGTCAGGTGATCAAGGAGACTGCACCACTGAATTTCACAGGCCTCCTACCATAGAAGTTGACGCCACAAAGTAAGAAAGTCTAAGTAGATTAATTTAAGAAGCAGAAGCAAACAAGAAGAGTCCCACAAATAATGGGAAGACAAAGAACCCCCAATCAAAAGTAAGGAAGGAATCCTCAGAAAGAATGCTAAATGAAATAGAGGTAAGTCAACTATCAGACAGTGAGTTCAAAACAATGGTTATAAGGAAGCTCAATGAGCTCAGTGTAAATTACCAAAAACTACAGGGAAACAATGAGGAACTTATTGCAAACTATACCAGCATAAAAAAGTACATCAAAACAATCAACGAGGGCCAAGGGGAAATGAAGCATACAATTTCTGAATTAAAGAACACAGTAGAAGGAATCAAAAACAGGCTAGATGAAGTGGAGTATCAAATCAGTGAACTGGAAGACAAGATAGAAAACTTCGAAAAAGGGCAAGAAAAGGGAATAAACTTGAAAAGAATGAAAAGAGGCTAAGGAAAATGCAAGACAACATGAAATAGAATAATATGCATATAATAAGGATACCAGAAGGAGAAAAAGAAGAGCAAGGGACAGAAAACCTGTTTGAAAAAGTAATGATGGGAAACTCACTAATTGGATGATAGAAAATGTAACACAAATCTAGGAAGCACAGAGGGTCCCAATCAAGAGAAATCCAGACAGGCCCCCTGCAAGACATATAATTAAAATAGCAAAATTCCAAGACAAAGAGAGAATCGTAAAGGCAGCAAGGGAGAAACAGGAAGTAACATACAAGGGAGCCCTGATAAGACTAGCAGCTGACTTCTCAACAGAAACACTCCAAGCTAGAAGGGAATGACAAGAAATATTCCAAGTAATGAAAAACAAAGGCCTGCAACCAATACTACTCTACCCAGGAAGGCTCAATTGAATGTAAGGCCAAATAAAGAGCTTGCTGGGCAAAAGAAGGCTCAAGGAATACACTTCCACCAAACCAGTATTACAAGATATGCTGAAGGGACTGCTTTAAGAGGAAGGAAACAGTGAGAGAAAAAGAAACAAAGGTTCAAAGGGAGTAAAATAGATAAGTACCATCAATAATAACAATTACAATTCATTAAATGTAAATGAATTAAATTCTCCAATCAAAAGATATAGGGTAGCTGAATGGATAAGAAAACATGACCCACACATATGCTGCCTACAAGAGACCCACCTCAGAACAAAACACATACACAGAGTGAAAATGAAGGATTGGAAAAAAAGTATTGCAAGCAAATGGACAGTAAAAAAGAGCTTGGGTAGCAATACTTATATCAGACAAAATAGTCTTCAAAACAAAGGGCATAAAATGAGACCAAGAAGGACACTTCATAATATACAATGGTAGAATCCACCAAGAAAACATAAACATTATAAAGATATATGCACCCAACATAGGAGCACCCATATATATATATAAGGAAAATCTTAGAGGATTTCAAGAAAGATATAGACAGAAACACACTTATACTAGGGAATTTTAACATCCCACTGTCAAAAATGGACAGATCTTCCAAACAAAATATCAACAAAAATATTGCAGCATTGAACAATGCCATAGATCAAATGAACTTAACTGATATATGTAGAGCCTTTCATCCCAAAGAAGCAAAATACATATTCTTTTCAAATGCACATAGGACATTTTCAAAGAAAGACCACATGATAGAACACAAAACAAGCCTCAACAAATTCAAGAAAATTAAAATCATATCAAACACCTTCTCTGACCACAGGGCCTGAAACTAGAAACCAACCCCAAGGAAAAAACTCAAAAACACTCCAACTCATGAAGATTGAGTAGCATGCTATTAAACAATGAATTGGTTAAAAATGTGATCAAAGAAGAAATCAAAGTTTCTGGAAACAAATGACAATGAACTCTCAACAGTCCAAAACTTATGGGACACAGTGAAGGCAGTACTGAGAGGGAAGTTCATAGTGATACAGGCCTACCTAAAAAAGATAGAAACATTTCAAATAAATAACCTAACCCTACACCTACAAAAACTCAAGGAACAACAACAAAGACAACCTACAGCAAGTAAAAGGAAGGAAATAACCATGATCAGAGCAGAATTAAATGACATAGAGACTAAAAGCACAATTCTAAGGATCAATGAATCCAGGAGCTGGTTCTTTGAAAAGATAAACAAAATCGACAAGCCTTTAACCAGGCTCATCAAGAAAAAAAGAGAAAGGATCCAAATAAACACAATCAGAAATGAAAGAGGAGAGATTACAACTGACACCACAGAAATACAAAGGATTGTAAGAAATTACTATGAAGAACTGTATGCCAAGAAATTTGAAAACCTAGGTGATATGGACAAATTTCTAGAAAAATATAATCTTCCAAAACTCAATAAAAAAGAATCAGAAAGCCTGAACAGACCAATAACAGCAGATGAAATTGAAGCAGTAATCAAAAAACTCCTGACACACAAAAGCCCTGGACCAGACTGTTTCAGGAGAATTTTACAAAACGTTTAAGAAAAAATTAACCCCTGTACTTCTCAGACTATTCAAAAAAATCCAAGAAGATGGAAGACTCCCAAACTTTTTATGAAGCCAGCATCATCCTAATTCCCAAACCAGACAAAGACACAACAAAGAAAGAAAACTACAAGCCAACATCACTCATGGACATAGATGCTAAAATCTTTAACAAAGTACCAGCAAACTACATCCAGCAATACATTAAAAAGATCATACACCATGACCAAGTGGGATTCATCCCAGGGATGCAAGGATGGTACAATAGTCACAAACCAATAAACATAATATATCACATCAACAAAACAAAAAAACAGAAATCACATGATCATGTCAATAGATGTAGAAAAAGCATTTGATAAGGTACAGCACCCATTTATGATAAAAACTTTCAGTAAACTGTGAGTGGAGGAAACATCTCTCAACATAATAAAGGCCATATATGAGAGACCTACAGCCAACATCATAATCAATGGACAAAAACTAAAATCTTTCCCACTAAGATCAGGAACAAGACATGGATGTCTGCTTTCACCACTTCTATTCAATGTAGTACTAGAAGTCCTAGCCACAGCAATCAGACAAGAAGAAGAAATAAAAGGCATACAAATTGGAAAGGAAGAAGTAAAGTTGTCACTGTTTACAGATGACATGATAGTGTACATAGGAAACCCTATAGTCTCCACCAAAAAACTATTCAACCTAATAAGTGAAATTGGCAAAACAGTGGGATACAAAGTCAATATTCAGAAATCAAAGGTGTTTTGGTACACCAACAATGAAATATTAGAGACAGAAATCAGGGGGAAAAATCACATTTGATATAGCAACCAAAAAATTAAGTACCTAGGAATAAACCTAACCAAGGAGGTAAAAGACCTGTACTTGGAAAACTACGCAAAACTGTAAAAAGAACTTTAGGAATACACAAATAAATGGAAGCATATACCATGTTTCTGAATTTGAAGAATTAACATCATCAAAATGTCCATACTACCAAAAGCAATTTATAGATTCAACACAATCCCTATTAAAATACCAATGACGTATTTCACAGATATAGAACAAACATTTAAAAAAATTATATGGAACCATAAACCACCCCAAATAGTTGCAGCAATTTTGAGAAAGAAGAACAAAGTAGGTAGAATCACCACACATGATATCAAACTATATTACACAGCATGGTAATCAAAACAGCCTGGTACTGGCATAAGAATAGACACATAAACCAACGGAACAGAATAGAGAACCCAGAAATAAACCCATGTCTCTATGGTCAATTAATATTTGACAAAGGGGACAGAAGCATAAATGGAGTAAAAATAGCCTCTTCAGCAAATGGCTTTAGGAGATCTGCACAGCTACATGCAAAAATTGAAACTTGATCACCAACTTACACCACACACAAAAATAAATTCAAGATGGATAAAACACTTAAATATAAGTCATAATAACATGGAAGTCCTAGAGGACAACATAGGCAGGAAAATCTCAGATACTCCACGAAGCAATATTTTCACTGATATGTCCCCTAAAGCAAAGGACAAAGGAAAAAATAAACAAATGGGACTTCATCAAAATAAATAGCTTCTGCCAGCTAAAGAAAACATGAGCAAAATGAAATGAGAACCAACTGTATGGGAAAATATATTTGCCAATGATATCTTGAACAAGAGTTTGATCTCCAAAATATATAAAGAACTCACACAACTCCACATCAGGAATACAGTCAATCCAATTTAGAAATGGGCAAAGGGTCTGAACAGACAATTCCCCAAGGGGGACATACAGAGGGTCCAGACACATATGAAAGGATTCTCAGCATCACTAGAGTTGCAAATTAAAACCACAATGAGATACAACTTCACACCTGTGACAATGGCCATCATAACCAAATCAACAAACAATAAGTGCTGGCAAGGTTGAGGAGAAGAGGGAACCCTAGTACATGTTGGTGGAAATGAAGACTGGTGCAGCCACTGTGGAAAACAGTATGGAATTTCCTCAAGAAACTAAAAAAGAAAGAACCTAGGCTTTGTGACCTAGGAATCCCATTGCTGGGATTATGAACCCTGAGGTTCTTGAAACACTAATTCAAAAGAACCTATGCACCCCAATGTTCATAACAACACAATTTACAATAGCCACGTGCTGCAAACAACCTAAGTGTCCTTCAGTAAATGAGTGGATCAAAAACTATGGTACATTTACACAATGGAATACTACGAAGCAGAAGGAAAGAAGGAGTTGCTACCCTTTGTGAGAGTATGGATGGAAATGGAGAGCATTATGCTAAGTGAAGTAAGCCAAGTAGTGAAAGACAAATACCATATGGTCTCTCCTACAAGTGGAACCTAATTAATGAAACAAACAAGCAAGCAAAATATAACCAGAAACATTGAAATTAAAAACAAACTGACAGTAACCAGAGGGTAGTGGGAAGGGAAATAATGGGGGAAAGAAGGGAGTTACCAATGAGTGTGTATAGAGGACCCATTGACAAAGCCAAAGTAGGACTAGGATTGAGGGTGGGAGATTGTAGTAGGGGGTGGGGAAAAGCGATGGTAAGAAAATGGAGACAGCAGTATTCAAACATTAATTTTTTAAAAAGCAAAAAAAAAATTCTTAAAAAAGAAAAATAGGAAATGACTACAGACTCACAACTATGAACAACTGAACCTAAAAAACAAAAACAAAGATAAACTGATGGAACAACTAGAAGAGGAACAGAATCACAGAAACAGAGATCACATGGCAGGTTATCAGCGGGGAGTGGGAGTAGGGACAATGGGAAAAAATGTACAGGGAATAAAAAGCATAATTGATAGGTACAAAGTAAGACAGGGAGGTTAAAAATAGTATGGGAAATGGAGAAGCCAAAGAACTTACGTGTACCTCCCATGGACATGAACTAAGGGCAGGAGAGGAATGCTGGAGGGGGCAGTGCAGGGCAGAGGGGGATAAAGGGAAGGAAAAATGTGACAACTGTAACAGCATAATAAAATATACTAAGAAAAATCAGCAGAGGACCTCAATAGATATGTCTCCAGAGAACATACAGATAGCCAGCCAACATGAAAAAATGCTCATCACCAATCATCAGAGTAATGCAAACTATAACCACAATGAGATATCATGTCATTCCTGTCAGAAGGGCTATCATCAATAAACAACAAGTGCTGGTGAGAATGTGGACAAAAGTGAACCCTCATGCACTGTGGGTGGGATTGTAAACTGGTGCAGCCACTATGGTAATCAGTATGGATGTTTCAAAAATCTTAATAATAAAACTCCCATATGACCCAGTAATTCCATGTTCTGGGTATTTACCCAGAGAAATCCAAAACATTGATTTGAAAAGATATGTGTATCCCTGTGTTCATTGTAGTATTATTTATAATAGCAACATTAGGAAGCAACTAAGTGTTCATCAATAGACGATTGTATAAAGAAGGTGTGGTACATATTTAAAATGGAATACTGCTTGTCCATAAAAAGGAATGAAATCTTGCTATTTGCAGCAACACGATGGACTTGAGAGTTAGACAAAGACAAATACCATATGATTTCACTTTTAAGTAGAATCTAAAAAACAAAATAAAACAGAAACAGACTCAGAGAACAAACAAAAGGTTGCTGGCTGAGATGGAGTGTGGGGAGCAGGTGAAAAGGTGAAGGGATTAGTAAATACAAATTGGCAGTTTCTAGATTGTCCCAGGAATGTAAAGTTCAGCATAGGGAATATAGTCAATAATATAGTGGTAGCTATGTATGGTGTTAGGTAGGTACTAGACTTATCAGGATAATCTCTTAGTGAGTTATAGAAATGTCTAACCACTATGCTGTACACATGAAACTAATATAATATTTAACATCAGTTGTAATTGAAAAATAAAAATAAAAAAATGCAAAGAGCCTGAATAGGCATTTTTCTGAAGAATATATAGAAATGGCCAATAAACACATGGAAATCTGTTCAACATCATTAGTCATCAGGGTAAGGCAAATAAAAACAACAAAAACATGCCACTTCACATCTGCTAGGATGGCTAAATAGAAAGATAGGCAATAGTAAGTATTGACAAGGATATGGGGAAATTGAGACTTTGGGGGAAAACACTTTTCCTCTGCCCTCTTATGTTTAGTGTTGGAACCCTGTGAGTTCAACTGACAAAGGGCAGGTTAGCAAGCGAAAATACCAATTTTTATTCACATATGTACATGGAATTCACAGAGAAATGTGATTCTCCAAACAACTAAAGTGAAGGTTTTATAAACACTTGATAGGGGAGAGGAATGGGGAAAATAGCTCCTATGGAAAAACAAATGGGTTTCCAGAGAAACAAATGAGAGACTAATAAAAAGTGTGATTGTGCCCTGGCTGGTGTGGCTCAGTGGATTGAGTGCCAGCCTGCAAACCAAAAGGTTGCTGGTTCAATTCCCAGTCAGGGCGTGTGCCTGGGTTGTGGGCCAGGTCCCCAGTAAGGGGTTTACGAGAAGCAACCACACATTGATGTTTCTCTCCCTCTCTTCCTCCCTCCCTTTCCATTTCTCTAAAAATAATTAAAATCTTTAAAAGTATATTTTTTAAAGTGTGATAGCTCTGGCCAGGCGGCTCAGTTAGTTTGAGCATTGTACTATACAACAAGAGGTTGCAGTTTCATTTCCTGGTAAGGGTGCATACCTAGGTTGCAGGTTTCATCCCCAGTCTGCATGCATACAGGAGGCAACGGATCAATGTTCCCCTCTGACATCGGTGTTTCCCTCCCTCTTTTTCTCTCCCCCTTTCTTTCTCTAAAAGCAATGGAAAAAAAATGTCCTCAGAGAGGATTTTTAAAAAGTTAAACATAGAGTTATTATATGACCTAGCAATTTCACTCCTAGGTGTGTAACCAAGAGAAAAGAAAGCATACCACCATACAAAACTTGTACAATAATGTTTATAACATTATTCATAATAGCCAAAAGTAGGACAAATTCCAACTGTTTATCAAGTGATGAATAGATAAACAAATAGTGGTATATCCATATAATTGAATATTATTGGACAATAAAAAAGGAAGTACTGATTCGTATTGCAACCTAGATGAACTTTGAAAGCATTAAGGTCAGTGAAAGAAGACAGTCACAAAAGACCACATATTGTATGATTTTATTTATGTAAAATATCTAGAATAGGCAAGTCCGGGAAAGCAGAAAAACAAATTAATTGTGGCCTGGGGCCAGGGCTGGGTGTGGAGAGCAGAAGTAGGGAATGATTGCTAATGATCATAAGGTTTGTTTGTGGGGAGATATGAAAATGTTCTGAAATGAGATTGTGGTTGTGGCTGCACAACTCTGTGAAATACTATAAAATACTGAGCTTTAAATTCATGGATGTTATGATACGTGAAATATATTTCAATAAAGATGTTTTTAAAAGTTTGGTTGAAACTACTCACTTCCATTTCTCAACTCACTGATTGGTTATGACCTACAACCTGACAAAACAACTACAGAAAAATTCTCACAAATATACAAATAGATGTGAACAAGAACATTCATTGCCAAGATTTTTTTGTAAATGTGAATAAATTAGAAACATCTCTAATTTCACTGTGAGAATGGACAAGTAAACATGGTATATTCATGGGATCAAATACTGTACAACAGTTTTAAAGGAAGAACCAAATCTACAGGTTGACATGGCTAGATCATAGTGTTGCATGAAAAAGTACAGTGCAAGGATACATTGGGGATTTCTGATGTCATGAATGTTCTGATTCTTAACCTAAGTGGTGGTTACCTGAGTGTTCACTTTGCAATCTTTTGTTAAACTGAGTGCATTCCTGTATCTTTATAATCTATAATTAACTTTAGAAAAAGAAATGCAGAATGTTAAATACAGCTTGATGCTGTTTGTGTAAATTGTAGGAACATGCCAATCAATAGTACTTAATTCATCCTGACTGGTGAGAAAAATAGAAAGTCATTCTAGCTACTTCAAGCAAAAAGGCATTTAATGTGAAGAATTGTCTTCAAATGTGTTGAAAGGGGTGAACAATAAAAAAAGGATGTAGTACTCAGATATCAGGAGGCTGCCTCTACCCCTGGACTGAAGCCAAGAGCTCACACTTACTGTTGATCTGCCGAAGGCCCAGCCACTGACCGTGGATGCTGATGCCACTACAACTATCACCAGTCTGCCAGAGATGATGCCGTGGAGGAAAAATAGTTTCTTCTTTCTCCAGCCTTTACAATGTCCACCAGTGCCTTCCCAAATCCAGCAGGGAATGGAGCTGGGAAAATGTACTTTGGAAATGTATGGGTTCAGGGTGAGCAACCCAAGATGTGACTCTGTGGCATGCATATTGTTTTAAGCTAATGATAACCAAGAATCTTTGAACTCAAGGAAAACTCCCATCCTCCCCTCCCTTAACTATGTAGAAGTACTTGAATTAGGGGCCATGCCCATAATAAGGTGATCAGAGATAACATTTTTGGACCTATCTATAGGGCAAGGCTAACTTTGAATTACTCAACATCTGGTCTTCTTATCATCCTTTAAGGACTGTTCTCCCCTATGAAGCTCCGAGGCGATCTTCAGCTCAGGATGTCATATAGACCTCATTTTTCCTTTCTGTCTTTGACCCTCTTGTGTATGGGATTTCCCATGAATTAAATTTGGTTATTTTTCTCTTGTTAATCTGTCACATGTCTATATTATTATTAGAAAAGATGAAAAACTTTGAGAGTAAAGGACAGTTTCCTCTTCACCCACAGAAGCTTCTAGCCACACACAAAAAAGCAGAGAGCAGGGAAAAGCACAAGTAGAATTGACAGGCAGAACCTATATTTTGTTTATATAGGAAGGATTCCCACCAAAGTCATGAGAGTGATTACAGCCAACTTTGTAATGGTTTACTTGTTTAATGTAAAAAGCCAAAGCAATTGTAATATTAATGGTAATGGTTGTTGATTCTGAGTTTGGGCACTATAGGTGTTCGTTTTATTATTATGGCTATTTTTTCTATATCTCCTTAAATTCTAAAAATTTACAAGTAAAAAAATTTCATAAAGAGGAACTTACTGGAAAAGAATATGCAAAATGTTAATGTTATTTTGTGTTGAAATGGTTAACATAGGAAATATTTTCCATTTGTTTTAAATTTTATAAATATTTACTGATATTTGTTGATTGTATAAAAATAAGATATATGTGTATGATAAAAGACAGTATAATAGAAATGTATTTGTGATGCAGGAAAACTAATTTTGCTCTAAAGCAAAATGATTATTCCAGAATAAGAAAGGAAAGAAATTATACAAAAAATGAAAGTAATTTTATGAAAATTACTGAAGGTTTGTGAATGTTGCAGGTTTATGGAAAAGGAATCTTGGAATAGAAAATTTTATATATGGCCAAACTAAGGTTAGAATGGATTTATTTAAATTAATATTCTCTTAATATGTATGCTGATACAGAATTTGAATTTTATTTTCTCCCTGTTAAAAGTTTTCCTCTACTGTCAGTATGTTCCTAAGAAGAAACTATAATGGAAAAGCAAAGATTTTATGTTATATAAAAGTTATTTCCTGTGCTCTGAATCATCAGGTCTTTGACTGCTTAGGTAAATCAAATCTTCTTAATGTTAAAGTAGCTAAATTTTGCTTCCGTCCACTTAACTTTTTGTATTTGACCACGATAATTACATGGATAATTAAGTATTATTTACATGACCTATGATCTCATTTGACTGTTAAACTTTTTAAATAAAATTTTATTTATTTGTGTTTAGAGAGAGGGGAAGGGAGGGAGAAAGAGAGGGAGAGAAACATTGATCAGTTGCCTCTCGTGCACCCTCAACTAGGGACTTGGCTGGCAACCAAGGCATGTGCCTTGACTGGGAATTGAACCAGTGACCTTTTGGTTCACAGGCCAGTGCTCAATCCACTGAGCACACCAGTCAGGCAGTGTTTTAAACTTTTGATATATTTGACTAACTTCCCAAATTTTAAAATTAAAATAGAATCTTGATTTTAGTTGGAAAATAACCTTGGAATTCTTCATAAGGATCCCTGTAGTATTTCAAAGGAAATATGTATCTCTCTTTATAAAAGGAGAAATATTAAACTAATTAGTCCAGTTGGATTTGCTAAAATTTTGAGGTTTGCAACCTAATCAGACTTACTCTCTGTCCAAAAAAAAAGTCCAATATTTTCCAAGGCTATGCTATTATATCTAAAGTAATGAAGAGATTAAAAATGATACTGATAGAGGTTTATTAAAATTAATAAACATTTTGGCTTTCATAATTCCTTCTTATTGACTTTAACAAAGTGTCTCCAAGTTAAAAGTTTTTTAAAACTCAATTAGTAAAACCTTTCTTAAGATTTAAAACTCAATTAGTAAAAGTCAATTAGTTAAATCTTTTAATCTGCCTTGGCCTAAGGCCCTTGCCTTGGTATCATTTAGCCTACTATCTTTTCCTTTGGTAAACATCAGTTGTATCCTTTTGAAATCATCACTGGGAGACCTATGAAGCTAGACCAAAAAAAATATTAACTTTTTTTTACTAAAATGAGACCTTATGATCTATTGTAAGAAACTTTTGAAGGCCCTCAAAAATAATATAAGCTCATAGAACAATCTTTCCACAGTATGCTCTGGGAGATAAGACATTGAATATCATGGCCTATAAGTGGTATGGTCTGTTAGAAAAGACCTCTCCAGAAAGACTCCCTCCATACTTGTATTAAATATATAATAAAACTTTAAAATAGTATTTTCTTGGGCGGGGGTTTGCCTCCTTTTACATGAATGCTATAATTTGGAAAAAATACCATATCCAAAAATAATTAGCTTTAGACATCCATTAGTATAGACAGTATATTTTAAAAGGAAAAAGGAAACAATGGTGAAGTCAGTGGATTGTTTATTTATTTGTAGATGTTAGTTGAGTGCTCCAGTATGTATCCTCCAATTGATGAATTGGGAAAACAGTGATGTATAACATGGTGTCTCAGGTTGTTCACAGTGTGATATTGTGATTTAAAAGAAATATATACTTGATTATTCAAATGGCCAAAATATATTTCTCATATATATTTGGTCTTTGCCCACACTTTCTGCCTCAAAGCTCCAAACCTTTGGAATTTCCAGGGCAATGAGTCAAGATGGCTGCATAGGTAAACATGGCTTGCCTCCTCACACAACTAAACTATAGAACAACCATAATTCAAAACCATCAGAAATTGAGCTGAATGGAAGTCCTATAACTACAGAATTAAAGAAGAAACCAACTACAGATATAAGAGGAACCATATCAAGACTGGTAGGAGGGGCAGAGACCTGGGATGGGCTGGTCCCACACCCATGTGTGGTGGATAAAAATCAGAAGGGCTATCTCAGGAGTAACAGGTCCCAGTGCCACACTAGGCTCCCGAGCCCAGGGTTCTAGTGCCATGAAGATAAGTCCTAATAATTTCTGGCTGTAAAAATCAGCAGGAATTGAGGCTGGGAAGACAGAAACTTCTGGAGTCTCAGGCGGTTCCTCTTAAAGACTCCATACACAGACTTGAACTCACTCCCTCTGAGCTACAGCATGGGGGCAACAGATTGAAAGGCATCAGAGACACATGGGAATGAAATGAATTGTCCAACATCAGGGCAAGAGCTGAGGGGGATCTTTCCCCCAGACAGAAGTGCTGGCAGAGGCCATTTTTTTTTAAATGAGCCCTCCCTCCATACAGCCACAGAGCTGGCAGGTGGGCAATGTATTTGAGACTCCATCAACCTGGCTCACACCATTTGCCCCGCTGTGGTGGTTCCCTAAGGCCCTGCCTCATCCAACTTTTGAGCCTAGCCAAGCTGTTTTCAGTGACTTATCAATACAAATGACTTGTCTTGGCCCCTCCTTCAGGTTTTCCTAAATTCTCTCAAATAAGCAGCATCTAACTTCAGAAAACCCCATACGTCTTGATAAGTTGCCCCAGGCTTGACACTAGGGTCAGCTGGTCTGGGTTCACAGCTTGGCCTGTCCTGGGCACCTCCAAGCCCAGCACAATTAGCAGTCATCTGTAGACCACTTTGTACCTTATGCTGTATGACCCCAGACAGAACAGAGTTGGTGGCTGACCTTGGACCTGCCAATAGCAATCAAGGCTCAACTACAACAGGAGGATGTGCTCAGCCCACACGAAGGGTGCATCTTGAGTACCCAGCTTGGGTAATAGGAGAGTTTGTGCCACTGGACTCTACAGGACACCTACTACATTAGGCCATGCTAAGCAAGACAAGGAGATGTAGTTGCTCTACCTAATACATAGAAACAAACACATGGAGGCTGTCAAAATTAGGAGGCAAAGAAACATGACCTAAATGAAAAAACACAACAAATCTCCAGAAAAATAATGTAACAAAATGGAGTCAAGCAATCTACTACATGCAGAGTTCAAAACACTGATTATAAGGATGCTCAAGGAACTTAGTGAGGCCCTCAACAGCATAAAAAATACAGCCAGAGATGAAGGGTACATTAATTGAAATAACAATTTACACAGAATCAACAGTAGAATGGATGAAACCAAGAATCAAATTAGTAATTTGGAATATAAGGAAACAAAAAACAACCAATCAGAGCAGCAAGAAGAAAAAAGAAGCCAAAAAATGAGGGTAGTGTAAGGAGCCTCTGGGACAACTTCACGTGTACCAACATTCTTATCCTGGGGGGTGAGGAGAGAAGGAGAAGAAAGAGCATAAGAAATTAGGAACCTATTTGAAGAAATAATGGTGGAAAACTTCCCTAACTTGGTGAAGGAAATAGATTTACAAGTCTAGGAAACACAGAGAGTTTCAAACAAGATGAACCCAAAGAGGACCACACCACTACACAGCATAATTAAAATGACAAGGGTTAAAGACAGAGAGTCTTAAAAGCATCAAGAGAAAAGCAGTTAGTTACTTAAAAGGGAGCTCCCATAAGATTGTCAGCTGATTTCTCAAAAGAAACTTTGCAGGCTAGCAAGGTTTGGCAAGAAATATTCAAAGTGATGAAAAGCAAGGACCTACAACCAAGATTACTCTACCCAGAAAAGTTATCATTCAGAACCAAAGGACAGATAAAGAGCCTCCCAAACAAACAAGCAAAAAAAAAGTTAAAGGAGTTTCTCATTACCAAACTAGCATTGTAGGAAATGTTAAAGGGTGTTCTTTAACAAGAAGAAGAAAATCAACAATATGAACAATAAAATGGCAATAAATACATATCTATCAACAATTGAATCTAAAAGACAAAATAAGCAAACAAGCAGAACAGAAACAGACTCTTAGAGACAGAGAACATTTCGATGGTCACTATATGGGAGGGAGGTCAGAGGGATGGGTGAAAGAGGTGCAGGGATTAAGAAATACAAATTGGGAGTTATAGAATAGTCATGGAGATGTAAAGTGTAGCATAGGGAATAGAGCAGCCCAAGAACATATATGCATGACCCATGGACATGGACAATGGTGTGGGATATCCTGAGAAAATGGGGGTTGGGGAGCTGGGTAGTAGACTACAAAGGGAGAAAAACTTGGACAACTATAATAGAAACAATAAAATATAATTTAAAAAAGATCACTCGGAGAATCTTTTGTAATAATATTTTGTCCTGTCTGAGTTACTGAAAGCACTTTGAAGCCATAAAGGTAAAATGGGTATCTTCTCATACATAACAAGCTGCCTTCCACCGAGTTGAGTTTATGCTAATGAGGTGATTTGGGGGAAGCACTTCATGTTATGTGCTTGTTGCCAGGGAAACCCACTAGCAAATTAATCAAACCCAAGGAGGAGGTTGTAGGAACTTCTGATTTATAGCCATTTAGTGAAGAGCACAGGTGACAATCTAGACTTGGGTTTGGTGTCTGAAGTGGGGGCAGTCTTGTGGGACTGAACTCTTTACCTGTGGAATCTGACATCTCCAGGTAGACAGTATCAGAATTGGATTGAATTTTAGAACACCTAGTGGGTGTCTGAGAATTGCTTGGTGGTGTGTGTGGAACACACATTTTCCACCTCCCATCTGAACTTGTGACCAGAACTTTTAACAGTCTAGTAGGCAAGACTGACAAACAAAAAAGGTGACATCTGGGATATGGAACAGCAGGGGAGCTTTTGTTTTTGCCTATATATTTTTGTACAGTTTGGGTTTTTACAAGAATATGTCTAACTACTATAAACAACAACAACAGCAAGTTTAAAGTAATAGAATGCAAGCTATTGGAGTATAGTGGGAAATACAGAATGTTCAGTGTGAAGTGGGGATAGAGTAAGACTGGACAAAAATCAAGCCACGTACCAAACGTGCCAAGCTCAGGGGAGGCCTGCATGGTGGCCTTACAAACTCAGAGACCAAAAGTAATCACTTAAGACAGTCTGAAGAAAAAATTACTAAAAGCAAAAGTCATGGTGGGTAGTCACATCCTAGGCCTGTAGCTTCTTTGACAAAGGTTAATTTTACCTTAAGTGAGACTGTCTATTATTTTTGGTTTTTGCATCTAAGAAAACATACCGGTGAAATGTCAGAGTAATATTTTCCATACTCCACAGGGCACAGTCTTCCACCAGAGCAAGAGACCACGGAACTCCTCATTGCTTCTTCCCTAAATACCATTTCTGTGTGCTGTAAGTGTTCATTGTTAACTAACCTGTGCCCTCCAGTGTAAAAGAAGTATGTGTCTCTCCATTTCACTCATTAGAGAATCCCAGAGAGATCCCTGTTTGCTTTTTTCCCACTTCCCTAATCTACCATCAATGTATTTCATGTAACCCTCCTTACATCTCCTCCTTTCATTCTACTGTATAAAATAAACTGCAAAACTGCTATTCTCTTGGTCTCTTGAGATTTTGTTTCCTGGCAACTGTCATCAGTTTGGCTTAAATAAATTCATAAAAAGTCTCCTCAGGTTTGGATGTTTCTTACATTGACAATGTCCCAAGGTATGCTTTAAAGAAGTGTGAAATTTTTCTGCCAGGTGAAGAATTTTTTTAAAGTTATAATAATTTTTTTCCTTTAACAATTTTTTAAATTTATTTACAGAGAGAGGGGAATGGAGGGAGAAAGAGAGGGACAGAAACATCACTGTATGTGAGACCTCGACTCGTTGTCTCTCACACAACCCCAACTGGGGACGTGGCCCACAACCCAGGCATGTGCCCTGACTGGGAATAGAACTGGTGACCTTTCTGTTCACAGGCCAGTACTCATCTACTGAGCCGTACCAGCCAGGGCTGTTTTTATCTAATATAACTTCTCCCTCACAGCTATGTAGGTGTATAGTGTAACCATGCAGAAACTTCATTTCTTTAATATGATCTTTTATCCTTTTTTTCCCTTTGATTTAAACTGGTCTCATCCAGCACCCCAACTCACCTGCCTCCTTCTCCCTTGCACCATTGCTTCCTTAATCATTAAGCCCTGGGACAATGAGATTCTGGTCTACATCAGATAATTTTAGAAAACAAAGCCTCAGGTCTATTAACCACAGAGACAAAGTTTCAGTCAAGGCAGAAGTAATATCTAGGCCTCAGTCATGTTTCAGCTATAGGCCCAGAAAGCAGCAAAAACAGATGAAGTGATGCCATGGCTGCCTCAGGACCAGATGCACCGATCAATGACCCCCTACTCTGGTGCTGACCAGTCAGTAGAGACCATGACCCTGACCACAACCCTAACTCCCTCAGTCACCATGGTGAAGGATTTTTCCCCTATATAACCCATGCCCTGGAAGCCATCAGGGAGCCAGGTCTTTGAGCATTAGCTCACTTGCGTCTCTGCGTGTGGGCCACTTCTTGGAGACAAACCTTTATTTTATTTATTTATTTTTTGCTGCAAATTCCTGCTTGCGTCTTATTGGGCTTTAATGAGTGCTGGCAAATGGACCCCTTTAATCCAATCACGATAGGAAAAACACTCCTGTTTTTTGTCTTTACTCTCACACTACTGCCACTCTTCCCTTCAGTACTGATACCAGAAGTGTGGGTTTTCCACACATCAAGCTCTTCTTCACCAGCAGCTGGGTGTCCTACAGTTCAACTCAGTTTTGACACTGTTAACTTGAAGACAGTGTCAGAGCCCACAAGCTAAGAGCTCAGTCCCATCATACTGTCCCCACTTCAGATGCCAATCATAAATCCAGGTTGTCACCTTGTTACTGAGCAAGAGTTTGCTGCCCAACATATATTGAAGCCAATACTATGACATAGGCTTTTGAGAAAAGATGGAGTGATTTATTTGATGCTCAGTCAGCTGGCACTGCTCAAAGTTGTCTGCTCAACCCAGGGTTCAGGTGTTCAGGGGTGGGGGATAAGTTTTAATTGGAAGACCTTGGAACTTGGCAGTTTATCATTAGGGACATCAAAACTGATCTTCCTGGAGACAGATTCTTTGCTTCTGAAAGTGTTGTCATGTTTAAGTTCCCGTTGTGTCCAGGTTCTTTGGTTCCATGGGAGAAGTGGGTAAGACTTTGGTTCCACGGTGTGGCAGGAGTTCCAAGTTTTCTCCTTTGCATATGCTTTAGCTGCATGTCTTGTGGTTTTGGTCTGTTGTCTTTGAAAATCAACTTATTATCTTTGTTAGGACCATTTTGAGCTGGTTCCACAGTTACAATATGTACTTCTGACCACCCAGGTCTAAACCAAGGTTCTCAACTCCCATTTCTGGGGGTAGGTAATTTGTTAGACTGGCTCACTGAACTCAGGGAAATACTTAAATTCATTAGTTTATTATAAAGGATACAGATAGAGTTAGATCAAGTGATACACAGACTGAAGGTTGTCAGGACTCCAAGCATAGGAGCTGTCTCTCTGCAATTGGGATGTGCTATCTTCTTGGCATGTGGATGTGTTCATCAACCCAGAAGCTCTTTAAATTCTGTATTTTCGGGATTTTTATGGAGGCTTCATCATGAAAACATTGTTATTCATTAACTTAATTTCCAGATCTTCTCCCTTTCCAGAGGATAAGGGTGGAGGCCAAAAGTTCCAAGTTTCTAATTATGGCTTCGTCTTTCTGGGGCAGGTCAGGAAGAAACTAGGAAAATTTCCTGGCAAGTGGAAGGAGGAAACTAAGACAAATGGTTGAACAAATGGCTGGAACAGCTGAGCAATTAACAGCCAGTTGATTAATGACAAGGATTTATCCTTCCTAAACCAAAGATATTTAAGAGTAGATGGTTTAAATCGTCATTGTTAGGGAAGTAGATAACAAAAACCAATTATAGCCAGACTAAGCCAAGGTGAAACTAACCAGAGAAAGATCCAAAGCTCATTATGCCATCATTATAATGAAAATTGACACCATGAGTAGAAAGGGGCTAAGGGAGACAAATGCCATGACACTTCCAAAATAGACCATCTTAGGAACCAAGCCCCCTTCCAACTGGAAGGTAGAATCAGAATTTGATTCTCCAGGTCTCCAGTGGGGGGCGCATGAGAGGCAACCCCACACTGATATTTTTCTCTCTCTCTTTCTCCCTCCCTTTCCCTCTGTCAAAATATAAATAAATAAAATCTTTAAAAAAAAAAACTTGTGTGTATTTATACTAGGAACAAGCAATTGGATAAGAATTTAAAAGGACACCATTAATAATGATATCAAAACAGCAAATATTTAGAAAGAAATGTAATCAGAGCCCTGGCTGGCATGGCTCAATGGATTGAGCGCGGGCTGTGAACCAGGCATCGCAGGTTCGATTCCCAGCCAGGGCACATGCCTGGGTTGCAGGCCATGTCCCCCAGCAACCGCACATTGATGTTTCTCTCTCTCTCCCTCTCCCTTCCCTCTCTAAAAATAAATAAATAAAATCTTAAAAAAAAAAAGAAATGTAATCAGATAAGTTTATGGTTTCTGCACTGACAACTACAAAACAATACTGAGGGAAATTAAAGATTTAAATAAATGTCAAGACATATTAAGTTCATGGATTAGAGGTGTGAGACATTTTTATGATGTCTGTTTTCCCCAAATTCACCTATAATTTCAACACAAATAAGAAAAAATCCAGCAGGCTATTTAAGTAGAAATCGACAAGCTGATCCTAAAATTTATATGAAAATGCAAAGGGTCTAGAATAGCCAAAACAATTCTGAAGAAAAACAAATTCAGAGGACTTACTTACACTTTTAAATTTCATATAAAGTGATAGTAATCAAGCTTTTATGGTACTGACATAAGAACAGACAGATTTATGAAACAAAATAAAGTCCAGAAATAGACACTCACATATATAGTCAGCTGATTTTTCACAAAGGGAATAAAATAATCAGTTGGAAAATGAAATCTTTTTAATAAGTGCTGCAACAATCAATGGATAATCAAATCTATACATAATAGTAATTTAAGATCCTATCTGGAACCTAGAAATAAACCGTAAGTCTAGAAGAAAAAATAAGAGAATTTCTTTGTGACCTTGGGACAGTCAGAGATTTCTAAGTGACAAAACTATACAAGAAAAAATGGATAAATTTTACTTCATCAAAATTTTAAATTTCTGCTCTTTGAAAATAGTGGTAAGAGAATGAAAAGACAAGCCACAGCCTGGAAGAAGATGTTTGTAAATCATACATCTGAGAAAGGACTTTTATTCAGAATACAGAAAGACTTTCAGAACTCAATGAAAAAACAACCCAATAAAAAATATACAGCATATTTAAATAGACACTGCACCAAAGGTATATGTATGGCAAATAAGTACATAAAGAGATACTCAACATCCCTACTCATTAAAGAAATGCAGATTAAAACCACAGTGATATACCTGTTGGAACGGGCAGAATGAAAAAGGCTGACCATACCAAATGTTGATGCCAATGTGGTAGAATTAGAATCCTCATACATTCCTGGTGGGAATGTAAAATTGATACAATCACTTTGGAAATCAGTTTTGCAGGTATTTTTTTTAGTTAAACATATATGTACCATGTGATCCAGCAATCTCACTCTTAAGTATTTATTTATCCAGAGAAATGAAAGTGTATGCCCCACAAAGACTTGTGTACAAATGTTCGTAGTGACTTCAGTCAATACAGCCAAAAACTGAAAACAAATGTCCATCAACTGATGAGTGGATAAACAAACTGCAGAGGAGCCATATAATGGAACACACATCAGCAATAAAATGAATGCGGTGTTCATATACACTATAACGCAGGTGAATTCAGAGGCCAGACATAAAAAGAGTAATACTATGTGATTCCATTTATATGAAAATCCAGACAATGCAAACTCGTCTATAGAAACAAAAAGCAGGTCAGTGGGTGCCTGAGGATGGATGACAGGAGATAGAAGGGTGCCAGAGGGGTGAGTCATGAAGGGGCACCAGTGAACTTTCGAGGGTGATGGGTATGTTTAGTGTCTTCATTGTGGCGTTGCCTTTCATGTTGTATGTGCATATATGCCAAAACATATCTGATTGTACACTTTAAATATGTGCAATTTGTTGTATGTCAATTATACCCCAAAGCAATTTTAAAAAATGAAAAAATAAATAAGCAAGAGATAAACTAGGAGAAAATTTTCACAATACTTACATCTGACAAAGGAATTGCTTCCAGAATATATTTCTTCAAAAAAACTCCAACAAATTAATACTGAAGAGACCAACATTTCTTGATAAGAGAAAAAGTGGGTAAAAATTAACAGACACTGCACAAAAGATACGCAGTCAGTTAGTACATTAAAAAGTGCCCACAATCATTAGTCATCAGAGAAATACAAAGTAGTACAAAGTAATGAGACACCATTTCCCACCCACTAGAACAGCTGAAAAAGAGTGACAATCCCAGATGTACCCAAGGCTATGGAACCACTGCAACTCTCATGCACTGCTGCTGGAAAACGGATTGGCACAGCTGCTTTGAACTGTTTGGCAGTTTCTTATAAAATTGTACTCTATGACCCAGCAATTCCACTGCTAGTATTTACTCCAATAAAATGAAATGCACGCACACACACAAAGCTTGTACACAAATGTTCATAGGAGACTTATCCATAATAGCTTTAAACTGGAGGTAACCCAAACATCTATTATCAATTGTGGTGTATTTATTTATTTATTTATTTATTTATTTATTTATTTATTTATTTTTAAAGGTTTTGTTTATTTATTTTTAGAAAGGGGAAGAGAGGAAGAAAGAGAGGGAAAGAAACATTGATGTATGAGAGATACATAGATTGGTTGCCTTTCCCACACCCCCAACCCAAGACCTGGCCCCTAACCCAGGCATGTGCCCTGACCAGGAGTCAAACTGGCTACCTCTCAGTTCACAGGTCAGAGCTCAATACTTTGAGCAACACCAGCCAGGGATGATTGTGGTGTATTTATTTATAAAATGGAACACCAGTCAGCAATAAAAAGGCACATATTACTGATAAATATGAAGACAGAAACAATCCCATTAGCATAATGTTGAATGAAAGAAGCCAGACATAAAATGAAGCCAGATATAAAAGAATACATACTGTATGATTCCATTTACTTGAAGTTCAACAAGTAAAATTAATCTATCCTTCTTAAAACTTCTCATCACAAGAAAAAAAAATTTACCATGTGTGCTGATGAATGTTAACTAGATTTAATGTGCTAATAATCCTGCAATGTATTCAAATATCAAATCACTATATTGTACTCCTGAAACCAATATGTTATATATCAATTATACTTCAATTAAAAAAAATTATCCTGTTAGAAATCAGTGCAGTGGTGACCTCTAGTGGGGAAGGAAATTAATTAGAAGAGGTGAATGCATTTCTGTAATGGAGAGGTTCTGTATTTTGATTTGGTGAATGAGTGCATGCATACGGTGGGAACCAAAAAAACCCAGAATTTATTTATAAAAAATTGTGTATTTATTCTTACACATTTAAACTTCAGTCACCTTCAAAGTACTCTCTGTTTGATGCAATACATCTATCAAGACATTTTTTTTTCCCACTGCTCAAAACCGTTTTGAACTCATCAATTTCAATGCCTTTTAGAGCTCCTGTCATTTTTCTTTCACCTCTTCCTCATTGGCAAAACATTTTCCTTTCAGGGCTTGTTTCATCCGGGGAAACAACAATAAAAAAGTCACCTGGGGAGAGATCAGGCGAATAGGGAGGGTGGGGCAAAGTGGGTCATGCCGTTTTGGGTCAAACACTGCTGAACACTCAGCGTAGGTATACTCATAAATCACCCATCATGAAATTAGAAAATGCATCGAAAGAGTCTTCAAAACAAATTCATTGAAGCTGAACACAGCCTCTCACAAAAACACCAGCAGGTACACTGATATAGATTGGTTCCTAGAACACTCATCTAGCAGGGGAAGCCTGTATTACAAGGGGCCCACCCCCAAGAAGATAATTCCAGATTTTTGGGGGGTCCCCCCTCATATATACTTAAGATCTGTCAATATACCTGAATTAAATTATAATTTTTAAATTTAAAATTTCATTTTAATAAGTTTTTAAAAACACTCAGATGCCCAATGTGCTCCAGTTTATTGTTTCCTGCATGCAGCCATCACTAAACCTTGTGGAGCAGGTACTGTTACTAATCTCACTTTATAGAGGAGAAAACATAAATGCAGAACAGCTGGATTTACAAGTTGGGAAGGCAGGTAAGGACACTGAACCCTAAAGTCTGATTGAGGTTTGTGCCCTTAATTACCATGTTCCCTGTTCTAGGCCCTATACTGGGCACTGAGACCCCTCTCTGAGCCCCTGGCTGGTGGAGAAGAGGGTGCACGTGCGGGTGGTGACATTAGAATGTGCCAAGGGTCTGTGGGGACTGGGCAGGAGCAAGGCCTGACTCCACCTCGGAAAGACAGTGAAGGGTTGGGCTGAGGTGGACAAACCAGTGAGCATGATTGCCACCAGGGAGATAAGACTAAATCAGGCATCTGTGACCTGCTTGAGCCTGTTCGCAAGCTCCCTGGCCTTCCAGCCAGGTTCTCCAACCTTGCTGCTCCTTGGATCCAGCTGGTGAGCACAGTAATAGTGAAAATTCCCAGGCCTCAGTGGCGAGTCCCAACATGAGAAGGAAGAGCCTCCAAGGAGATTGTGCCAGACGTGGAGCTCCCTTTCCTCAGTTGCATTCATCTTCTGGGAAAGAGGGATGCAGAGGTTGGTACTGACCTCATTCACGTTTGGTTAATTTTTACCTGCCTTCTGGAAAGAAAGTGAAGATTGGTGCATGGTGGGTATCAGAGGGTCTCCAGATCCACATGAGAATTGAACCAAAGGCATCTCATTAACAGCAATAATGAAGACTGGGATTCCAGGAGAGTCCTTCTACCTCTGTGTACTACAGGCCAGGTAAAGTGTTGGTCTGCTTCTCCAGGAACAGGTTAGAGTTTCACCTGCTCTGTCCTATATGAGGAGAGTCCATGGAATGTGGGGAGGAAAACCCTGTAGCAGGAGCTGCTGTTCATAACAAGTCAATCCCATACTTAGTGGCTTAAAACACAACAATTCACTGTTGTTCACAACTCTGTGGGTCAGCTGGGCAGTTCTAACGTGGGTCAGTCTTGGTTGATCCTAGCTACAGTCAACTGCCAGCTCAGCTGGGCTGACAGATGTAGGATCATGTCTCACAGCTGACCAGCTCCTTGCTGGGGCAGCAGGAGTGACTGGGCCTCATGTCTCTCACCATTCAGCACACCATCCTGGGCTTGTTCACATAGCAGCTGTGCAGATTCCCTTGAGGGACAGAGTGTGAAGGGCCTTTTTAGGCCCAGTCTTGCAACTGATGCAGCTTCAGTCCAGACAAGAGCAGGAAATGGCTTTATAAAGGCCTTGCCTCAGAAGCAGATCCCTGGCTTCAGCCTTCCTCTAGTCATGTGGTATGTTAGCTTGCCCCAGAATGACAGCTATGGACACTGGAGACAACCACTTGCAGTTTGCAAAGGAAGTTTGCATCCCTCGTTTTGAGAATTCTTTTCACAGCCCTCACCTTGTCTACCTTCTTTCATCATTCAGGCCCCAGCTCAGACATCACCTCTTTTCCTAATCACTCTGGGAAAAGCACACCCTCAACCCCACTCAGACCTCAGCACAGTCCTATTTCATCTTTTCCACAGCAGTAATGGCATATTTACATTTTTGCTTAGTGTCTTCTGTGTCTGTCCTACTTAGAACATAAAGTCCCTGAGGGCAAGAAGCAGTCTATTGTTTTTGTTCATTTTTGTACCCCCACTAGAAAGAAAATGCTCACAAAGTATTTGGGAAATGAAAGTATTTAATCCTTGAAATTCTGTGATAGAGATATACATCTTCATTTAAAAAATGGAAAAATGGAGTCTCAGACCAACTAACATCCTAGAATGACACAGGTAAATGAAGAATCTGGGCTGAAAGGCAGACCACTCAAAACCATATGCCATAACCACCATGGTGGAAACGTTTTGACTTGGTTTTCTATAGGGAGGGGGTACATTACCAATAAAACAGTCCCCCCAATTCAGATGCATGTGAAAGGTGTGCTCACTGAGTGTCATGAAAGAGCAGGCTAAGCATCAAACAGTCACATGCCCTGTTTGCCAGCGCTGTGTTACACCTGCGAAGTTGCTTATGCTCTCTGGCGACAGGTCTGGGAGAAGGAAGAGTTGCTAAGTCACCATGTGGAGTGGATTTTGGGTGGGTGTACAGGAAACTGCCTACAGAAGAAGACAAAGCACCACGTTTTCTATTGCAAGTTGGTTTCCCAATGTAACTGTCTCTAAGAGAGACTTATGTGCAGGAGGTTTATTCAGGAATGCCCTGGGAGCAACAGCCAGGAGGGCTCCAAGGACTAAGGAAGTAAGACAGGGAAAAATTTAATTGCCACACAGTTAAAAGGCCTCAAGGGATTCCAGGGTTGGGGGAGAAGGTAGTGGAGGGGACTCTGGAACTGGGATGGTCCTTCAAAGGTGAGCTGAATTGAAGAGGGAGGGAAGGCAATGGCCTTTGTAAACACTTCTCCATTCACTGGTACATTGGATGTGGACTGTCCCCAGGAAGGGAGATATAACCTTGGGTGAAGCAACTCTCCTCTGCCCAGGACAGCACTTTGAGGGACTCAGCTAGGAAAATAGCACCTGTGCACAAGAGGGGCCTTCTGGACATGGACCTAGAGCATCCATTATGTACATCCTCCTGTTCTTCCCACCAGCCTGGCCAGTGAGGCATAGAAAGGCACATGATATAGGTTTGGCCAACGATTAGGAATGGTATCACCCAGGATTGGATCCTGCAGTAGGGAGTGATGGTCAGGGCCAGTTGAAGGCTACACTGATCATCATGGATTGGGCACATGCAGAGTGACCCATGCCTGCAGCAGGGCCTCTACTTAAAGATCCCAGTTGCCTACCACCAGCACCCTGGGTCCCAGCCCTTTCTACAAGCTTTTTCCTTCAGATTCCCAACCATCCTTTCAGATTAAGTCAGCCAAGTCAGTATACGGTTTTACAACCCCAAAGCCTACCCATTCCAGAGCATTTCTAAGATGGGCTGGAAGAAGAATGTCAGAGTGAATGGGTTTTGAACACCATTGTGTGACTCAGCAGGTAGGATATAAATAAGCAGGAAACAGCTCTATTCTTTCTTCCAACTTCCCCTTTCCAACCTGCTCTGGGGACATGTTTCCCCACCCTTTGGAGAGCTCTCATGGTTTTGGGTCACTTTCTTGTTATATTCCAAACTATGCCAGCCTGACAGTCACATATATCTGCAGCCCTTTCTGCTGAGGTCACTGTACTTTTGTAAAGAAACTCTTCTGGGAATGGTCTTTACAACAACAGTGCATGGCCTGGCCCTGCCAGAGGAGCCACACCTAGTCCACAGGGAACATACCTTGCCTTTACCAAGCTAAGGAAGGGCAGGCCCTCCTGACACCACTGGTAAACTGGTGTCTGCACTGCCCTCACTCAGGGCCATCAAACCTCCAGGTCTCTCCTTTAGATTCTGTAAGAGTGAGTAGTAAGGTACATATCCCCTTTGGTAGTGAGGTTTGCCCCCAAGTCATCAGAGCATACCCTGCTTCCACTTTGTGAGGCCCAGGGATCCAAAGGGTCACCATGGTATCAGGGAGATAAGCTACTAGTCAGGAAGTGATTTGCAGCCCAGGTATTGCTCACTCACAGGTAAACAAGGAGCAGGTCTCTAGAAAAGGCAAAAGAAATTGGAGAACCTGAAGTGGACCTCACAGAGCATATCCAGAGGCTAGTCTGTCTTCCTATGGGCTCCTTATCGTATAGCTCCTCCTGCCTTCTGAATAGACCCACAGCATTTTAGCTGAGCCACATCTCCCAGATTCTCTTGCAGCCACAGCCGTAAGATTGAGTTCTGGCCAATAGGATGTGAGCAGAGTCGTGCGACCCACTTCTGGCCAAGTAGAGCATAGCTTCTGGGCTGTGCCCTTAGAAGGAAGGAACTTGCCTTGCCCTTCTGCTTTTCCCATTTCCACAAAGGGCATGCTATGCTGGTGGATGTGGGAGCTGTTTTGGACCCCAAGAGCCATGCACATGATGGTGGAGCAATGCTTAAGGCCTGAATTATTCCAGAGCCTGTCCTGGATCACCCACATTGTCTTTTATGAAAGAAGGAAATAAAATTGTAGCTAATTTAAGCTATTTCTGGTGTCTCTGTTGAAGCAGCAAGTTTTTATCCTAATCAACACAGAGGATTCTATAAAGGAAACACTGGCTATTGGAAAGACAGTAAATAAAGTGGAGGATTCCAACACATGCAAAATATAGCCTGGTCCTTGAAGCCCTCTGTGAGCCATCACCTCTCTGCCAGCTCTGGATCTCAATTTTCCCTCCCCCTGCATAAAGTTCCAGCACAAGCAAAGCTTCTTTGATAAGAGGGAGTCCAAAAGCACTGAAAAAGTAATAAGGCTCTTGCAGAGTGTGGAGGCTGGGACAAATTGGGAATGAGTTATCTCAGATGTGTGCCTCGCCTGCTTGATTCTTCCCATTTTAAGTGGGAGGCAATTAAACTTTATCTCAATAACATCAAGCCCAAGATTTTTCAGTCACATGTATAGATCTAGAATAAAGAAGAAAAGGAAACAAGAACCCTCAGGTAGGAACTGAGACTAAGGGGTGCAGGACTCAAAAATTTTAATAATGAAATTAAGGATAACTTGTGTTGTGCTTTAGTATCTTGGGGATACAAATTGAGTTCACCTCTGATTTTTTTAATAAAAGCACACTTGAATTTGCACATGCTAGATTAGTAGTTTCTTTTCTGGAGAAAACTTTGAAGGATTACTTAGTCCAGCAATTCAAAAGTATTCTTGAAAAGAGAACTGGACCAGGTATCTAGCAGGGCCCAGGTATCTAGCAGGGCCCAGGTTTTGGCTGGATTAACCTGTCCCTGCCACATAGTATTTCTGTTGAATATTGGCCTTATGCAACCTGTCCTAGGCTGATGTGCTCTGCTTAATGGTCTGGATTCTTCAGCTGACCACAGCACTGTCCCACACTGCTTAAGGCTTTGGTTTATAATATCATGTTAAGCCATTGTCCTCAAATCATGTGCACCATTCCAGAGCTTCTAGTTTGGGCCCAACATCTGAGTCCCCTCCACCCACAAAACATAGACCTGGCATTGAGCAGGAGTCACTATGCCCCAATGGTGATTTCTTCATTGGTGGCTCTACATGTCCATCCTTGCCAGGGGTTTTTAGTCAGGAACACCCAATATGTCAGACACTTTTTTGAAAAATATTTTAAGTAGATTTTAATTTATTTTTTAGAGAACAGAGAAGGGAAAGAAACAGCAATGTGTGGTTGTCTCTCGTGTGCTCTCAACTTGGGACCTGGCCCCCAACCCAGGTATGTGCCCCGACTGAGAGTCCAACTGGCAACCCTTTGGTTTACAGACTGGCACTTAATCAGGGCCAGACAGTTTTAGCATAGTGGAATCTCTAAAGAGGATTGTCTGGGATCTTGACTACTTTGTACCTAAGAGGTAATTTGATCCTAATGCACAATTTCCTGACTTTTCCCCCACCACTAGTTTTGACTAGCTAGTAGGTCCCAATACAATCTCCTCTTAAGGCAACGGGTGACCCCCGACACTTGCTGTTTAGGTAAACTAACTTAGTAATTTAGTTAGGTAAACTAACTAAGAGGAGGTACTTAATAATTCTCAAAATGCCAATTTGCTCTAAAATGACTTTTTAAATTCATCTAGACTAGGAAGTAAAATATAACTTCTGCAAAGCAACTTCTGTTATTCTGAAACAGAATAAAAAACCTAAGTAAGTGGGCACCTGCCACACCAAGTAAATGACCACCCATTATCACAGCACCCAACAAATGATGTCTTTGGCCACCACATGCGGACTTACCTTTACAGCGCTCTTCCAGCATTTGACCAGGAGAGAATTACCCAGGCAGGAAATAAGCTTCCACTGGACTTTGCAGTGCTGGTGTTCCACAGTGACACTTACGGCAGCAACTTAAGCAGCAAGGCCAAAAAGGGGACTCTTTGCCTGGTGTTAGACGCCAGGACTGAGGTCTTTGGACTAGGTCAACCTTCAAGGGCCCTAGGTAAGTGGTTGGGGGGAGGAGTCTCAAGGAAGATATAAAGGGACTTATGATCTCACCTACAAGTAGAACCTAATCAACAAAACAAACAAGCAAGGAAAATACAACCAGAGACACTGAAATAAAGAACAAGCTAACAGTAACCAGAGAGGAGGGGAGAGGGAGATAATAGGGGAAGGGCCGTCAAGGATTATGTGTAAAGAACACACGGACAAAGCAAAAATGGGGTAGGTTCAAGGGTGGGAGGTGGAGATTGGTTGGGCTGGGGGGCATGGTGGGGTGAAAATGGAGACACTGTATGTAAACAACAATAAAAAGGGGGGACTTCTGCCTTCTGTGGAGATTAGGTTCGTAATAGACTCGAAATGCATTATGGTCAAGTTACCCTTGAAAATTCCATAAATTAACAGAATTTAAGGCCCTTGAAAGCTCAGAAGCTAATGGTTAACTATTTTTCTATCTTCATTTTTGTTATGGCCTTGGTTTCTTCAGGACAATGAAGACAAAGTCTAATATGAATGGGGTAGAAACTAGGGAAGAGACAAGAGGTTAATAAGAGCTATTTCTCTCATTAAACTGTAATGTGGGATATGTACTAGTCATGTATATATTATGTCATTTAATTTCATAACAACTGTGTGAAGCATTATTTTCCATCCACCATTTACAGACATGAAAATGGAAGCTCAGAGAGGGCCAATATGCAGCCTCACATGTGGCCTTGAGCCTAGACCACTCTGAAGGCAGGGCAAGCTCAGTATAGGCTCAGGCTGTCCGCTGACACCTGAGACATCACCAAATGCTCTTGGCTCTTGGTTCCGACCAATGTCTCTTGGAAGCTGTTGGAGTGGGGTGTGTCAATTAGGGGGATAGGAATCAGGGACATGTCTCTGAGGGGTGGCAGCATGCTTTGTTTAGGCAGATGCTCAATTAGTGAATTATGGAGCATTAACAGAGCAGAAGGGCTGTCAGGCAGAGGAGAAGTGTGGAAGCTGGGAAGCAGAGCCTGTGTCCTACAGATTAGAGAGTGTGGCTCAGTGTCAAGTAAGTGGGAATGTTCTGGGCTAGGAAGCTAAGGGGTGCCAAATTAGGGTGAGACTTGTGTGCCACCATGAGGGGTGACCTTGGGGGATGGGTAGACATGGGAAACAGCCTACCCTCTAAAGTCCTGCTTGGTCTAATGGCCCACAAAGTGTGGCTATTAGATCCCAAACACAGGTGGAAATTGTCTGTCTTGACGTCTGACTACTAGAGGCATCAAGGAGGCAGGTGTTCCATGTATAGGAATTGAGTGTGAAGGCATCAGAAACAGAGGGCTGAAGCACTGGGAGGCTTTGTCTTCATGTGAAGCCCTACTTTCTGTGTATCTTAGCAGACGAGGGCAGTGTGCCCAGAGTTGGCAGGTAACAGAAAATCCAGTTCAAACCAGCACAAAGTGGGCTTCCAGATACAAGGAACTGTGTAGGCATTGAACTGGCTTCAGACTTGGCTCAGACAATACCAGGACCTCAGCTCTCTCAGGTTCCCTACATTGCTTCCAAATGACTTGGCCTTGCTCTCACCTGGGTTCTTCTGACTTGACAGCAAAGTCAGAAGACATAGTCACCAGCAAGTCCTGACATAAATTCCTTATCCTTTTAGTGGAAAAGCTGCCTTTTCCAAGAGCTACATCAACAGTCTCAGAGTTTTCCTTGATTCAGCTCAAGTCACATGCATGATTCTGACCAACTATAGGCATGTGTGAACTAAATGTCGACCCCTGGAGGACCTCATGGACTGGTAAAGAGGAGGGCTGGCTCCCCAGTGAGGACAGATGGGTCTTTTTTTTTTTAACCTGTTTAGATTACTTTTTTACCCTCATTTTTTTTTGTGGTAAAAAATACATAACAAAATTTGTCACTATAACCATTTTTAAATGTACATTCAGTGTCATTAAGCATATTTATGCTGTTTTACAGCCATCACCCCTATCACTAGAATAGTTCATCATCTCACCTGAAAGTCTGACCCCATTATACATGAACTCCCCATATCTCACTTTCCCCACAACCCCTGGCAACCACCATTCTACCATCTCTATACATTTAACTACTCTAAGTAACTCATATAGGTGGGATCATACAATATTTGTTTTTTTGTGCCTGGTTTATTTCCATTACTACAATGTTTTTAAGGTTCATCTATGTTGTAGCACGTGTCAGAATTTCCTTCCCTTTTAAGGCTGGATAATATTCCGTTGTGTGGATTGGCCACACTTTGTTTACCCACTCATTAATAGGTATGGATTACTTCCACGTTTTCGCTATCGCAGTTAATGGTACTGTGAATATGGATGTGCAAATATCTCTTTAAGACCCTGATTTTAATTCTTTTGGGTATCTACTCAGATGTTAAATTGCTGGATCATATGGTAATTCTATGTTTAATTTTTTTGAGAACGCTCCATACTGTTTTCTACAGTGGATGCATCATTTTACATTCCCACCATAAGTGTATGAGTGTTCCAATTTCCCCACATCCTCACCAGCATTTGTCACATTCTGTTTCCCTTTTCTTTTTTAATTATACCCATTCTAATGGATGTGAAGTGGTAGCTCATCGTGGTTTTGATTTGCATTTCCCTAATGACTAGTGATGTTGAACATCTTTTCAGGTGCTCCTTGGCCATCTGTTTATCCTATTTGGAGAAATACCCATTCAAGTTATTTGCCTACTTTTTAAAATTGGGTTGATTTATTGTTGTTGCTGAGTTGTAGGAGTTCTTTTTTTTTATTTTATTTTAATCATTGTTCAAGTACAGTTTCTCCCCTTTACTCCTAATCCAGCCCACCCACCCCAGGAGTTCTTTATATATGCTAGATATGACTCCCTTATCAATATATGATTTGCAAATATTTTCTCCTATTCTCTGGGTGGATGAGATTGGTCCTTTTAACAAGAGAGGGTGCTGGATAGGTATTTCCACAGATGTTCAGCCCATTAGCCTAGGATGTTGGGAGGTGGGAATCAAATGAAATCTGCTCTTCCCTGATAGCAGAGGCTTATCCAGGGCCCAGAAAATATGGGAAAGATTCTACTCAAATTGATGAATTTGATTGTCCTAGATTAGTCAGGTTCTCTCCCAAATGGGAATCTCAAAGCTTAGCTTGTCAAAAACAAACAAACAAACAAATAAACAAAAAAACCCAAAGAAACAAAAAACAGGAATGACTCTTTTCCAGGATTGGACAGACTTCTTTTTCCCTAAAATGTCTAATTCCTTTTCAGTTCAAGCAGTCCTAATTCAAATTCCTAATGGAGTTTTACTTTATGGAAGGATTCTGTGAAAAATAGTTTTATACTGACAAAGCTGGTCCTATTCTATTTCTAACAATATCTGGAACCAAAGTCTAAACCTGGGGTATCACTTGTGAGTAACACTGATTAAACATCACTTGGAAGTAACACTGGTGAACTCCTACCCTTTAAAACCCCAACCCATATCCTGGATCAAGGAAGACAGCTCTGAGCCTTGCCTCCTGTGTACTTATAATCAACACAAATAAAACTCCCTTCTTTTCTCAAAAGCAAGGGCCATAGTACTGGTTTCCATGCTCATTGCGGTTTTGTTTTTATAACAAATGTTTTCCCACTTGCACTGTATTTCTATTTCTCATGTTTGGTATAATGTCACATACAGTAGACTTTTTAAAAAATTTTTATTTTATTTTTTTGAGTGAGGAGAAGGAAAGGACAAAGAGAAAAAGATAAACATCAATGTGAGAGAGATACATCAATCAGTTGCCTCTCATACAAACCTTGACCAAGGACCAAACCTGCAACCCAGGCATGTGCCCTGACCGGAAAATGAGCCGACAGCCTTTTGCTTTGTGGGATGACAAACATCCCACTGAGCTACACCAGTCAGGGCTGTAGGTTCTTAATAAATGTCTGAGGTTGTAGCACACTGTCAGTCTATAAAGGGATTTTAATTATGTCTTTTCATTTGTGCTCACATCAGTCCTAAGAGATAACCAATCAGGAATTAACATGTCCATTTTATAAGGCAGGAAACTCAGGCTCAGAGAGATGATGTGACTTGCCTAAGACTACAGAAGAGTGAGTGCATTTTGAGATTCACAGCCAGGCCTGCCTTCCCCACACCCGCCCCGCTAACCTCCACCCACCTCTGCCCTGAGTGCTGCATCAGTCTGCCTCTGTAGAGCAGAATGGGACAGAATTTTCCATCTGGGTTAGAGTTGTCAGATAAAATATAAGATGATCAGTTAAATTTGAATTTCGGATAAACAACAACAAAAAATTTTAGTCTACACATTTCCCATATCGCATACACACACTTAAATGAAAATATTCTTTGTTATTTACTGAAATTCAAATGTAAGTGAACACCTTGTATTTTTATTTACTAAACCTAGTAATCCTACTTTGGGGGAGACTTTTACTGTCTCCCCCAAGGTCACACCGGGAGTTGGTGGCAAACTCAGGACTGAACCCAGTGAAGTGCTCCGAAATCCCTAGAACAGCGGTGACGGTGAGAGCAGCAGGGCGCTTTCTCCAAATGCTGCCTGTAAGCCCCCAGCCTCTCCCAAGCTGTCCTACTGGGCAGAACCATGAGACAAATCTCAGAGGACAGGAGAAGAGCAAGTTTCCCCCGTTTTATAGAAGATGATGTTAATAGAGATTCCAAGCAGGGAGCACAGGTTGCTCAGGAAGCAGCCAATTAAGCAGGGAACTCCAATCAAGAAGCAATATGAGTGTTTGCAACAAACCCCAGCAGCAGCCCAGATCTGCAGAGAGAACCACAGGGGTTGGTTCTTGCCTCCTACGCCAGCTCACTGTGAGACCTCAAACAAGGCGTTTAACTTCCCTGGGCTTCTGTTTTCTAGGCTATGAAATGAGGGGATTATGCTGGTTGATATGTAAAGAACCCGATGGACCAAAAATGGGCTTTTCCGAGGAAATGGGAAGATTCCTTCCATTCAACATTTAACATTTTTTCACAGCATTCTGGTGTTTTATTGCCCTCTCTCCATTCACCTAACCTAAGGCCAATTATTCTCTCATCTGCAGTGGACTCTATACACTCAGGTGTGCAAGAATTATACCAAAAAAAAAAAAAGGAATTGTACCTTTCTTGATTTTTTCATATCTCAAATTAATGTCTTTCTCCAGATCCCATTCCTCTCAAGTGGCTATTCAAAGCTTCCCTTCTTCCTTCCCCAGGCAGCCCCTATATTCCAACAGGATTAAATGTGGTGCCAAGTCATGTGTTGGGGGCAGGTCAGTAGCCTCTATTGAGATAACATCATGGTATTATTTGGGCCTCAGGAGTGGTCCTGCTGGTTGCCATGGAAATCATGTTCTCATCTGGTGAGGATGCAGCTTTCCAAAATTCACAATATTTGTTAGTACCACACTGGTATAGGACTGATTGTGTGGCTTTCTTTGGCAAATGGACTAGAGGGACACAATGCAAGCAGAAGTTTGAAAAAGTCCTTGATCATTGTGTCTTTATCTTGGAATCTTTCCACTGCCATGATAACACACATGGGCTAGCTAGATGGAATTATGAAAGAAATGCACTTAGAAAGTTAATGGTGGACTAACTCAGAAGGTTGAGTCAATCCAGCCAAGGCATCCTAGCCGAACCCCAAGACCAGCAAAGCTGTACTCAGAATAGGAGAACCACCTAACTAACCTACAGACACATAAAAAATAATAAATATTTGTTGTCTTAAGCCTTTAAATTGTGGGGCGCTATATTATGCAGCAATAGATAACTGATAAACGAATTCCTGTAATTCTGAGTCACCCAGGATATGAGCCTTTTTTCCTAGACCTACCTGGATTCTTGATATTTTATGTCAAGCATAGGAGCAGTTCTCCTATTCATTAAAGAACTTTATAATCCAAGACACAGGAGGTCCCCCCAGGTAGTGATCATCCAGGTCCTCTCATAAGGCTGTGGGAAGAATAAATAGGTCCATTATTTATGGAATGTAATTTGATAAAATATACCAAAGACCTTTAAGTTGCTCACACCCTTTAGTTAATTTAGGTTTAATTTAGTTAAGGAAGTAATGTGACATTCAGGAAGAAAAAAAATCAAGAGTTTAATTATAGTGTTATTTATACTAGCAAAAAAATAAATACAATATTTAAATGTACAGCAATATAGTACATCCAGTTGATTATATATTATGCCTAGCCATTTAAATCAAAGTTTAAAAGGAATTACTAAACAACATGGGAAAGTCTTGTGCTGTTAGCTCAAAAAGCAGATTATAAAATTATATAGGATACAATCTCCCATATTTTTAAATTAATTTTATTATTGCTCAATTACAATTGTCTGCATTTTCCTCCCACCACTCCTCTGCCGACCCAAGCCAAACCCCCCTCCCTCCCTTGCTTCCACCTTCCCCCTTTGTTGGGGACCACCCTGCTTGGTTTCAGGAAGCTGTAACCCCCTGTGACTTAGGCTGAGTAAAAGACCTCCAGACCAGGAGCCACTAAGGAGATAAAACTTATTCCCCTGGCATGAACACTACCTGTTCTGTGCCTGGCCTTTAATGCTTGATTAATTAGCCAATGATGGGTAACAATTCTCTAGGATAGAGAATGGACCTAAGACAGGCATTGATCACGAAAAGGCCTCTGGGATGAGACTTACGGGGCTGTGGAAATGAAGGGGCTGTGGAAAGGAAGGGGTGATTGACATCAACCCCTGCCCCCTCTAAGCCTGAGTCTTTGTACTTAGATGTGAGAAATCCAAGTCTCCTGAATGCCTTTGTTGACCACCAGGTCCAAGCCTGCCAAAGGGGTAGCCCAGACCAAAGATGGTGGACCCCCGGGGTAATCAAGCCTGGGACATAGAATATGCAAGATCCTGTGAGATCTGTTTGCTGGAAGATGTTATTAACTTGGAATTTGAAGGCACAGACAGGAAACCTTTGGAACCTGTAGTCCTTTCATATGTTAAAACTCCAATCTCTGCCCAGAATCGCAGCAGGAGTTCTGTTAGCATCTTTGTAAGTCACCTGTTCCCTTTGATCCTTTCTGCCAGACTGTGAATCCACAAACTGAGTCGACTTTCTCAATAAAAATCTGCTTGGGAATGGATACAGCGCGCTCCCCACTAGAGAGAGTAGCCATGTTCTCTATTTCCCCACAGAATCATGGTAGTTTCTGTGTATTACGCCTGTTTTGACGAGCATCCACAGCAGGGATGGATACCGTGGGACGGTATTTTTTCACACCCCTTGCTTTTGTTCATGTGTCCTTTTTAGTAGTTCCTGAAAACCCTTCCCCAGCATTGTCCCCTCTCACCTCCCTTCTGGTTACTGTCAGATCATTCTTGTTTTCAGTGTCTCTGGTTATATTTTGCTTGCTTTTTTCTTTTGTTGAATATGTTCCAGTTAAAGGTGAGATCATATGGTATTCATCCCTCACAGCCTGGTTTATTTCACTTAGCACAATGCTCTCCAGTTCCATCCATGCTGTCTCAAAGGGTATAAGCTCATTCTTTCTCTCTGCTGTATAGAATTCCATTGTGTAAATGTACCATAGTTTTTTTATCCACTCATTTACTGATGGGCATTTAGGTTGCTTCCAGCACTTGGCTATTGTAAATTGTGCTGCTATGAACATTGGGGTGCATAGGTTCTTTTGGATTGGTGTTTCAGTGTTCTTAGGATATAATCCCAGCAGTGGAATTGCTGGGTCAAAAGGCAGTTCCATTTTTAGTTTTCTGAGGAAATTCCATGTTGTTTTCCACAGTGGCTACACCAGTCTGCATTCCCACCAATAGTGCACTAGTGTTCCTTTTTCTCCACATCCTCTCCCACACTTGTTTGTTGATTTGTTTATGTTGGTCATTCTGACTGGTGTGAAGTGGTATCTCATTGTGGTTTTAATTTGTATCTCTCTGATGGCTAGTGATGCTGAGGATCTTTTCATATGTCCCTGGGCCATCTGTATGTCCTCCTTGGAGAAGTGTCTGTTCAAGTCTTTTTCCCATTTTTTATTTTATTTATTTATTTATTTATTTTTGTTTTCCTGGAGTGGCATCATGTGAGTTCTTGATATATTTTGGGGATCAAACTTTTGTCTCAGGTATCATTGGCAAGTATGTTATCCTGTATGGTTGGTTCTCTCTTCATTTTAATGCTGTTTTCTTTAGCCATGCAGAAGCTTTTTAATTTAATAAGGTCCCATTTGTTTATTCTTTCCTTTATGTCCCTTGCTTTAGGGAACATATAAGTTTAGATGTTGCTGCATGGAATGTCTGAGATTTTCCTGCCTATGTTCTCCTCTAGGACCTTTATGGTGTCATGACTTATATTTAAGTCTTTTAAGCAACCTTGAATTTATTTTTGTGTATGGTGTAAGTTAGTGATTGAGTTTCATTTTTTTGCATGTAGCTCTCCAGGTTTCCCAACACCATTTGTTGAAGAGGTTGTTTTTACTACATTTTATGTTGCTGCCCCCTTTGTCAAATATTAATTGACCATAGAGACTTGAGTTTATTTCTGGGCTCTCTGTTCTGTTCCATTGGTCTATGTGTCTGTTCTTATGCCAGTACCAGGCTGTTTTGATTACAGTAGCCTTGTAATACAGTTTGATATCAGGTACTGTGATCCCTCCTACTTTGTTCTTCTTTCTCAAAATTGCTGCAGCTATTTGGAGTCATTTGTAGTTCCATATAAATTTCTGAAATGTTTGTTCTATATCTGTGAAATATGTCATGGGTACTTTCATAGGGATTGCATTGAATCTATAAGTTGCTTTGGGTAGTATGGACATTTTGATGATGTTAATTCTTCCAATCCATGAGCATGGTACATGCTTCCATTTGTTTGTGTCTTCCTGAATTTCTTTCTTCAGTGTTGTATAGTTTTCTGAGTACAGGTCTTTTACCTACTTGGTTAGGTTTCTTCCTAGATATTTTATTTTTCTTGTTGCTATATCAAATGGGATTTTTTTCCTGACTTCTGTTTCTAATGTTTCATTGTTGGTATACAAAAATGCCTTTGATTTCTGAATATGTATCTGGCTGTTTTGCCAAATTCATTTATTAGGTCAAGCAGTATTTTAGTGAAGTCTATAGGATTTTCTATGTACACTATCATGTCATTTGCAAACAGTGACACTTTTGTTTTCTCCTTTCCAATTTGGATGCCTTTTATTTCTTTTTCTTGTCTGATCGCTGTGGCTAGGACTTCCAATACTATGTTGAATAGGAGTGGTGAAAGTGGGCACCCTTGTCTTGCTCCTGATCTTAGTGGGAAAGCTCTAAGTTTTTGTCCATTGAGTATGAGATTGGCTGTAGGTCTCTCATATATGGCCTTTATTATGTTGAGGAATGCTCCCTCTATTCCCACTTTGCTGAGTGTCTTTATCATAAATGGGTGCTATACCTTATCAAATGCTTTTCTGCATCTATTGATATGATCATGTGATTTTTGTCCTTGTTTTTTTATGTGATATATTATGTTTATTGATTTGTGAATATTGTACCATCCTTGCATCCCTAGGATGAATACCACTTGGTCATGGTGTATGATCTTTTTAATGTATTGCTGGATGTGGTTTGCCAGTATTTTGTTGAGGATTTTAGCATCTATGTTCATCAGCAATATTGGCCTGAGGTTTTCTTTGTTATGTCTTTATCTGATTTCGGGATTAGGATGATGTTGACTTCATAAGAAGAGTTTGGGAGTCTTCCATATTCTGGAATTTTTTGAAATAATCTGTGGAGGATAGGGGTTAGCTCTCCCTTAAATGCTTTGTAAAATTCTCCTGTGAAACCATCTGGTCCAGGGCTTTTGTGTGTCAGAAGCTTTTTGATTACTGTTTCAATTTCATCAGGTGTTATTGGTTTGTTCAGGCTTTCTGCTTCTTCTTTATTGAGTTTTGGTAGATTATATTTTTCTAGAAGTTTGTCCATTTCATCTAAGTTTTCATATTTCTTGGCATATACTTCTTCATAGTAATTTCTCACAATCCTTTGTATTTCTGTGGTGTCAGTTATAATCTCTCCTCTTTCATTTCTGATTGTGTTTATTTGGGTCCTCTCTCTTTTTTTTTCTTGATGAGCCTGCTTAAAGGCTTGCCAATTTTGTTTATCTTTTCAGTGAACCAGCTCCTGGATTCACTGATCCTTAGAATTGTGTTTTAATCTCTATGTCATTTAATTCTGCTCTGATCTGGGTTATTTCCTTCCTTCTTCTGTTCTGGGTGGTCTTTGTTGTTGTTCCTCGAGTTCTTGTAGTTGTAGGGTTAGGTGGATATTTGAAATGTTTCTATCTTTTCTAGGTGGGCCTGTATCACTATGGACATCCTTCTCAGGACTGCCTTCGCTGTTTCCCATAAGGTTTGGGTTTTTGTGAGTTTATTTTCGTTTGTTTCCAGAAACTTTTCGATTTCTTCCCTAATCTCGTTCTTGACCCATTCACTGTTTAATAGCATGCTATTCAATATTCATGATTTTGAGTGTTTTGGGTTTTTTCCCTTGGAGTTGGTTTCTAGTTTCAGTACCTTGTGGTTGGAGAAAATGCTTGATATGATTTCAATGTTCTTGAATTTGTTGAGGTTTGTTTTGTGTTCTATCATGTGGTCTTTCTTTGAAAATGTTCCATGTGCATTTGAAAAAAAGTGTGTATTTTGCTTCTTTGGGATGAAGGGCTCTGTATATATCAGTTAAGTCCATTTGCTCTAGGGCATTGTTCAATGCAGCAATATCTTTGTTGATATTTTGTTTGGAAGATGTATTCATTTTTGACAGTGGGGTGTTGAAATCCCCTACTATAATTGTGTTGCTGTCAATGTCTTTCTTGAAGTCCTCCAAGATTTTCTTTATATATTTGGGTGCTCCTATGTTGGGTGCATATGTATTTACTATGTGTTTATCTTTTTGATGGATCCTTCCCTTGCGTGTTATGAAGTGACCTTCTGGGTCTCTCTTTATGGCCCTTTTTTTGAAGTCTATTTTGTCTGATATGAGTTTTTCTATCCCGGCTTTTTTTCCCCTACAATAAACTCTTTACCATTGGTCTTAGCAATATTTTTTGGATATATCTTCTATGGCAAAGACAACAAAGGCAAAAATTAATAACTGGGACTACATCAAACTAAAAACCTTTTGTACTACAAAGAAAACCATCAAGAAAACAAAAAGACAATGAACTGAATGGGGGGAATATTTGCAAATAATATATCCAGTAATGGATTAATGTCCAAAATATATAAAGAATTTATTTAACTTGACATTAAAATAATCCACACAGGACTTCTGGCCAAGATGGAGGTGTAGGTAGACACACTGTGCCTCCTTGCACAGCCAAAAGAAGGAAAACGACAAATTTAAAAACAAAAATTAACCAGAACTGCCATAAAATTGAACTGTAAGGAAGTCTGATAACCAAGGAGTTAAAGAAGAAACATTCATTCAGACGGATAGGAGGGGTGGAGATGGGCAGCTGAGACAGAGAAGACATGTGGCAGCTGGAGGACCGGGCATGCAAGGTGGCAGCTGGCAGACAGGCAGTCCCACATTTGTGTGTAGATAACCAGGAGAAACAACTGAGGGGCGCGACAGACTGCTCAACCCAGGGTTCAGTGCAGGGAAATAAAGCCACAAAACCTCTGGCTATAAAAATGTGTGGGGGGTTACAGTGGCAGAAGAAACTCCCAGCCTCCCAGAGAGTTTGTTGGAGAGACCTACAAGGTCCTAGAACATACACAAAACCATCCACCCAGGAATCAGCACCAGAAGGGCCCAGTTTGCTTGTGGGTAGCAGGGGAAGTGACTGAAAGCTGGCAGAGAGCTGAGCAAGCAGCATTGTTCCCTCTCAGACCCCTCTCCCACATTCAGCACCACCATGCAGTGACACATGGGTTGCTCTGCCCCAGCAAATACCTAAGGCTCCACCCCTTATTACATAACATGTGTGTGGAGACAAAAAATATGGCCTTAATGAGTAAACAGATCAAACCTCCAAAAATAGAACTAAGTGATAAAGAGATAGCCAACATATCAGATGCAGAGTTCGAAACACTGGTAATCAGGATACTCACAGAAATGATTGAGTATGGTTGAAAAATGGAGGAAAGGGTAAAGGCTATGCAAAGTAAAATGAAGAGAAACGTATGGAGAACCAACAGCAAAAGGATGAAAACTGGGACTCAAATCAACAACTTAGAGCAGAAGGAAGAAATAAACATTCAATCAGAACAGAATGAAGAAACAAGAGTTCAAAACAATGAAGAGAGGCTTAGGAACCTCCAGGACAATTTTAAATGGTCCCACATCAGAATCATAGCGCTACCAGAAGTAGATGAGGAAGAGCAAGATGTTGAAAACTTATTTGAACAAATAACGAAGAAGTTCCCCAGTCTGGCAAAGGAAATAGACTTCCAGGAAGTACAGGAAGCTCAGAGAGTCCCAAAGAAATTGGACCTGAGGAAGCACACACTAAGGCACATCATAATTGCATTACCCTATTAAAGATAATGAGAGAATCTTAAAAGCAGCAAGAGGAAAGGAGACAGTTACCTACAAAGGAGTTCCCATAAGACTATCAGCTGATTTCTCAAAAGAAACCTTGCAGACAAGAAGGGCTGGAAAGAAGTATTCCAAGTCATGAAAGGCAAGGACCTACATCCAAGATGACTCTATCCAGCAAAGCTGTCATTTAGAATGGAAGGACAGATAAAGTGCTTCTCAGATAAGGTCAAGTTAAAGAAGTTCATCATCACCAAACCCTTATTCTGTGAAATGTTAAAGGGACTTATCTAAGAAAAAGAAGATCAAAACTATGAATGAGAAAATGGCAACGAACTCACAATTATCAACAACTGAACCCAGAACAAAAACAAAAAGGAACTAAGCAAACAACTAGAACAGGAACAGAATCACAGAAATGGAGAACATATGGAGGCTAATCAGTAGGGAGGGAGCAGGGGGAGAATGGGGGAAAAGGTACAGAGAATAAGAAGCATAAATGGTAGGTACAAAATAGACAGGAGGAAGTTAGTATAGAAAATACTATACTTTCAGGGATAATTTCTATGATTTGTTACTAGAGAATTTTCTCCAAACATGCAGAATACCTGAAATTACAAGGAGGAGGTGCAGTGTTTTCTCCTAAGGGTGAAAGTGGCTTTTGGTGTTTCTTTTGTGACTGCCAATATCTATTGATGATTGTTCTTCTCTTCCTTTGGAAGAGGAAGAGGGAGGGAACACAGTCTGAGTGGTTAAAAGAAAAAAGAATAGTATAAGTAATGCAGAAGCCATGGAGATGAACTAAGGTGGGGGAATACTAGTGAAAGGGGGATGCAAGGCAGAGGCAAATAAAGGGGAGAAAAAATGGGGCAACTATAATAGCATAAGCAATAAAACATATTAAAAAAAAACAAACAATGCAATTAAAATACAGGCAAAGGATCTCAATGGACATTTCTCCAAAGAGGACATACAGATGGTCAATAGGCATATGAAAGGACGCTCACCATCACTAATCATCATGGAAATCCAAAGTAAAACCACAATGAGATATCTCCTCGGGTGTATCAGACTGGCTATCATCAATACATCAACAAGCAAGTGATGGATAGGATGTGGAGCACAGGAAAACCTCATGCATTGTTTGTGGGAATGTGGATCGGTGCAGCTACTGTGGGAAACAATATGGTGCTTCCTTTAAAAACTAAAAACAGACCCAGCTATTCCATTTCTGGGTATTTTTCTGAGGAAATCCAAAACATTAATTTAAAAAGATATCTGTACCTCTGTGTTCATTGCAGTATTATTTACATTAGCCAAACTATGGATCCAATGATAGAATATGGATAAAGAATATGTAGTACATATAAACAATGGAATGTTAGTCACAAACAAGAATGAAGTCTTGCTGTTTGCAACAACGTTGATGGTATTATGCTAAATGAAATAGAGAATGACAAATATCATATGATTTCACTTATATATGGAATCTAATAAAATAAATGAACAAATAAATCAGAAAGACTCATAGATAAAACAGACTGATGGTAGTCAGATGGGAGGGGTGTTGAAGGGATGGGTGAAAATGGTGAAGGGAATTAAGAAGTACAAATTGCTAGTTATAAAAATAGTCATGGAGATTTAAAGTATAGCATAAGAAATATAGTCAATAATATTGTAACAACTATGTATGGTGTCAGATGGGTAACAGACTAATCAGGGAGATCACTTCTTAGGATATAGACATGGCCAAAATATGTTGTACACCTGAAAGTATTGTAATATATTGTATGTCAACTGCAATTGAAACATAAATGGTTTTTAGAGGTTTCCAAGGGCTGGTGAGACACAGGAAATGTGACAGAGACTGTTAGTGGGTCTTTGAGGGGATGGTATGATGAAGGGATGGAAGTTCTAAAATCGTGATGATGGTTGCACAACTCTAAATATATTAAAAACTGTTGATGTACCTACTTCAAATGATTGATTAATAGTATATAAATTATATCTCAATAAAGTTGTTGAAAAAACACCGAGATATGACTTTTTACTCCTCAGATTGGCAAAATTAATGCAAGGTAGGGGACAATCTCTCTCATATATTGTTGATAGAAGTGTAAATAGTGACAACTGTTTCTGAAGAGCATTTTGGCAATTTCTACCAGAATTTAAAAAGCATATACCCTTTGACTTTGCTTCCCTTTCCGAGTCTATGGCAGCAATTTTTAATGTTTTTCACCTCATGGCACATATAAATTGATTACTAAAATTCTGCAGCATACCAAAAAATATATTTTTTGCCAATCTGACAAAAAACAGGTATAATCTTGATTCATTCACACCAAACAGCTGTTATTGTATTGCTGTTGTCATTTTTTTAATATGACAATCTAAGGGAAAAAAAGTCAGTGCTCCTGACTAAATAGTCAGGTATTGCATGTTTTTAAAATTCTTGTGGCACACCGGTATGCATAGCAGTTGAAAATTGCTCGTCAGTAGTACACTAAGTTGTTTGCTGGAGCATTATAAGAACAAAGAGACTGGACACAGCTCTGGCTGGTGTGGCTCATTTGGTTGCAGCGTCTCCCATAACCAAACTTTGTGGGTTTGATTCCCAGTCAGGGTACATAACCTAGGTTACAGATTTGACTCCTGGTCTGGGCATGTATAATCACTAGTTCAGATGCATTTGGAGGCAACCAATCGATGCTTCTCTTTTGCATTGATGTTTCTCTCTCTCCCATCCTGTCTCTCTAGAAGCAATGTCCTTGGGTGAGGATTTAAATTTTTAATAAATAAATAGTTTTAAAAAAGAAACTGGACATAAAAACACCGTCAGAGAATGCAATCATGCAATGGAGCAAAACACAGCCACTAAAAAGAATGTGACAGATTAGACTCTATTGATGTGGAAAGACCCGTAGATATGTGTTTTAGGTGGAAAAAAATTGCAAGGTACAAAATAGTGGGCAGAGTGTGATTCTCTTTTTATCATTAAAAATGCTGGTATATCAAAGTGTTCTGGAATGAAATGCAAAGAGTGGTCCTCAACTGTGAAAGGGACTGCTGAAGAAAAGAAGATTTTAGTTTTTATTTTATCTTTTGGAACTGTTCGAATTTTCTAAATGTGTGCTTATGTTAACTTTCTTTTTAAAATGTCGCTGGAATTACCTGTGCGGTGGCATTACAAACCATTTTCATTTTCTTTATGCTTTTCCATATTGAAAAAGAAAACCTTTTAAAATTTCCTGGATTCCAGAAGAATGAGATGATTCTGTGTATGTGTTATACTATGGTTCCCTGAGAGGACCTATATAGACCCCATACCCTCCCTCTTTGGGCCTGGGTTTCTCATCCTCAGGAAAAAGCAATAGAATGGGCTGCGGTGTTTGCTGGCTTTCATAGCCAGAGGCTAACATTTTACTGAGTGTTTGCCTGAATGTTTCTCTAGAGACAGCTCTCACCTCCTCCCAACTCTTCCTTGTCCTGCTAATCTGGTGTAAAGCCAGCTAATATTGGGCAGGGAGTGGGGTTTGAGGGTCTCGATGAGGAGACAAAAACAGGGTCTACTCCTCAGAAATAGCAAAGTGCACATGCAGGGAATTGTCCCAGAGGATGTTTTGTGGGTGAGGAAGCAGCTGGCTAAAGCCTACTTTCTAAATAGTGCTGTTGTGGGGGTCTTGAAGACTGGTGCCGGGTTGACCCAGGCCCTGATACCAATTGATTCCTGGAGCCACATACGTGTGTGTCTGGGAGTTGGTTGGGGGTGTTACAGGGTGCAGCCAAGGGGGGGGG
>PVIA01002314.1:205000-216942 GCA_004024845.1 Tonatia bakeri | reverse complement strand
AGTGAAAGATAAATACCACATGATTTCACCTTTAACAGGAACCTAAACAACAAAACAAAGAAACAAGCAAAATATAGTCAAAGACACTGCATTAGGGGACAGGCAGGAAGTGGCCAGAGGAGAGAGAAGAGGGAATTTCAGGGGAAAAGGGGAAGGGTTTGCAGGAACAAAGTTAAAAGACACATGGACAAAAACTAGGGGGAGGGTGGTAATGGGAGGGAAGATGGGAGGGGGGTGGGTGGGCTTGATTGGGAGTAAAGGGGAGAAAACTGTACTTGAACATTCATTAAAAAATTAAAATTAAAGGAAAAAAAATAATACAAGATGTAACAGTTTGCTTTTTAAAAGTTATTCTCTTAATAATTTTATGGTGCTTAGTTCTTACCTCTAATGTTTTATGTGCCATTATTCTGCTTTTACTGCAAAAGGAGGATCTGGCTCCCAAAGATAAAGGAGATTTTTGGTAAACGGTGAAGGTAAAGAAATAAATGACCCACTTGGCTGGTGTGTAATTACACTGCCTGGGACTGTAACAATCTATCACGTGAAGGAGGGTGACACCACGCGAAGGGGCGAGTCAGAGGAGATAGCCTTTGACTAACTACGGGACCCCAACGATCGATACTCCACAGATAGTGTGCTCTCAGAAACAATTGGATTCTAAAAAAGTTTGAAAATAGATTCCCCCTTCTTCTGATACTGATCAGAGACCTATCTTGACCTTATTCTGGAAGAGCAATGCTTTCTTAAAAAGGTATATGAAACACATAAATCCTTTTATCTCTAGATTGTTCTTTCAAATATATATTTAACACATTCCTATCTTAATGACAGTTCTACAAGCAAAAAAAAAAAACCTACTTAACTTCCCATTTCATTATTGTATAACCATGCTTTCTCATAGCTGTTACCAAGTTACCGTCATACTTAATACACGTCAGGTAAATATCCTGAAGACTGAAAACTTAAATACATCAGAAAATTAAAATTTCCAAAACAGGTTTGCAGTATACACACTTGACTTGATATTTAATAAATAACAAGTGATCTATGTAAAAAGTAAGTAGATAGAAACTTTAAAAATAAAAGGAAATTTTAAGTCCATAAAATATACTGTATCATACCTTATTTTAAATCCTTAAACTGTATCTGAGTAACTCCTCTTACCCTAAAAAGTTATTCAGTTCATTATGCTACATCAAAAACTATAGTTCCCTTTAATTTTCAAATTATATCATACAAAATTTCCGGGGTTTTTGGATACTGCCTTCACGTGTAAGTAAAAAGGTATCCATCTTCAAAGTCTGAAAAATATAATTAAGTGGAAAGCAAAATCTATTCTAAATCTAGTAATATTTTTTCTTCACAGAAGCTTATACTATAAAAATACAATGCAATCCAATGAAAAATCATCAATTCTTACAATGTAGAAAGTGATTAAATTAAACTTTACAGGAAGCTTAGACCTTGTGTGGACACCGTAATATCACTACTGCAGAGGATGAAAGCAGCACCCATCTGACTAGCACAGAATGCCGTCCTGCAAAAAGGCCAACATGTGAAGGGATACGATGTGAAAACTGTGTGTACCACAGTCAGATCGCAGCAATCAGATCCCTCCCAAAGTATAAACTAGTTAGGATAAAAGAATCACCTAGAGAGATTTTTAAGAATCCTGATAAATAGCCAAGTCTCAAACCAAGCAAATCTCTGTGAGTGCAATCCAGGCAACAGAATTTTCTTAGTCTCCCCAACTCCAACACGTAGGGCAAGCTGAGAGGTAGTGCTGTGTGGGACGTGTGCAAAGGTGAAAAGGGTGTGAAAGAAGTATGCAAAAAGAAGGGATGCATGCTACAGAAATGGGAATATTGTTTGATAACAGAGATGATTATTTCTTTTTTACTCCAAAATCTCCAAAGCACAAAGAGTTGAATTAATAGAAAGCCTCCACAAATTTTGCAAACTAGAAATTTAATTTGATAAATTCTGCTGTGAAAAGTGCAACTATAACTTTAATTCAATAATTAAATTTATTGAATTGCTAATATTTGTACCTTCATGTAATCTATTTAACAAAATGTAATCTAAATAACAGTTAACAAAAACTGAGATTGGAGGAAGTTAGTCTAAAATGACTAAAAGAAGTGGATCTAGGATACAGATTTTGAATTTCTAGATAAAACTCTGAAGGCACTGTATATGTATGAAGGCAAACGAGTCCAGATAGGACCAGGGTCCAATTAGGCAGCGAAAGTATAGCAAACTGATGACAGAAAGTATACCAGTGAGTATCACACCTACATTATTGGCTACAAAACTTGTTAGGATGGCAAAATATGATGTAAAATACCAGAACTATTTTGAGCATAATAAAATGCATCCCGAATACAGAGCAGACTCCTGTGTTCCCAATTGAACTTAGGACAGTTCCACCAAACCCTCTCCCACTGGAAAAAGAAGAGAAAGGAAAGTGTAAGAACAGCCATACATTCTCACGTCAATGTTCTTTGCTTCCTTCAGAATCAAATACTGAATACCTAATACATGACAAGTACTAGGGGACAGAGAATACTAAAATGAGTAAGTTTATGGTCTTCCATTCTCCACATGCCTTTCAGTATAGTGGGGAAAAAAGAAAACGTGTACTGGACGTAAGCGCTATTCGGAGCAGGTTATCAAGAGGAAGTAACCACTGCTGACCCGAGAACTGGGCCTGGGCCATCAGAAGTTCTCTTCTTCATCCTGTCCTTGAAACGTACGTGCTGCTCACTGCTCACACACAGGGACCACTGCAAGGACACAGGCTTGAGAGTGTTCTGTGTTATTGAGACTATATGGACCGCATACCCCATGAAGGCTTCCATATAAACTCGGAAGATTCTAGCAGTACGGTGTACAGAGATCTACTTGTCTATCAGTCACCTAAGACAAGCCTCATATGTAAGTTCCCCACTTATTAAAATTGCCACCTACCAATCTAGAATGGTCTGCCTCTTTCTTTGGTCTCTCCTTGCCCTCCGTGGATGGGGGCCAGATTTAAATGTCACCCAGGGAACTCCCAAGGCTGAAAACCAACAAGTGTCTTGATACATATATTTATCAAACACTATGATAACACATACGAGCAAGGAAATAAAGACAGGTAATGCTTCTGAAAAAAGAAAGGATGGTGCAGTACAGAGAGGAGTTCCATTTCACATGGGTTTCAAAAGGTAAAAACTCACTAAGCAGATAAGACGGGAAGGGCACTGACACACAAGGAAGAGCATGAGACAAGAAAAGCCAACTGCGGCTGGAATGTAAGTTGCCTGGCATGGCTTAAAGACACACGGAAAAGGTGAATGAATGACAAGGCACATTTAAGGACAGGCACTAAGGGGACCTTAGTGTCACATCTTAGGTTTCCGAACAGAGGCTGAGCATACCTATGGAGGCTGCAATAGTGTTAGGAGAGACTGAGGACAAGAAAACCAACGGGTTGTCTACTCGCAGACTTCTATAATCAAGAGTTGTCAATGGAGCTAAGGTATAATCATAACCAATTACTATGACGGGCTAAAGAGATAGTACAGACAATGAAAAGCTGTTGTGATCTCAAAATAAACCCTGAAGTTTTCTCTTTCCAACAAACGCCTAATTATGGCTTGACATCTTATTTAAAATGGACTTTGGTACATAGAGCTGCATTACTTACACAGCCTAAAACATAAGTCTGTCACTATTCACTTGTGGGGTTTTTCTCCATTTCAACACCATCTAATCATGAGCAATCCAGGTTTTATACTGCCAGTCATAGGATTTGCTCCATCAAAGTACATCTAATTCAAGACTCCTTCTTAAGACTTATCTCTTCAACTGTAACATTTCACATGCAAGACCGGAATTGACAGTGCCATTTAAGAATTAAGAAAACAGAGATCAAAACAACCCTTCTAATCAAAAGAGCTGATTTTCAAATATTTAAAGACAAAATCCATAGTCATTCTTCTCTGCCAAAATTACTTCATGAGATAATTTTCTGGTAATCATGAGTAGGTTGCAACTTTAAGAAGCCTGACAACATCTGGTTCTTTTTCTTCTAAACACAATTGAAACATTACCTAAGGGTTTCTGAGGTATAATCCACATTCAATTTTTAAGTTACGGTAAATGCACAATGGTGTTGTGCTGGGATTGCTAAGACCGCCTTCACATTCAGCGATTCACTAGGAGGGTCGCAGCATCAGCACACTGTCATTTTCACGGCCGAGATGTCTCATACTAAAAGGATGCAAGGCACAATCAGCTGAGGGAAAAGGCATGTAGAGCAAAGTCTGGAGAAACCAGGCACCAGTTCCTAACAGTCCTCTCCCTGTAGAATCACACAGGGTGTGTTTAACTTCTCCATCTATGAGCTGTGAGAACACATGTAAAATGTTTGTTTAGGGAAGCTCACGAGAGACCCAGCTCCTGAAGTTTTCATTCAGGGCTGATCACTAAGGCATCCTCTACCTAGCATGTGCCAGAATCCCAAACTCCCAGAAAAAAAACTGGTAATAGTTTAGTACAAACTATATTGTTTGTACAGCTGAGGAAGAGTGAGCCACTCCTACTGTTTATAGAAAGTTTTATAATTTGCATTAGGAACTATTTACAATTCATGTTTCCATATGCCATTCAAGGGTCAACCTTGCTTTGTGCTCCAAGGATAGGCACCTATACAGTAACTCTTTTCTCCATACTTGTGTAACTGCCAGTACAACTGAGAACAGTTCCATCACACACACTACACACCAAAAAAAGTTCTTTATTCCTTGTAGTCAATGTCTATGAATCCCAGGTCTGACCCTTATTCCCATTGTTTGACCACTCCAAAATGCCATACAAATGGAAGCATATAATATGTAGTCTTTGAGACTGGCTTCTTTCACTGTAATGCACATAAGGTTTATCTATGTTGTTGCACGTATCACTGATTTTTTAAATTGCTGAGTAATGGTCTACTGTATAGATACACTGCAGATATTTTTATATGCTACAAACATCCAGAACAGTTGGGTTTTTTATGTCTGTGAACTACATTTCCATTTCACTTTAGTACATACCTAAGAGTAGATTTTTTAAATATTTTTTATTTTAATTGTTGTTCAAGTACAGTTTTCTGCCTTTTACCCCTATCCCAGCCCACCCCACCAGCCCTCCCTACCTCCCTCCTGTTTCCACTCTCCCCTTATTATTGTCCATGTGTCCAAACCCTCTGCAAGGGTTCCTGCAAACCCTTCCCCCTTCCCCCTGAAATTCTCTCCCCTCTCCCCTCTGGTCACTGTCAACCTGTTCTCAATTTCAGTGTCTTTGGTTATATTTTGCTTGTTTGTTTGTTTTGTTGATTAGGCTCCTGTTAAAGGTGAGATCATATCTAAGAGTAGATTTTTGGGGTTACATGGCATCTTTGGAAGTAGCTACCAAATAGCATTCTAAACCAGGCACACCATCTGCATTCCCACCCACAACGCACACAGTTCCGTGTAACAGTCTGAAAGACAGGTACGCAGCGCAGACCTCCATACAGGCCCTACAGGAGAAACCTGACCAGCTGGGCGAGTGAGCGCATAACAAAGGGCATATACCAAAGTGCTCCCTCCCCATCTGGCAAAATTCACTCACCTTTCAAAATCCAGCTTTAAATGCCATGTTTCCCCTAGGAACTTAGGAACTAATTATCCTCTAGTGTTACAACATTTCATCCATAATACTAGAGTTTGAACAGTATTTATTATATGTTATGGTTATTGATATATATCTGTTTTACTATGTGTTTCTGAATTCCTTGATAATATTATGATTTATTCAACTCTGAATTTATATCTGACCAGACACTGCCATGTACCTAGCAATCAATTATTTTTGCTAAAATAAATAAGGGGAGACCAAGAGCATTGGCTAAGGTAGAATAACTGCTATCTGCTCTACAAAATAAAACAACCAAAAGCACCAGATGAAACAAATGGAACAATGGTTTTCATGACCTGTACATCAGACAACAAAAAACAGAGACCCATAAGAGACAGGAAACAAATGCAGTGAGCCCTACGATCTCCCCAGGTCACTGTCGAGAGTTTCTGGCCCACAGTATAGGAAGGGGGAACCTAAGCAAAGCCCAGCAGACTCCTTGCAGTGAAGAGACAGACCCAGGTGTCTGAGAGAAGGTGGCTGGAGTTCATGGGACAGAGTACTAAAGGGCAGAAAGCTGAATATAGAAAAAACATTAGATACGTGAAGAAGGCTGCTTCGAGTACTCATTTCATGAGGCTAGCATTATCCTGACATCAAAAAGTGCCAAAGACATTACAAGAAAACTGTAGACCAATAGGCATAGATGCAAAAATTCTAAATAAAGTTATACTAAATCAAATTCAATGATATATAAAAAGAATACTATATCATGACCAAAAAACCTACTAGAACTAACAGCTGAGTTAAGCGAGGTGGCAGGATAAAAAACTAAACTGTATTCCCATATACGAGCAATGAACGACCACAAATTGAAATAAGAATAACATTTTCAATAGCAATCAAAAAATACAAATGCATGCAAACAAATACAAAACGATGTATAAGATGTGTGCACTTACAGCTAACTAAACATTGCTGAAACTAAAGAACACAGAAGTAAATGTAGAGATATTCCTTTTTCCTGGGTTGGTAAAATCAATTTTCCCCAAATTCATCAACAAAATCCAATCAAAATCCCAGCAGGCTTTTAAATGGAAACTGCAAAATGACTCTAAAATACATCTGAAAATTCCAAAGACCTAAACCTATCCAAAACAACTCTGAACAAGAATCGAGTCAGAAGACTACACAACCGGACTTCCAGACTCAGAGAGGTAGTCACCAAGACCATGTGATCCCGGCAGAAGGACAGCCAGAGACCAAGAGAAGCAAAAAAAAGTCCAGGGATGAACCCTCACATTTAATTGAAATGTCAATTAAAACCACAATGAAATACCGCTACACTTCTACTAGACTGCCTAAAATTTCAACAGTCCAACAACTCAAAATGGGTAAGCAAACTGTGATATGTCCATATAATAGAATACTACCCAGAAATAACAGCATGGGTAAATCTCAAAATAATTATACTGGAAAAAAAAAAAAAAGGCAAAAATAACAAAATAAAGAAGAGTACAAACTGGATAAATCCATTTATATGTAATTATAGAAAACCTGACCTAAGCTCTAATGATATATCTCTCAGGAGCTGCCTGGGGCAGGGGGATGGGAGAAAAGGACCACAACAGGGCAGAAGGGAAACTCTAGATTATAATGATGGTTTCAAGGATATAGGGGTATATACTTAATAACATACTGTAAACCTCAGAAATGTCAATGTAAAACTAAGAAAAGTACATTTACCATCTCCTAATAATGGGTTTCATAACAAACAACCCAATAAAAAAATGGGCAGCAGACCTGAACAGACACTTTTCCGAAGAAGACATACAAATGGCCAATAAGTAGATAAAAAGAGGCTCAACTTCACTAGCTATCAAGGAAATGCAAATAGAAACTACAATGACATACCACCTCACACCTATTAGAATGGCCGTATCAACAAGACAAGTGGTAAGTGTTGGACAAGTTGTAGAGAAATAAGAACCCTCATTCACGATGTGCAGGAATGTAAACTAGTATAGCCACTATAGATAGGAAGTCTCCTCAAAGAATTAAGAATAGGGTTATCATATGACCCAGCAACCCCTCTTCTGGGTATCTGCCTGAAAATGTGAAAACATTTATTTGCAAATATAAATACACCCCTATGTTCACTGTAGCACTATTCATGGTGGTCAAGACATAGAAACTACTGAAGTGTCCTTCAATATTGACTGGATAAAGAAGATGTGGTACATATATACAATGGTACACTACTCAGCCATAAGAAAAGATGAAGTACTGCCATCTGCAAAAGTATGGATACATGTTGAGAATATCATGCTAGTCAAATAAGACAGAAAAAGTCAAGAACCACATGATTTCATCCCTGTGTAGGATATAAGGCTGAAAGCAACAAATGAAAAAACAAAAAAGCAAACAAAAACTCACAGAGACAACAGTATGGGGATCACCAGAGGGAAGGGGGGGTTGAAGGGTAGTAAAGAGGAAAGGGATCGAATATATGACGGAAGAAGATTTGACTTTGCATGGTGGGCACATGATGCAATATATGATGATGTATCACAGAACTGTACCCTTGAAACCTATACACTGGGTTGGCCAAAAAGTCCATTTATTTTTTTCTGTAAAATAAAAGACATACTTTTCATTTTCACCAACAACTTTATTCATTTGGGTATTCTGAGTGTCAGACATCTCCCACTATTGGCTTCTAGTGGGTAGAGGCTAGGGGTGCTGCTAAACATCTTCTAATGCATAAGACAGCCCCACAGCAAAGAATTCTTTGGCCAAACTGACAATGGTACCAAGAAACTTTGCAAACCACTTTCGACATGTTTGATCAGTCACAGGACCTTCTCCATACACGGCACAAATCTTTTTTTGCATTTCAGTTGTGTATTTACATTTCTTCAAATAATAAAGCATAATAAACTGAAAATGTTCTGTACTTTCTTCCATTTTCAGTATTAAAATAGCTGCATAAAAATTCCCAATTTTTTTATTGTATTTATTGATTTTTAGAGAGTGAGAGAAATATCAATTTGTTGTTCTGTACACTCATTGGTTGATTCTTATGTTGCCCCTGACCAAGGATCAAACCCACGATCTTGGTGTTTCGGGATGATACTCTAACCAACTGAGCTACCCGGCCAGGGCTAAAATTCCCAAATTTTGATAAGTGTTTTTAATTGTATGCTGATGTGACAGCTGTCACAGTACAGTCTAACAAAACTGATTTGAATGAAGTTTAAGACAACAAAGCACTACTAGAGCCATTTTCTGGAAAAAACTAAATGAACTTTTTGGCCAACCAAATAATTTTATTATCCAGTATCACCCCAATAAATTTAATTTAAAAAATAATAAAATGCAAATACTGACATTGAAAATACAATATTTTTTAAATTTTAGAAAGGTGCTTTTTAAAAATTTTCACCTTTTTGAGGTTAATTTTTAAAAATTATAAGAATTTAAAGTGTACACTCAGGTGATTTGACACATGTATATGAGGTCTGTCCAGAAAATATCCAGCCATGCAATAGGAAAAGGAGATGTTTATTGAATAAAATACAAGAAACATTGCACACAGGACAATGATGCTTCAGTCCCCTTCACAGTAGGCATCTTGGGTCCTCACATAGTTCTCCCAATCACCAACAGCTGCTCCACCGTATTTTCCTGAATCTCACCCAAGGTCTGAAACCCCATCCCTTTCAAAGGTGATTTTAATTTGGGGAAAAGCCAAAGTCACAGGGCACCAATATGGGCTATAAAAGTGATGAGAAACCTGGGTGATTTGATGTTTCGCCAAAAACTCTGTATGAGACGTGATACATGAGTAGGCCTACTGTGATTGTGATGAAGCTGCCAATCACCAAATGCCCATACCTGTGGCCTTAAGAACCATCCACAGAGTTTCTGCAGAGGAATGTTCAAGCTTAATGCAAAATTTGATGCTGATTCCTTGCTCTACTCATTCACTTTGAATGTGATGGCCACATAGTACACATGCTCACTCCAAGGCACCTACCACCCACCCCCACTGACTAGTACAGTGAGGTCATCACTGTTCACACATGCACATTTCAGTCCACTCTCCTTGGCTGCCTGGTTACATCCAGGTCAAACTGTTCCCATTGTAATAACAATGCCTGGACGTTTTTGGACAGACCTTGTACAGTGTGAAAAGATTCTTCCATCTAGTTAGTTAACACATCCATCACCTCATTTATTTAGCTATTTTTCAGTGAGAACACTTAAATTCTAATCCCTAGCAAATTTCAATTATACAAGTGTTATCAACTGCAATCATCAAGTTTCACGTTAGACACTCTGACCAAGTATTTGGGTTACAGCTGCAACTTAGTACTGTTCTACCAACCACTCCCTACTTTCCTGCCCATATCCCTTTTAATTTTAATTAAATTAAAAGCACTCGAATAGGTAATAATCCTTTTTTATTCTAAAATTACTACAATTTATTTTTAAATTTTTGAAAGCAGTAAATATTCCTTAAGAAAAAAAATACTCTGGAAATTTTCAGATTATCTGGATCAGAATCACAGAGATAAGTAACAGCAAACTAAACACACAATGCTATAGAATTAGTTTATGGTGGAGTCAGAAAATAAGAGGAAAATCTCAGGCCATGCTAACAATGAAGCAACAATCTGTTAAATTCTAAGCTGTAGGAAGACCATGTTCACGTCTGTCTTTTGCATTGTTCTATCCTCAGTAATGGGCACAATGCCAGGCACATCAATCAGCTGTCTCCCTCATACACCTGAACCGGGGATCAAACCTGCACCGTTTTTGTGTCTGGGACGACGCCTTGCCCAGCAAGGGCACTGCAAGTGATCCCTACACTCGGGCATGAGTTAACATACAGACAGTACAGCTTCCCTCAGACCTGTGAAATACTTCTGGAAATTTCCGATAATACCAAAAATTACAGCAGAGACAGTTAAAATCCAAGACACTTCCAAGCTACAATGTAAAAACATCTATTGAGCTTCAAAATCTTCTAATGTAAATATTCAAAATTATCTTGCTATGGAAACATGTTCTTTATAAATAGAAACCACAATTTTCAAGTATGTAACCATTATATATAGCAAATCTCTTTTCTACCTGAAGAAATTTCAGGTAGAAATCTCTTCTTATCTGAGAAGAGATCCTATGTCTACTCTATTCCTAATTTCTAACCCAATCTCATCCTTAATAAACTAGTTTACAACCAGTCATAATAAAAATATTTTGAAATTTATTGCTGCTTTCTTTAGTCAGAACAAATTTATCTGTATTAATATCCAGCATAACAGAAAAATCTAAGACAAGTTAGGAATAAAGTCGTTTGCCAGATTTTTAAAAAAGAACTTATTTAATATATACAATAGGTTTGGCATGCTGAGCTAGGAACTATGGAAATTACATAAATCTAGTATCTTTCAATCTACGTACAAACAAAGAACACAGAACATTCTCAAGTACTAAATTCTGCAGTACAGAGTGTTCGTAACTGCCACGGAATTTAGAAGAGAATATCAAGAAAAACTGGAAGAGTCTCATCAAATAATAAAGCTGTAAGGATTCCAAAAATGTGCACGCACCTCTTGGTGTCTGTAGCGAGCACATGTGCAGCCATGGGGCTATGTCTGTAGCACAATGACTCTGAAATGTTGACACTTGATTGCTGTAAGCTTATTTTATTGACTATTTCTTCCAAATTACTTTATACCAAAAATATTTTACTCAAAATTATAAAAAGCACATGTTCAATTTTGAATATTGCAAAATATGTCAACTGCCTGTGAAATTACGTATTATTGCTTTATATTATTTGAAATGTAGTTATTGAATTCTCATATGCTAAACAGAACATAATAGTTACACATTTTTATATGTACACTGAAAGCACTATAATATTTTACTAATAATAAAAGCTCAAATCTAGTATCATAAGCATTGTAATTATATAAAACAACTAGACAGTGACCATAAAATATGGGGAGAACCTGCTCCTCAGTGTCGACACATCAACCTGTTTCCATGGTAGTGGTAGACATCAGAAACTTCAATTTGTCCCAAAATTAACTACACATTCTCATTACGCATCTAAATGTCACAGGCATTTAATGTGCTTAGTGTTTAAAATTACGCTTTTCATGTAAAGACTTCCAAATATACCTGTTTTCTTTAACTGACATCTCCATAGATTCTGCCATTTCTCTTGTTAGCTATTGATTTTTTTCTCTCCTTCCTTTCTACAAAAGGGGAATAAGGCG
>PVIA01002314.1:0-202500 GCA_004024845.1 Tonatia bakeri | reverse complement strand
TTTCTTTTAACAGGCTTAGGATAGTTAAATGCATTACAGCTACAGTATTACTCTGATTTCTCTCTAATGCCATTTATGTTTTCTAGAATTATGCTAAGTGAAGAACAAAGTACACTGTGTTAGTCTCATTTATTACAACCATGTCCATAATTTACAAGCTGATTATGCAAGCCTCATACAAGGGATATCAGAGAAGAGTTAACCACTGTCAAAGAATGGTGAGCCAGCACATATTTTATCAACCACATTTTCTTACACAGCTACCCAAAAAGGACCATCAAGGTCTGCAAATTCGCTTTAATTGGAATTAATATTGAAAAGGACGATTTTAAGGTAATTGTATTAAAAGCATTAGGAAGCACAGAAGTCCTAAGTAAGTAACAGTGGAATGTCACCCAGAACTAAATATAACGACAAAAGAACATACCTGCATGGAGGCAATGAGCTTTGGTACAATATTCTTTCTAATAAAATCTAAGTTATGAGATTTATAAAGGAAAAATATCAATTCACTAATATTGTTTTCCTTTCAATGAGACACCCTTTGTTGTTACTCTTAACTGAAAATGCACACACCTAAAATTTACCAGTTTGACAGCTATTTTAATTTGGGAGGAAAAAGTAAAATACGTTTTGTTTTGTGGATTTTTGGAAACATTAAATTTCAGAATTTACCTCAATTGTGTAGAATAATAGAGCTGATGCCTGTGAACAACTCTATTACAGAAACACTAATTATTTCTACATCTAAACATTTCACAGCCCATTTAGTTCTCCAAGATACTTCATTACACCAAAATCATTTCAGAAAAACACTTTTATTGTGTAGCACAGGTATACTTGTGCTATACAAAGGCGCAGGTATCACAAGAAAGAATTCTGATGTTGTAGCAATGTCACACTTGGCATAAGCTTCCCACGGGTTTTTATTTTTAAATTTTAAAACTAAATTTAGGTTAAAAATACTTTCTTAAAATGTCAACAAATACGCAGAGTTCCCAGTAGGTGCTTGATACTGTGCATGAAAGCAATATCCTAATTTACTCAGTGTCTCATGTCAAAATGACTGCATCAAATCTAAAACATCAAAGTATTCAGAAATTCTAAAATTCTGAACACAACTCCCCGGCCCCAAACACAAACCCAGAGGCTTTTAGATGTTGCAAGATAAGGCACCAGAGAACTCTGACACAGTAACAAACTTGGTTCCTGCTTTCACTCATTCAGTGTCTTTGCCCTAAAGTCCCTGGGCTGCATTCATTCTTCTGAGTACCAAAAATGATATATCCAGAAATGTAATTCATTTTATTTAAGTATTCTTCATAATAAGCATCATGAGCCATATCTGCTCTACATTTTATGTTACATATTTGTACTAAACGCAAAAACACCCTCTATGTTCATGGCAGCACTATTCACAACAGCCAAAACAGGGGGCAACCTACGTGTCCTCTGACTGAGGACTGGGTAAAGAAGATGACATCACTCAGACATGAAAAAGGATGAAATATTGTCATTTTGTGACAACATGGATGAACTTTGAGAGTATCATGCTAAGTGAAGTCAGCTAAAAAAAGACAAAAATCATAGGACTGCAGCCACGTGTGTGACTAAACAAAACACACTCATAGACACAGACAACATCACAGCTGTTACCAGAGGGGAAGCTGTGCAGAAGGATGAAAAGGGTAAAGAGGGTCAAGTGTAAGGGGCCAGGAAGAGACTGGAATTTGGGGGATGGCACACAGTGAAATACACAGATGGTGTACTACATAGAGCGATATACCTAAAACTTATGTAATGTTATTAACCAAGGTCACCCCAATACATTTAACTTTTAAAACCCATAAAAAGTAGCTTTCAACTTAAATAGTTTAAAGTTCAGCTTTTAAAAGATTTAAATTATTTTCTGTTCATTGGAAAATTTCTAAAGCTAGACTTAGATGTTTGCTAGACACTTCAGTTGCTTAAACTACAAGTGAAAACCAATTACATCCACATACAATATACAAGCAACTATTTCCATTTCTTTGCTGTCTTTAGCAAAATTTACACAGAAATGAGGAACTGAAAATATCTCTAATGATGAATTATAGAACTTTATTCACTAATGTTACTTAAATAAGTCAAAGCATATTTCAAAGATCTATAGCATAATATATTCAAATTTTATAATCAAAGTTCCTTCATCTTAGAAGTAGTAATTTAATTTTTTGTTTCTAGAGATCCGAATCAAAATTAGCACGCTCAATCTGTTAACCTTACAAGAAGGTAGATAAAGTGTATAAAATTTTAAAGAGGGCATTTAACTATTTTTATCACCCTACTCTTACAATTTGCAATGCAATTCAAGAAACAACACTTATGTTTTCAAATTTTATGTGTTAAAAGTTCAGAAGTGTAACTAGGAAATGCCCTGTATTTCGCTGTGCATAATATGCTCCTGTGTACAACATGCACCCACATTATCACCCACATTGTGTGCATCACACACGGGACTGTCATGCCCATTATTATACCCATGGGATGTAATCATCACAACCATGTATAATGCACATCCTTATTTTCCCCTCAGAAGTTTGGGCAAAAAAGTATGTGTTACACATGGCAAAATATGGTAATTTCTTAATCTTAAAATAATATGTTGTATTTATAATAAATTCAAATATACCTGTAGCTAATAAAATCACTTGCATTAATTATTTTCCTGAAAGTTCACTTCAAAATGAATGAATACATGAGTCAATACTTTTTAGAAGTAGCCGAGGGAAATGAAGTATCCACAAAGATCCATAACTGCACCCGTACTGGTTTGCTCTATCCCCTTTGCCTCAAATTCATAAATGATAAAAGACAAAATTAAACTACTCTGTTCTTCATCTGGCCTTAATCATATCCAAAGCCATCTATCTAAATCTAGGCCTTTGCAGGATACCAGTGGCCAAACCCTAAAGGTATCACTTTACCTGACTTCAGAATTTCCCCAGGCTCCATGCTTATCTGTGAGAATGTTGATTATCTTCTGGATTAGTTGAGTTGCTGTCACGTGGTCTCGATATTTAGCTGCTCTTATCAGATGATCACACATCTTCTCGTCTTCTCGCTTGTCTGCGGAATACTGGGCACAGAGTGACTGAAATAGAAAAAAAGAAACATCTATTAATCCTATAAAAATATGGGAAAAATACTCCAAAATGCATCATGAAATAACTTCTAACATGAATTGAACCAACCATACATTTTTTCTTTCTTATTGTTTACACTGTTACAGTTGTTCCCACTTTTTCCCCCGTTGCCCACCTCCATCCAACATCTAAAGTTACTTTTATATTCTTCATTAACTAACTGGGATTTAGTGACATACTATCAGCATAATATTCCAATAATTTATTTCTCTACATTCATAAAGTACACTCAGAAGTGTGTCATATTTAAGCAGAGAACTGAATAATCAGGAGAAGTAATCAGGGAAGGTGCAAAGGGCCAAATTCCAAGTAGCAGAAAGGGTGTTGCATCTAAATTGAGGGGAGTGGTAATAAAAGTACACGTCACTGACATTAAATCACTGAAGCTAAAGATGATTTTTAATGAGGTTTAACCAAAAATAGTAAGAGGACTGTATAAAATGCTATGAAGAAGACAAAAAGGGGAAGATTTTGAGAAAGACAAGTCACTTTTGGATGCAAATTCAGAGAACCTTGAAGCAAAGGCATGGCAGACAAACATGGGTCAACTTCAGGGAAGAAGCAGCACAGTTTGACCCAAGTACAAAATACAAATAAAAAATGGAGGAAGGGCCCTGGCTGGTGTGGCTCAGTTGACTGAAGCATCCTCCTGTAACAGAAAAGTAGTGGGTTCAATTCCAGGTCAGGGTACAAGCGTAGGTTGCAGGTTCAGTCCCTGATCAGAGCAACCAGGGATCAGTACAAGAGGCAACCAATTGATGTTTCTCTCTCATATCAATGTTTTTCTCCCTCTCTCCCCCCCCCTTCCCTTCTTTCTAAAATCAATTGGTATGTCCTCAAGTGAGGATAAAAGAAAAGAAAAACTCTGAAATGCATAATGAGTACTAAATACTGCCACTAAGAATCAAAGTACTATATATAGGAAAATGTACAAGGGGGTACCCAAAAAACACCAGAATTATCTTCTGGAGGGCAGGCCGCTTGTAGCACAGGCTTCTGCCTCTAGGTGAGTGTTCTAGGAACCCATCTGTAGCAGTGGACCAGCTGGCCTCGTTCTGAGAGGCTGTGTTCAGCTTCAGTCAATTTTTTAAAAGACTCTTTCAATGTGTTTGCACATTTCATGATGGGTGATTTTGAGCACACCTGCCCAACCACACTGAGTGTTCATTAGTTTTTGACCAAAAATGGTGAGACTCCCATGCCCCATCCTCCCTATTCACCAGATCTTAACCCTAGAGACTTTTTTTTTCCTTCCCTGAATGAAAAAAGTCCTCAAAGGGAAACATTTTGCAGATGTGGAAGAAGTGAAACGAACAAACACACACAGCAGAAGCACTAAAAAGCATCAAAATTGATGAGTTCAAAAGCTGTTTTGAGCAGCAGAGAATCATCTCAATAGGTTTATTGCATCAAATGGAGAGTACTTTGAAGGTGACTGAAGTTTAAACGTGTAAGAATAAATGTAAAATTTTTTACAAATAAATTCCGAGTTTCTTTGGGTCCCCCCTCATATAATATGTAGGGGTGGGCAAGCACAGGTTTTCAGTTTTTCATATGGAAACAATAAATAATACAATAATTAATAAATCATATGAATAAACTCACATACTCATAACTGTAAACCTACTCTTGTCCAACTGTGTATAGGTGAATGAACATTAAGACTGGGAGGCAAAATGGAAATCAGATTCAAGTATCACCCTTGGTAATATCTCCCATCAGACTTGGGCATCTAACTTGCTTTTAGTTCATTTGCCTAACTATCCTCATCTGAAAAATGGAAGGATTTTAATGGCTCTAAAAATTAAACAATTATAAGATTTTGGGCAATGTCTGACAGCATAGTTTTTAAAAACACTATTAAATGAAAACTGGTACTTTGACCAAACCATCATGTGGATAAAATGAATCATGCTGGAAACTAGATTAATTAGTAAGAATTTAAGGGCAATTGTCACATGCTATATTAAAAGTCTGACCAAATAAACCACAAGGCAGTGTAGCTTTTAATTTGAACAAATACAAGACAATGATGAACAAACACTTAAAGAGTAGTTTAAGAGAAGAGAACCAGTGAATTACTACATGGAACAAAATGTCAACCATCATGTGATATTTTCAGAGATTTGTTCAAGAACTAGCAGCACTTCCGAGGTTGCATCGTATCCAATCCCACCATGTACTGAAACAAACAGGACACAACGGCACACATCTGCACACTTTTTGTATCTCCAACACTCCCTGCTGCATCCATCGCCCGCCCTTGTCTAAAATCATAAGAGAAAATTAAACTATTGATAGAAATTAGAAAATCACTGGCTTCTACATTCCCCTGAAATACCATATATGTTCATATTAAAAAGTACTAGAATTACAAAAGTGCATTATTTAATAGCCTATTATATTAAAAATAATTTAACTTTTTCAAGTTGTATCTCGTAAATATTTGGTAAGCTCTTCAAGTATATTTGAAAAGGCATAATCCTAAAAAGAGTCCAAGGTAAGCTAAATAGTAAAATGGTTTAAAGTGTTCTTTAATGGATTCTCCTTTGTAATTTAAATGGCAACTTTTCATATCTGACATAAAATCTATAGATATAAATCACATTAAAGTGCTATTCTTTTCCGATTATCAATCTCTGTCTCATTGTGGAATATTAGAGTCACATCTGACCTTAAAACATGATAAAATGAAAACAAACAGGAATGTTTTGTAAAGATATAATGAACTCCTATTTTTTAAAATATCTTTAAAATGTTTTTTGAACATGTTCTTATTAAAAACCAATGATATATTCTACATGTGATGTATCATTCTACGTCCATCACAGATCAGGAATATCAGCTTCAAGATCAAATACATGTTACTTATTGGTGAGTTATATATTTATGTATGTGTGTGCGCTTGTGTTTAAAGGTTGAACACAGGTATTCCAAGAAAATCTACCAAAATATGCCATCTATTAAAAATATCAAGGGTCAGGTCTAGTACTTTCATTATTTTACTTCATATCAACTTTTCTGTTTTCCAATTTTAAACAACACAAACTAGATAATACGACATCACAAGAATGACCACAAAAATATCTGGATCTAAAAAGAAATGAAGCACACATCTTGGAAACTAACTTAAAATGTATTTGATTATTGCTACAGAAATCTAAGATTTATTACCAAAGCATTAATAAATAAAGATAACATCAATATACCTACTTAAAAGAAATTCACTTACTTGTAGGGAAAATATAAGGAAATAATCAAAAGGAGAAACAATTTAGACTGGCAATTTATCACTGAAGTGACTATTTGAGTTCTTTAAATGTAAATAAAGAAATACAGCAATATCACATTTAGTCTTCCCTTCCACATGCTATGGTACTACCTAACTTGACTATTTGTCCTTTGCATTCTTAAAGAGACATGAAATTAAAATTAAGCAGACTTCTCGCCAGGCCAGTGTGGCTCATTGGCTGGAGTGTCACCCCATAATTAAAGGGCTGCTGTTATTCCTGGTCAGGGCACATGCCTAGGTTCAGCCCCCAGTACAGATGCTTACAATCCCCAGTACAGGCACATATGGGAAGCCACTGATCAATGCTTCTCTCTTGCATCTATGTTTCTCTCTCTCTTTTCCTCCTTCTCTTTCTACAATGCAAATGAAAACATGTCTTCAGGTAAGGACTAAAACAAAAAAAATCAAGCAGATTGCTCTAGTATCCACCTGTCACCTCTAATCATCCTTTTTGGTGATCATGATATTGATAGACAGTTTGTCTAGACCCCCAGGAAAGGGCACTGAGTGCGTGGCACATAGCCAGCCAATACCTTCATGGACTGCCCAAGGCCATGGCAAGGGAGTTGAGTTTCGCAGCACTGGTAACCACAATTGAGTAACCGTGGGCCTGTGATGTTGTCCAGGTAACTGAGTGCATGCATCCCACCACAGGCGCAATGGCAGCAGGAGGATGTTCTTACACTGACCACACACAACCCCTGCAACATAGTTGGATAAGAGCTAAAAAGCCCTCCTACCCACTTCCAGTACCAGATTGGGGATGGGACTAGGGAAAGGCAGGTAGATACACAATATAAGTTAAAATGGCAGCAGGGAGAGGTGCTGGACCAAAGAGGCCTGTCAGTCTAGCCTGGGGAAAAGAAGGGATTGGAGGGGAGGTGGACCCACCCAAAGCGCACAAAAGTTTAGGAAGTTACCAGGTCATTCTGAGATAGCACCAGTCCATCCCATACCCAAAACTAATATAAACCCAATAAACAAAGAAATCTCTTTCTTGCATGTGGCTGCTGCTCAGGACCTGCACTAAGAAGGTGTACTGTCCTCTCCAAGGCCTGTCCTCTCCAAGGGCCACATAACCTGAGCCAGCCCATGGCCCATGGCCTTCAGGAGGGAGCCAGTCTGTCTGTCTGTCTGTCTCTCTCTCTTTCTCCCCTCACCCCCCGAGGGAGCATCTGCTGATGCCTTTTCATGCATGCCAGCCTGCCAGCAGCACAGGACGGTGCAACCCTAGAAACCACGAGGCCAATGGTGGTGCCAGCTCCATGGGATGCCTCCAGTGGCAACCTAAAGCAGGACAGAAGCTGGGAGCAAGCTAAACTACCTGGGTGACTACATGGCAGCCATCTTGGGATCCAAAAGATGGTACTTTTAAGATGGAGCAGGAATTCTGGACACTGCCCTTGGTTTTGGTCTTGCTGAAGACAGCTGGGTTTTGTCTGGCCACAACTTTGTGAACTTTATCTTGGCAAAATCATCTACTGCCATACCATCTACTATTATCAATTTGAACCTAGCTTTCAAAATTTTCATATCTACCTGGTTGTTTTCCTAAACTGTTCCCACATGTCTATCTGTAGGATAATCTCTAATCATCAAAAAAATCCCTAGTGTTAAATGCGTACAAAACTGAAGCCACCATCTTTGCCCCAAATATGCTATTACGCTGCAAAGGGCAAGCTTTTTTACTGCTACCATCAGTGACTTCCAAGTCCCTGACTTCATACACCATGATTCAATTTAGCAAAACCTCTACATCACTCTCACCACCGCCCTTATACAGATCTCAGTTCAACATTCAGCTCTTCAAATAATCTTTAACTGCCCTCTCATGCAAATTAACTGTCCTCTTATAGACAGTCCAAGAATCATTTCTAGAAGAATTTATTTTGGCATAAGCACGAACATATTTACATTTACATACCCAATTCTTTAAAAAAAAGTACATGACTGTCTAAAATATTTAACAGTTAAGACCAAATTTTACTGGGCAGAACTTGTGTCTTCTACAATTCATTCATGTGTGGCCTGTCCTTCGACATGCTTACCTCCGCACCCTATATGCCAGATACGCCAGAGACACTCATGCTGCTACTCAATTATCCTCAGACATTTTCAAAGGTCAAGAGATATATTTCTCCCATGGCTTTTGCATGTGAAACAAGAAAAAGACACTTACTGAAAAGGTAAAATGGTAATTTGAAGGACAGACTACTAGAGAAAATGAAGTTACCCAAAGATATATAAATCTAGAACTCTTCTCAATTTTTCATCTAAATATTTAATGTGAAAAAAATATCTGAAAAGTTCAAAAATAATTGGAAATTAAATAATTTGTATTGAAATTATTATGGATTAGTGGTCATAAGTAAAATTAGAAATACTTGTGGAAATTAAGCTAAAGCGGCATTTAAAGGACAATTTATAGTCTTAAAGGGAATATTAGAAAATATTAAATATTTAAGGAGGAAATAATACAAATCTTCAACTCATTCAGATAATAGAGGCTATGAAATACACTGAAACTAATTTTACATTCCAGGAAACTAAAAGCCAATATAATTTGTGTAACTAAACACAAAACTCCTTAAGAAAATACTCACATTCAACTATACAAAAAATGGGTTGTACATCATGAGAAATGAAGTTTTTCCATGGAATGCAAGGTTATTTACTGTTTGAGTATCAACCAACATAGTTTACCATGTAATAAAAGATGGAGAAAAATATATCATCACCTCAAATAGATTTTTAAAAAGAATTTTATAACATTCAAAACCTTTTCACAATGAGGGGATAAAACCCACTTACAAACTAGGAAATGAAAGAGATTTCTTAAACTTTAGGAAGGGCATCTGTGAAAATCATTCAACTAAAACTGAGGAGAAAACAAATATATGCTCTCCTATGAATTCCATTCAATACTATAAACCATCTTCCTAACCAGTTAATGAGGCAGCAAAAAGAAAGAAAAAGACAGTTTGAAAAGGAAGGAATGACACAGTCTTCATTTGTAGTCATGTTCATGGATATAATAATTTTAAGACTTCTAGGGAAAAAAGCCTACTGAATTCTGAGTTTGACAAGATTCTTAAATATAAGAAATTACTAAAAATTAATCTATGTTTCTATATACTGGCAATAACCAACCAGAAAATTAACATAAATAATATCACTTACATGTGAATTATAAAAATGAAATATTTAGCAATATATAAAATATATATATAATAAAAACTATAAAACATTGCTAAGAGAAATTTAAAACTAAGTGGAGAAATCTATAGAATTTGACACTTAATATTGTTAAAATATATACTTTTTTCAAAATTATTTTATAAGTTTAACACACAAATGCTTAAATTGTTAACAGGCTTTTTCATGGATACTGACAAGCTAATTATAAAATATATATGAACAAAAGAAAACAATATTAGCAAGATAATTTTCTAAAAAAATTGTAGGAGTTTATACTATTTGAATCATACTATTCAATTAGAAATCAAGAGAACTTTTAGGTTATTAAATGAAGAAAGAATATCTTTTTAACAAATGGTGCCAAAATATCTGGCTACCCACAAGCACAGAAACAACAAAGAAACTTGCCTTTTGCCATATATGAATTATTTAATTCAAAATATATCAAAGGCTTAGCCATAAAAGTTGAAACCATGACACTTGGGAAAAAAAAACATGGAAAAAATCGGATGACCTTGGGGTAAGCAGAGAATTCCTAAAGGGAACCATAAAAGAAAACCAGCCCTGACTGGGTGGCTCAGTTAATTGGAGCATCATCCCATAAACTGAAAGGTCATGGGTTCAGTCACCAATCAGAGCACATGCCTGGGTTGCAGGTTCATCCTGGTTGGGGCGCATACAAGAGGCAACTGATCAATGTTTCTCTCCCTCCCTTCTCTTCTTTCTAAAATCAACAAACATGTCCTCAGGTGAGTATAAAAAAAAAGAAAATCATAACCATTAAAAAATTGAAAAAATGGACATAATCAAAATTTACAAAATCTGCTCTTTAAAAGGTATCATTTGGAAAATGAAAAGGTAAGCCACAAACTGAAAAGAAAAAAATATCATCATAGATATAACTGACAAATAGTTTCCTTACAGGATATATAAAGAACACTTGTAACTCAGTAAGACAAACCAGTTTGAAATAATGGGCAAAAGATCTGAACAGACACTTCACAAAGGATATACAAATGACTAGTAAGTACACAAGAGAAAAACTGGAATTAGAACCACAAAATGCTGTCACTGTATACCCACTCAAAGACTGTAATTAAAGAGACTGACAACACCAAATACTGGCAAGGAAGTAAAGCAAATGGAACTGTCATACCTACCTAGTTGGTTGGAGTATGAAATCTACAGCTACTTTAGAAGATTATTTGGCAGTTTCTTGTAAGCTTAAATGTGTCCTTACAACAACAGCACCTAGCAACTCCACTCCTAGACATTTCCTCAAAAAGAACATACTTACACAAAACTGTATTATATGAAATGCCCATAGTTCTTTTAGTAATAGAGCCAAACAATGGAAATGACCCAAAATCCACCTATAGATGAGTGGATGAACAAAGTTATAACTCAGCAATAAAAAGTAACAAATGAGTCATACACACACTAATGTGGATGAATATTAAAAATTTATACTAATCAAAAGAATTCAGACATTAGAGTACCTATTACAGAATTCCATTGATATGAAATTGCATATTATGCAAAACTACCTGTAACAGAAACCACAGGAGCAGTTGCCTAAGGTCAGGTGTATGTATATATAAACTAACCACAATGAATCACAAGGGAATTCTCTCAAATGAGAGAAACTATCTATATCTTGATGATAACTATTACACAGGTATACACACTTGTCAAAACTCATCAAACTGTACATTTAATTGGGTGCATCTTATTACACATAAACTATACCTCAATAACGTTTATTTAATACTCTTTTAGAAATTAAATAGGCAATGACAGGGAAGAAAGTAGTTAAAATACTCATGTGCAAAAATAAGCTCACATTCCAAATAGGTAAAAATACCCGCCTCAAATCAATAGAGGACAGATATGCAGTAAAACACTGGGTAAGAGACAAGGACTTCACAGAAGTGAAAAACAGATAATATATAACAAACAGGAGAAAAGATGTACAGCTTCACAGGTAAATAAAATCCAAAATAAAAATACAATGAGGTAACACGACACAACTAACAGAAGGCTAAAATAAACACCACTAATCAGTTGTTGATGAGAACGTGAACTACCGGGAACAGCAATACACTGATGTTAGGAGCCGCACACGCTGCCGCAAAAGCACGGCAATACCCATAAAAAATAAAACATGAACGTTTCACGTCAAGTAATTCCACTCTGCTGAAACGCATGAGCATGTCCATCAGAAGACTGACTTGAAAAGGGTGAAAACAGCATTATTCCTAACAGCTAAAAACTGAAAACAACCAACTGCCAATCAACAGAAGAGATTACGAACAACTAATAGTCTACTCAAGGAATAGAAAACTATTACACAGCATCCAAAATAGAAAAATTTAACAAACTGAATGAATTTCACGAACGTAACGTTGAACTAAAAATACCAAGTTAAAACACAATTTATGACTCCATTTATATTAAAGTTCAAAACTTGGTTTAAAAAAACTACAATGCTAAAAAACTTAAATATTTTTAAAAAGTCATTCCAGAAAATCAGAACAGTATTACACTATTTAGCTTAATGAAGCAAAACTGGGTTTTGATTAGAGAGAAATACTTAGAGGGCTTCTGACAAGCACTTTCTTTACATATCAACAGAGGAAGGTAAATTAATCATGTTAAACACACAGTGTTTCTAGACTTAAGGTTCAGTCTGTTTTATGAGAAACAGATTATTAAGCAAATTTTCATTAAGTTTGCATATTGTTGTGAAATAAAAATGAATTTCAGTTAAACATTTCAAAGCTATAATCTTTAAAAATATTATATAGGCCCTTCTCCTAATTTAGTAACACTTAATTTAACTAAGCAATTAAAGTATATAGTTTGTATTTTAAATTAAAAAATACATGTTTTTAAAAACAAATCATAAAGTAAATACTTGTGTAAAATAAAGAAAGCTCTCCCTCCCACCTCCTCTTTGTTAGGCCAGTAGTTTTCTAAGGAAGTGGGTGCGGCGGGGCTCCCATGCACAGTAAGTCTGATCACACAACACAGCACTCTGTATCAGGACACAGAGTCCTGCCTTCGTTTCCATGGCTAAAGAATGTTGTATTTTTAATTAATTGAACATACTTTATGACAAACACGTAAGTGTGTACTACCTTACCTCCCAATTTGTCCCCAAGTCACACTAAAAATTACTTGGCTAATTAGAAACCATTTGAAAGGGAAATCACCTAAGGGACAAAAAATTAAGCAACTTTTCAATATTTCACTTTTGGAGGTCTTTGCACTTAATCCCTTTAACTCAGATTTAAAATCGAATCCAGGGAAAAAGAAAAAGGTTATCCAAAGAAATCTTACAAAGATTCCTGAAAAACAGACATAGAAAAATGAAAGCTTAAAAACCTCAATAGCAAACGAAAGTCAACCACTGACAATGTGTGACAGCCACCTTTAATTCTGAAGTGATTCTTCTGTCATCCAACGACTCAAAGTATTGATTTCTCTCAGCATGAAAAAGCCTAAGCCAATGAAACAGCTATAGCATCATCCCACCCGATAATAGCATTCAAGGTTAAAACAGGCAGAACACTTATCAAAACAAAGTATCTCTTCCATTTCTTATTGTTTTAATGGACTGGATGCAGTGTGTTGGGTTCTTATCTCTACAAACTACAGTCTTCAAACAATATTTTTAAATAATTTGAAAAATAATATAGGTTCTAATTTTTTATCTTAGGCTTTTGAGAATTAAAAAAAAAACTTGTTTTAAAATGCTTTTAGAGGATATTTGAAAAAAGTGAGTCAACACTAAGAAGGCTACAGTTTCTTCTTGTGTGTCAAATCCACAGAGAGTAGTTTGTTTTTAATCTTTCCTTGGACTTACTTATTAATAAAAACAACACAAATGTCTTAGGTAAATACCAAAAGCTGATTTCTTCAATAATGCCTACATATGTCATGTATCAGTCTGGTAAATAAAGTAAAATATGCTTAGTATCTGTGGCCAATAAAATTAACATGAAATTTTAACAATGGGTAGGGTTAAACTCAAATAATTATAATTTTAAAAATCATAATATAGGACAGTAATATATCTTAATATAACATAGTATGTAGTAATTATACCCACGGAGACACAGAGAGACTGAGAAATCAAGAAGATTTCATTTCCTAAGCTTTACTTTTTGTAATCTGCACAAGAGCTGGATGATCTTAAGCAAAACCTATCACCTTTTAACTTAACAGATCCACTTAACCAACAGACTTTCTTAAGCATACAAAACTAGGGTCTCTTACTTGTTTAAGGCTGATATAGCCAAATATAAATACTATTTACGAATAGTTAAGTCTTACACTTAAATTTCAAATAAAAGTAGTTCGACGACAGGCAAGAACACAAAAACAAAGAAGTGACTCCTCCGTCCTCATGAAAACCGCACTGCACCCCGTGGTGAAGAGCACTGACTCGGCAGACAGACAGCCAGAGTGTCCAGCTCGGCTCTGACACATTCATATTTGTGAAAGTTATTTAAAACCCGTGCGCCTCAGCGTCCTTACATTAAAAAGAACATAATGTGGTTCGCTTTTCAGGGGTATCAGAAAAGAACAGACATGAAACAGCTGAAACGTTACCAGGCACGTAGCAGTGACACTGCACGTCTATTGCAGGCTTAGTCAAGACGCAAACAGTCCCTTTTTCCCACCTTTCAGTGTTTAGGGACAGAGGAATAAAAATAATTATAATATAAGACACTGCTAAAAAAGACATATATTGTGTATTTGGGAGAAGTGAAAAGAACTGTGTAGAATCAGGGAAAGGTACACAGAGGAATTAAAAACTAACAACTGACCAACAACAAACAGCCCATTTAAGATTAAAAAACATAAAAATAGCACAAAAAAAGGAAAAATCAAAGCTAAAAGAACAAGCTTAAATAAATACCTTTATAAAGCAAAGATAAGAGTAACAGAATTAAGACATATAATTACCAAAGCCTTTTCTTTTTAAATATCCTGATATATGCGTGTTTATATTTTCTTTGGGTGCCTAATATATTACTAACCATTTCCTCCATAAAAATTATTCTTCAAAGGATTATATAAATCATTTAACATATAGTTGACTATATTTATATTAGCTGAATATTGCTATATTGCTGGAACTTCTTTAACTATTACTCAAATATACTATCAGACTAGTTCAAAATAACACATCTGAGGATCAGGTGGCTTTTAGGTACTGCTTCCCAAAATATCTGTACTAAAGAACAAGTTTTTATTTTACTTTTTAATATATACTGAAAACTGATACTTTTGAAATAATCTGACAATGTCAGACATTCAAGCTGTGAAAGATTCTGAATACACATTCAGTCTGCTGTTATTTCTTTGTGGGCTAGTGACAAGCAGCTTGGCCCACCGACCACGCTGAAGTCGCACGAGTCTACAGGTAAATAGGAGAAACTATTTTATCAGCTGGAGTACTGCCGTCTTGCTCTCTATCATAAAACACTGATTTTACACTCAGAACTGTACTAATAAACCGTAACAGAAACAATATTCTAATTTCGTAAGCGCACATTCTAAGTGACAAGTATTCTATGAAATACACTATGAAGGTTTTAAATTTCCTTTCTTTCTTATCTATCTTTATTTTAAAGTTCATTAAGAAAAGACAATTTTTACAGTAACATGATGTGGTCAACTGTTAAGATAGCTATGACATCATAAACTGAAATCTATGAGGAATATATTCAGGCCTTTTCTTGGGAAAGATTTTTAATAGCATTAAGAGATACAGTCTCCTCTCAAGATTATATTTTATATTATTAGAATATTGAGAAGATAATACAGAAAAAATGTTTTTCAGTTTGGAAATAATTTGCTCAGCACTGTTCACAGGGAGGAGTTAGATTTTACCTATGTTATACTTCCTTTGCTTTTTTTTTTTTTTTTGCTTCCCACCTTTAATGGAGTCCCCAGGAATATACTCTAGGTTCAAGTAACAGAGCTAGAAGCACCACTTACAATTTTCAAACAAAGGCAGAAACATCAGCTCGTGTAAAAGGGGTCTCCCTTTGCCCCAACAATAATAGCTCCTTTAGTTTTACAGTAACTCTAAAAATTATCGTATTTTATATGTCACATACACACACTCTGTACAGGCATATAAATGGTACATTCAAAAGGTACACATAAAGACCGAAAACAAAAAATGCTGTGAGCCCAGCTTTTAATCTGGCCATTATCAAAAAGCTAAAATAGAAAGTGAAAGGAGTTAACACACATTCTGGAAGAATCTCTAAAAATAGTGCACTCCAGACTGAACACACCAGACACAGGAAATACACTGAGGAGTACAGTCGCTGCATTGTCCAGGTATAGAATATATACCAGAACATAACATGGGTAGACCAGGGTGGGAGTTTCCCTTAAGGAACTTGAGGTTCCCACTGTCATTCAACCTGAGAAAGGCAAACCTTAAACTACGAAAGAACCAATACTCTTTCTTTCCTAAGACTGGAGGCAGGTGGACCTGGACTATAATAAGCATGAAAGTGGTTAAAGAAACTCTCTGTCCAGGAGCTGAACTAGCCACTGCAACACAGCAAAGGGACAAGGGCTACAGAGAAAGAGGTCAAGAAAGAGTCAAGTGAAAACCTCCCATGCAGAATCATGACCTATGAATTCCAAGAGATGCAATATCCAGTATTGAGCTTTATTTTCCTTTGCTGCACTGTCATGCCCTCTACCATTGTTGGAAATACCACCTGTGTGATAGCAAGAAGTGGCCTTCTGAGCTCTGACACATCTGTGGTCTGGATCAAAGCCCCATGGCAGAGGAGAGAGTCCCAGATGAACTGTGAGACAGAGAAGCAGTCTTTAAATATTGACAGTGATTATTTAAATAGTTATGTAAACAGTAACCGCTGCATTGTTGAATACAACATGGAGTCACAGCAGCAAGCACTTTGTCAAATCCATCGCCTCTTCATAAAATCCCTGTAGGCAGGCACTGCTCTTACCATGATTTTTAGGATGAGGCAATGGAGGGGAATGTCACGTAAAGTGATGCTCAAGGTGATGCAAGGAAAGCCTCTATGCTGCATGAAGCAAGAAATGCCAGCTGTTCAAGCTGCATGAGGAAGAGGAGAAAGAATGTTGGAGACCTAACTGTGAACATTAGTGGATAATGGAGAGCTTCAAAGAATTTCAGAAGGTTAACCTATGTTTTACATAACACAATAAGGCCTCTGACTATGTCAATTATGAAAAGGTGTGGGCTACTCTGAAAGAAACAGGCATGCCTCAGAACTTAAGGGCCCTGACATTATAAACAGAAAGGCACTCTCAGGACAGAACAGGGAAAGGCAGAATAATTTCCTGTGGGCAAAGATGTCAGGCAAGGGTGCACTTTATCTCATTTGTTTAATTTGTACAAAAAAAACCCCCAAAACTTTAACATACAAAAAAATGGGCTGGACTCAAAGGAAGGAAGAGTAAAAACCGACAGAAGAAGTATCAGTAACTTAGATATACAGATGACACCATCTTGCCAGCACAAAGTAACAATGATTTGAAATGAATGCTGATGAAAGTGAAAGAACAAAGTTCCAAAGCAGGATTGCATTTGATCATCAAGAAGACAAAAATCACAACAGAAGAAATAAACAACTATAACATAGACAATGAAGACACTTAAATTGTTACAGATGTTGCTTACCTTGCTTGGTCAGTTCCAATGGAGACTAAAGCCAAGAAATCAAGAGAAGGGTGAGACTCAAAAGGCCAGCAAGGGGAGAGTTAGGGAAGATCATGGAGAGCAAAGATGTGCCCTTAGAGACCAAAATCAACACACTCATACTTCCAGTTCCTATGTACAAATGCAAAAGCAGGACAGTGAAGAAGGCTGACAAAACAATTGATTCATTTGAAATACGGTGTTGGAGGAAGGCTCTACAGATACCTTAAAATGTCACAAAAACAACCAAGTGGGTCCTAGAGAAAATTAAGTCTGAAAAAGGTCAAAAAATTAAAGAAGTTTAAAAAAAGACAAAAATAAAGCTGTCCTAGTTCAGGCACACTTTGAGAAGGCAGGGTTCTCTGGGAAGGACAGTAAAGCAGGAAACACAGGAGGCAGCAGGAGGAGAGGAAGGCCCACTGTGAGATGGGCTGACTCCACACAAGCAGCCACGGGATGGAGTCTACAGGAGTCGAGCAGGGCTGCTGAGGACAGGACAGTGTGCACATCCCTCAGTCATACAGTCACCAGGAGCTCAGGCCGACTCAACAATATGTAAGACACAGTGCTGTCTTAGCTCACACAGCCAGTGAACGACAGAGCCAAGATTAACACACAAGGTTACCTGTCGGGACAGTCAGAACTATGCTGAACTGCGCCATGGTAACCATGTGGTCTCATTGACTGGGCACTCAAACTAGAGTGATCTGGACATTAAAAAGTACTAGAATACTCCTTTAGTTAACGATGTTAGCATTTTATCACTTTCATGATTATGTATCACATCATTTTTCCCTAAGGTAAAGAAAATAATCATGGCAGAAAAGGTACAATTTTAAAAATTATATTGTCAAGCTTACATCTCACTGTTCCTGCCCTATAAATGGAGAAATACATAAAAAGAGGTTAAGAAGGATATCCAAAACGCTAATGCTTACAAGAAAATATCAAACTGGCATGAGAATTGCTGTTCTAATATTTTGCTGTGATGACTCAAGATCTACTAATCAACCATCTCTTCGGAAATGACAGTTGATTATGCAAATTGCATACCAAAAAAGGAATACAACAAGACAATGGGTGCATTAATCACCAGTGGAGACTCATCATAGAAAACAGAATGGTTTCAGTTTTAGCTTCAAAAAAGTTTTTTTTAAAGATTTTATTTGTTTTTAGAGAGAGGGAAAGGAAAGGAGAAAGAGAGGGAGAGAAACATCAGTGTGTGGTTGCCTCTTGTGCACCCCCCACAGGTGGCTTGGCCCGCAACCTAGGCGTGTGTCCTGACCAGGCACCAAACCAGCAACCCTTTGGTTCACAGGCCAGCATTCAACTCACTGAGCCACACCATCCAGGGATATAGAAGACATTTATTATATAAAAAAATTAAAAGTTACAAATATTTAATGTTCTCCATATAGAGGTTTTAGATAATGCTGACATTATAGGTAATTTCTGAGGCAGCACAAAATGTTAAGAGTACCAAGAAGGTATTTTTATGAAAGATACACACTTTTGATAAACAAAAAACAGAAAGGTGAAGCTACAAAGAGAACCATGAGAAGCTAATCAGAAAAACACTGGGTAAGAAAATCAAGCCCAAAAAATGCAAAAGGAAAAATCAAAATATTATGAAAATTTTTAATTTCTTAAAAATAAAAAGGAAGGGTTGGTCATCAATGTCAAATAATGCAGAGATCAAGGGAGATGACTAATGAAAAAGAGCCACCAGACAGTATAGTTAGATCATGACATTCAAGAGGACATTTTTAATTTATTTGCTCCAAGAGTGAAGATGAAAAGGAAAAAAGAAAAGCCAGTCAGCAAGACACTGGAAAGTAAAGGGGGGTGAGAAGGTAAACACCATGCTAACAAAAAGCTTGACAGAATGAAAAAGCAAAGTAAAAATGGAAGCTTGGTAATTCTACCAGCATTTAACAAGGTTACCCAGCTTCAATATATGATAATTAGAGGAATGTAAGTATATCAACACTGAAAAGCTAAAATGTACTTCCAGAGAGAGCACTCAAAAGGGAGACAAAAATAACTCAAAATATATTAAAATAATATATACTTTGTTAAAACCACAGAGGTAGTCAATAATTATAAGATAGCCAATAACATCAAGTAAAAATAAGACCTTTCAATCAAAACCACTCTTAACAGTAAGCTGCCTATTTCATACTTAATGAAGGCCTGGGACTGAAAGTTCGCAGGATTCTGGAAACAGGTATCAAGGCGGATCTCACAAGTAACAGGGCGCATCATCTGAGGATCTTTTTCACATTAAGAACCCTATTAGAAAGAAAACACTAAAAGGTAATTGAATTTCCCTCAGTTATCTTCATCTCTGTCAGCTCCTGCTACAATAACTTACTCTCCAGAGCAGAGATAACTCAATTCTGTCCAGCAAGCATATGTTATGAATCTCCAAAGCAAACTTGTCTAAATCATTCTGGTCTTCTATCAAGGTTGGCTGTGGATATGAACTCTGACAGAAAGCAAACAAATATATTTTTATTTTCTCAATAATTCACTTCTTCATGCTTTGATGGAAGAAATCATGAGATGAATATATGAACTACAATTATAAAGTCATCTGAAATGGTTCCCATAATTTAAATAAAAAGTTAATTATGAAAACAATTATTAGTTTACCAATTACCAGCAGAATTGGTAAACTACCCTGCTTCAATTTCTTTATATATTTTTACCTAATAGTTTGAGATCAAGAAAAAAAGATTATTAATCAGATGGTACTTATAATGATCTCAAATACTATTTCAACTATTTAATCCTTGAATAACTTTTAGTAAATATATTTTAGAAAATACAATACTAGAAAATTCATTTTCAAAAAAAGTATCTATGAATAACTTAAATAAAAGGTCTGACAAGAAAATGTATTGCTTATCTGTATTATAAACAAGCTGTCTAAAACAGAAATGAAGGAAAAATAAACTAACTAAAAATAAAGGGCAGGAGCATGAGAAATCCTGTGTTTCTTAATTTAAGTTACAATCTACAAAACACCAAAATTATTCAAAACATAAGACTAATTTAAATGTAAATAACTAAGGAACATACCATTGCTTTGAAAAGCTTTAATTTAGATTAAATTTCTCAAATGAAGATGCTGACTTGGATATGCTAGCCACAAAAATAATGACAATAATCACTAATACAGTTTATAATGTGCTTTAACACACATTATAAAATGCTACTCCCCACAATACATCTTTAATTACGGCTTCATTATATCCACTTATAGAAGGGAAACTAAGACTAAGAGAGGTTCACTAAGTTTCTCCTAAGACTTTCCAACTAATAAACAGTGGCACCTAAAACATGCCGTCTGGCTCCATGTTCCTACTCTAACCCTGTTAACACAGTTTCAAATTTTGGTTACCCTTAGACACCAGAGAGAAGCTCAAACAATGCAGCCAACAATGCTCCTTGCAATTTTTTAATGTAAAGTGTTCTAAACAGTATTTTATAGTTTAAACTGCCTATTTCTTCATTTTAAGCACAATCAGCACTTTTTGGACTGAGGAACTGAAATCTGTAATTTGAGAGCACCACTCATGGATGGCAATTTGAAATAATATTGTAAACTATTACTCTTGCTGATCATAGCATAGAAAATAGTTCCACCGTGGCCCTTCTCACTTAACCCTTTCTATTTCCATAGAGAACTAGCATTCCCACTTTTAATCAGAAAAATAGCCCAAATCTGTAGGCTGTAATTAGCATTCAATTGCTGAATTATTTACTGAGCACCTACTATGTGTAAGGCAATGCACCAGGCACTATGGATATGTGATAAGACACCAGAAAAGGAACAGTGAGGTGACTAGTAAAGAGAAAATAGGATTCTGATAAAAGTCAAGACAGGAAAGGGTAGTCAACAGCATTATTGAGGTGATGTTTATTAAAATGAAAACAAAGGCAGATGCATACTGGTCACTTGTGATCTCGAGAAGTTTCACGGGGGAGTGGGTTAGAAGTCTGACTGCCATGAAGCCAAAGTGCCTTGAGGAGGCTCAGAGGGAAGAGAGAGAATGCGTGAGTGCGGGAACCTAATTTAAAGACTGACTACTAGAATGATAGAAAAAGAAGAGGCAGGAGAGTGGAATCAAAAGAGAGTTCTGAGTTTGTCACTTGTTTAAAGATAAAAGATATTGTGACATGTCCCTGTGCTTTCCCACTGGAAAAGGAGGACTGATTCACAAAAGGTAAGACAAATAGGAAGAGTCTTGAGAAGTGAGAGGGGGGAGGGGCTCTAAAAAACAGACTGGCTGCTATCTAATGGGACAGAAGAAAACCCAATATATATTGATTAGTTTGGTGGTAGATTCAGTGTTCATTGCAAGCTGATGAGATCTACTTTTTTTTAAAGATCTTATTTATTTTTAGTGCGAGAGGAAAGGAGAGAGAAAGACATGGAGAGAAACATCTATGTGCAAGTCAGTTGCCCCTCGAGTGCCCCGCAACTAGGGACCTGACCTGCAAGCCAGGCATGGGCCCTGACCAGAATCCAGCCACGACCTCTCACTTTGCGGGATGCCCAACCCACTGAGCCATGCCAGTAGGGCTGATGAGATCTACTTTCGTGACAAACATGGGTTAAGGGTTTCACATGGCAGTATGAGTAGAATGGAGCATTTCATTTTCTTTGGGGATGTCGGAGTATGCATTAATTTACTTGGGTTATAGGAATTCAGGCCTTCCAGAGAAACTTAGTAGGATGACTGGGAGTTACTAAACACCTAATAAAGTTTAAGTGCATAAATGGAATGTTAAATAAATTAGTTCAACTGAATACTTGGCAAAGAATTCAGTGATACTCCATGGTTCAGACAGCTTGGTACTATTATTATCTTCCACAGATGTGACGCAAGCACAGTGACACTACAACCACAACTATCTATCAGCTAATTAACATCAAAATATAACTCCTATCAAGATATATCTTATCTAGGTATTAAATCTATACTACCAAATTGCTACCAAATATGTCTATCCACAGTACCCTAAAAATCAAACCCTCAATGTGTTGTAAACTATTTTCAGTTTTCCCTCCAACATGGTTTTTCTCCTCATTTTCTAATCCAAGAGGATTATAGTACCTACCAGTTCAGGTAAAACAAACTATTTTAAGTTTTTTTGCAATAACTCAATATACTCGCCACATTCATAAACTCAAAAGATATTTTTAAAAATAATGTCAAAGTTAAATTCACATAAAATTAGTCACTTTAATATTTAAATCATTGTGTGATAATCTTGATATGTTTTACAGATATACCACATTAGTTTAAAAAAACTAAACTTTGATAGACAAATATTATAACAAAAAGATTGCCATGAATTATGTACACCACATTTACAAGGCAGAGTCCAATGTCATACATGACATAATTTTTTAATAAACATCCTGTTTACAGCTGTAAGATTAAAAAATAAGGTTAAGATGTACACCTAATCAATGATGTCACGACACCCAAGGAACCCCTACATAAATCAAAAGCAGAAGATGTCAAGGATATCCCACTCCAAAGATAATCAGGCAGTGAACTCCAGAGCTGTGCATTTCAGATCTACACTGGCATCAACCCCCTGATAATAAATGAAACAAGTCAGCCACTTCACAACCACAAATGGCATGTTAAATACATGACAACATCTCCTCTTTTCATGAGGAAGTAACTAGCAGTGGAGTTCAGATAGAATTCAGATATATTATTAAAGAATTCACAGCATAAATTCAAGGCTGAATACAGATAACCTTTAGAATATAAGCTGTCTAGGAAAATATATGCTTCATCCTGTGTGGAGTATTATTTAAGATTTAAGAGCAATATAGTTAAAAATATATTAAACATGAACATGCTTCAATCAATTGGGCTTTATGGCATAAACAAAGGAAATTCTCTTTTCTGTCACAATAAGAGTGATAAATTAAAAATACATGTTTGCTCTCTTAAAAGTAATTCCCATATGGAACAGCTGAACAAATCTGTTTTCTCCACTAAAAATTTAGGTTAACAATAAATGTTTTGGAAAAACTTGTTTTTACTTAGACATTTTATTATCATGCCTTATAATATTACAATATTATAAATCTCAAAGCAAGGTAAAGATTAACATGGAAAACTGTACTAGACAAAGCATAAAATTAAGCAGCTCAAAATAAAGCTACTGCATGCCAGAAATAAATCCTATTCATGCACTTTACAGAAATCTAATGAATGTGAATCAAAAGCATAGATTAGAAATTAAGAGATAAATTGCCTAGATCTAAACTCTAGTTGTAACTCTGGGCTATTTCCTCCTTACGCTGTTTCCTCACTTATAAAATGAGATGCAGTTAACAGGGCTCCCTCCGAGGTTTAATGTAAGGATTAACTTAGTTAAAACACATAACAATTCCGTAACAGTTCCTAGCAGAATATAAGGACTCAAACAATATTAGCTGCTGTAGTCACCATCATACCTCAACTAAACAATAAATACATAGACTGCCTGGTCCAAAGCACTTCAGTCTCTTGCATAACACAGTGTTTTAAAAGTATTTTTAAAAGTATTTTTCCTCTTTTCAATTCTTGGTTATAAAATTCTTATAATATGCCTCAGCTACCTTTTTACAATTTTCCAACTATTTTTCTGAAATATTTACTACATGATCTTTCATCCTATATCCTTACTCTACCTGGAAGATTTTTTTTTCTATATGCTGTTTTTACACTATTATTTTAATTAGTATTGTTTATCTGGAAAGGCAAGTACTACAGCCTAATCAATCTTTTTTCATAAATCTTAGGGCTATATTAAAGAATTTATTTCCAGATATTATATTTCTAAAGGGGATAATTAAATTCCAATTTACTCCACTATTATTCTAATAGAATGGTATGCTAATGCTATTGTATTAAACGTACATATTATTTTGAAAAAATCCAACATTTCTGTAACATTAAAATTTTCTCTTTTAGAAGACAAAAAATACTATGGAGACACCTGGAAAATATGAGTAAGATCAGTAGATAAAATAATAGTATTGCATGCATTTTAATATTCTGATTTGATAATTGTACAAGATTAAAACAGGAAATTCTCACTAAAATAATAAGAGATAAAAGGGTATTAAGATGTCAAACTTACTCTCAAGTTCAGAAAAATAACAAAAAAAGAGGGACAAAACTAAGGTGACAATAAGATCACAGAATCCAGGAAAATGGTGACCAGGAGTTTTTGCATTACTCTTATAACTTTCCTGTAAGTCTCAAATTATGTCAGAATACTCCTGATTCATTCTCATTCTCTCCCTCTTTCTCTCTCTCTCTCCTCTCTCCCCCTCTCTGCCTTTCCTTTCCTCTCTCACACACAGACACATACACAATGAACAAAATACACTGCCTAGCATGGAGTGATTTTCCAGTAGTTTATATTTTGTTTTGTATTAATAAGATCTTACAGTTTTGTTCCAAATACTACCTGTGTGTTTCTTGTAGAATTTCACTCCAAATATATTTGTCTTAACTATAAAAAGACTCCATTTCTGTTTCTATTTTTACCTGGCTACTGCTTCCTAGTCAAAAGAAAAGCTATTAATTTTTCCATATTTATCATATATCCAGTAATCTTACCAAAGTCCCTATTAATTCCAGTAGAAAAATGTTCAAAAATGTCTTAGATTTTCCTAGATCAGCAATTTTTAACCAGTATGCCAAAAGAATTTTTAAAACATGCAGTACCTCACTATTGAGTCAAGGACATAGATCTCTTTTCCCTTAGACTGTCAAATTAAAAAACAACAGCCAACACAGTATCTGTCTGGTGTGAATGAATCAAATTAAAATCTTTATTTTTGTCAGACAGGCAAAAAATATACTTTTTGATGTGCCACAAAATTTTAGTGATTAATTTATGTGTGTCATGAGATGAAAAGGTTGAAAAACACTATTCTAGATCATAGCATTAACAATCAAAAAGTAACGTTATCTCTTCTTTTCTAGAATTTATATTATCTTGTACTTACAAGAACATCAAAACAGAGTTAAATAATGATGAAAGCAGATAACATTTTTACCTAATATTAATAGAAATGGCTTTAACCATTTAAAATGATTTTTAGTAAGCAGTCTTTATCATATTCAAATTATTTTCTTACATACTTTTTTCTCAGTTTTATTGACACTGGTTGCTGAAATTATACACTTCTTTCCTACATTTATTGATTTTTTCGCATACTGTTTCTATTTTAATTTGTTCTGATACAATTTACTTTCAATGTAGAAATCTTAAGTTATCTTTGAATTCCATTAATAAATTCTACGTGGTCATAGTGTATAATTCTTTTATTACATTGTTGGAGTATGTTGGTTAAACTTTTAGAATTTTGTACCCATACTCTTAAGTAAAATTCATCTTTTAGAGTTTTATTTTTATAGTACCATTTTCGTGTTATGACGATTGTATAAAATGCACTGGGGAAGTTTTCATCTTTTTTTTAATGTGCCAGAAATATCAGCAACATTTGAATTATCCACTCCTAACATGTAAGAAAGTACCCATAATGGTGCTTTTTATTTTTCTCTAATTCGTAGCAAATATTCTCATGGAATCTCCTAACTCACCTTCAGTTTGAACTTCGCTAATTTACACAGCTACAATACCATCACCTTCCTTTGTGAATTAGCACTTGTTCCACATGTTCGGCGCCACTGCTGAAATAAGCAACAGTTCCAGGAGGGGCCCATCACTCGACCCCCTGTGAGGACCCAAGAAGCAAGCTCTACGTTCCCCATTTTCTCTGCTACAGAGATGAGAGTGCTCTAAAACCACAGGGGAAAGGACCTGGATGCCTGTGTTCAGCTTCTCTCTAGAAACAAACCTAGATGATCTTACCTCTTCCACAGAGGTTTTCCTTTCCAGCTAACTAGCTCTGTCTTCTTGCCCAGAGTGGGGAAAAGTCCTTCACCAATTTACTTTATTGCAAAACTACTGGATTCAATACCCAGCTCCCATGGTTAAGATCAGGTCACAAACACAGAAGCTGCTACAAGCAATGTGCAGAGGAGCTGGAGTAGAGGGCTACGGAGACTTGCACCATCTTCCCAGATTCTCCCACAAAGTCAGTCTTAACTCGGATAGCAAGTGTGCTCACACAGCACTGCCATTCCACCTGTGCAGTAACAACTCCCTCACACAACCACGTGCTTGACCTACCTCAAATTCTGCATGCCTGTGAATATCCTCCGCTCGCTGCCGGCTCAGGATAAATTCAGCTTCGTTCGCTACTCTTACTAGATGGTCCTTCATTGTTTGGCTCAGCAACCTATAAAGAGATGAGTATTATCCAGTAAATACCAGGTCTGTCAGGAAAAAGTTCAGTCATTGTAACTATAACAAGAACGGTTTGCATGACATTGATATAACCTGGTAGCCAAGAAGAGTAGACTGGAATGTGCATGCATGACCAATGATGACTTCACTGTATTAGTCAGTGTGCCCGAGTGAGCACGTGTACTGTGTGGCTGCAACATTCAAAATGACTGAGACACTAGAGCAACAAACCTATATCAAGTTTTGTGTTAAGCTTGAACATTCCTCCACAGAAACTATACAGATGATTTGGAAGGCTGCAGCTATGGGCAACTGGTGATTGGCAGCTTCATCATGACAATGCACTGACTCATACATCACATCTCTTGCAGAACTTTTTGGCAAAGCATCAAATACCCAGGTGACTCAACCGCACTACAGCCCAGATTGGGTACCCTGAAACTTCTGTTTTTTCCCCAAAACTAAAATCACCTTTGAAGGGGAAGAGATTTCAGACTGTCCATGAGATTCAAGAAAATAAGACCAGGCAGCTGATGGCAACTGGGAGAACTGTGTGAAGTTCCAAGGTGTCTACTTTGAAGGGAACTGAGGCATTATTGTCCTGTGTACAATGTTCCCTGTATCTTCTTCAATAATGTCGCTATTCTTCATATTACATGGCTGGAAAACTTCTGGACAGACCTCTCTATCTATACACATACATGGTATATGATTATCCACTGTGACTGGGAAGGGACGATTGTTTCCTCTCTTCTCTGACATCATACCCAATGAAGGACCATTACTTCACACTAAATAACTGAGAAATATAACAGCAAAAAGGTATCTTTCTTCCAAGAGCAGATTAGCTTTTATGAAACTAGCTATCCAACAAAAGCAACTAAAAATGCTTAATTAAATTTATATTTCAATCTTTTTTTTTTAAGAGAGGAGAAAGGGGGAAAAAGAAAGGGAAAGAAACATCAATGTGTGGTTGCCTCTCAAACATCCCCTACTAGGGACCTAGCCTGCAACCTATGCATGTGCCCTGACTGGGAACTGAACCAGCAACCCTTTTGGTTCTCAGGCCAGTGCTCAATCCACTGAGCCACACCAGCCAGGGCTATGTTTCAATATTTTTAAAGATACTGTAGAGTTTCCAAGGCAGCCAAGATTTAAGGAGCCAAGATCCTAGAAAAGAAAATATGCCTAACTTTCCCCATTGAAACATTTGTTATTCACAGGTGGGAAGAGAGAAGCTAAGCAGAACTGTGTTCAGTCTTACAGAGCTAGGGACAAAACAATTGAATTTAATAACCTGCCAAGGTATATGGGTCCTAGTAGATTATCCAGGCTTACAGGAGTAACCCAGATATACCTTATGAAAGAAGAAATACCCCAGGACTCAAGTATACTATTAAAAGAAACCCTCAAACAACATTATGGTGATTTATACTCAGTTTAATTAGCTAAACAAAAAAGCTAAAAAAAAAAAAAATCAGAATCTCAAAGGGTGAGGAGAAAAGAACCCAGAAATCAATGCACAAGGGACACAGTAAATGCCCAGACTTTTATAAGATCTCATAAGGGTTGCATGCTAGGAGTAAGCAAACTGACTCAAACTTTCACAAAGCTTTTTAAAACTGCAGTTTTGACTCAATCAGCTCAGTCCTCAATTAACATAATTAGCACCTAGTCTGACTACCAATCAGAAATCAAAAGGAAATCCTCCCAAGGGGAAGATAGCATCATCCAGAGACTTATATTCACCCTTGCAATTTTAAAAACACTTTCCAACATCCAATCACAAATTAACAGATATAACATCAAATGATTAAAAACCAAATAGAAACCAACTCACAGAAAATCAAGACAGTAAAGTTTCATATCTGAACACTGTAATTAATGTAGTTGTAGTTAAAAACAGATTCCATGAAAAAGAATTCCAGTAAAGATTTGAAACTGTACTGAACAAAACAAACATGAAATTAGTAATAGACTTACCAGCTCATGAAACTCAACTGAAGAAGGATTACCTAACTGAAAGAGGAGTCACTGGTAACTATACAGAAGCACAGTAAAAACACGAGGAAAATCTGACAAAACACTTAAGAAACATAAGGCATAGTAAAAAGTCTAACGTGTGTGTGGTGTAAATAGATTAGACAATTTAGAGAAAATTAGAAAAGAGCAATAGTTGAAAACAACTGAGAAAAATTTCTCTTCAAAAGATGCACGGTTCAAAATACTGGTAATCAGAGTGCTCACAGAAACGGTTGAGTATGGTCCCAAAAGAGGAAAAAGTGAAAGTTATGCAAAGCAAAATAAAGAAAAATGTACAGGGAACCAACAGTGATGGGAAGGAAACCTGGACTCAATCAATGATTTGGACCAGAAGGAAGAAAAAAACATTCAACTACAACAGAATGAAGAAACAAGAATTCAAAAAAATGAGGAGAGGTTTAGGAACCTCTGGGACAACTTTAAACATTCCAATGTCCAAATCATAGGGGTGTAAGAAGAAGAAGAGGAAGAGCAAGAAATTGAAAATTTATTTGAAAAAATAATGAAGGAGAACTTCCCTAATCTGGCAAAGGAAATAGACTTCTAGGAAGTGCAGAAAGCTCGGAAAGTCCCAAAGAACTTGGACCCAAGGAGGAACACACCAAGGCACATCATAATTACCTTACCCAAGATTAAACAGAAAGAGATAATTTTAAAAGCAGCAAAGGAAAGGAGATAATTACCTACAAAGGAGTTCCCATAAGACTGTCAGCTGATTTCTCAAAAGAAAACTTGGAGGCAAGAAGGGGTTGGAAAGATGTCATGAAAGGGGTTCAAAGTCATGAAAGGCAAGGACCTAGATCCAAGATTACTCTATCTAGCAAAGCTATCATTTAGAATGGAAAGGAAGATAAAGTACTTCCCAGAGAAGGTCAAGTTAAAGGAGTTCATCATCACCAAGCCCTTATTATATGAAATGTTAAAGGGACTTATCTAAGAAAAACATGATAAAAAATACAAAGAGTACAATGACAACAAACCACAATTATCAACAACTGAACCAAAAAAAAAAAAAAAACTAAGCAAACAACTAGAACAGGAACAGAATCACAGGAATGGAGATAACAACGGAGTTATCAGGCGGGGAAGGGGGAAAAGGTACAGGGAATAAGATGTATAATTGGTAGGTACAAAATAGACAGGGGGAGATTAAGAACAGTACAGGAAATGGAGAAGCCAAAGAACTTATATGCATGACCCATGGACATGAACTAAGGTGGGGGAATGCTGGTGGGGGGGAAGTGTAGGGCAGAGAGGAATAAAGGGGAGACAAAAGTGGGACAACTGTAACAGCATAATTAATAAAACATATATATATTTTTTAAAAGCAGCCTCCCTTTGTCTCAGTGGAGCTATCACATTGGAGCTGGAGCCCGACTCTAACACAGGCTGGAGCTGCACCACTGGGGCCCAGCAGAACTGTGTTGCCAGAGCAGAGCTGTGACAGGGGAGCCACCTCGCCCAGGCTGCTCCACAGTCACGCAGGATAATAATTGATCTCCATCAGTAATGAGCTCTCTCACAGCCAGTCTGTTCCACAACTGTGCTGAAACCACAAGCAAGCTACTCCACAGCTGAGCTGTTTCACAATTCAGCTGTTTGCACTGAATAAAGTCTCTCCCCTTGACTGCACCCCAAATTGGGAAATCCTGTTGGCACAGAATTGGTGATGACAACCTTTGGCTGACATTACACCGGACAAGGGGATGATTCATAAGGGTGGGACAAAGCAGGTCATAGGAGATTTCATCACCCTACTCATAATGATACACAATTTAAACACAAATTGTATATATCTGGAATTTTCCAGTTACTTTTGGACCATGGTTGACCATGGGTAACTGAAATTATGGAAAGCAAAACCATGGATAGAGAGGGACTACTGCATTGTTACTAACAAACAAAATTGGCTCTAACAAGCAAAATTAGAGATACATAAGCACTTCAAGTAAGATAAATAAACCAGACATAGATATTCAGAATTTTGAGATTTTACATTTGCATGTTCCTAAGAATAAGGCTTATAACCAGGTATTAAAAAAAATAAAGCTACATAACTTTTTTTAACAATGTGATACAAACCTGATCTAATTAACATATATACGTGTATAATGCTACACGCACTAGGTGAAAAGTAAAATTCCTTTCAGGTGAACATAGAATGTATAGAAGAACAGGCAAAATATGGGGTCACTGAGAAATCTGTAATGAATTTCAAAGGAAATCTTACAAAATAGGTTACGTGACACAGTAGAACCTAGAAAAAAATAACAGAATACTGTGGAAAAAGATCTGAGATGGCCCCTACTTTCCAAACATCTCCCGTCTACAAGACAATGCAATGTCTCACCTATGATTTTAGGTAACATCAGTGGGGTATTTTTCAAAAGCTATTAAACAGTACACATTCAGGCATCACAGATAAAAACAATCCCTAGTGCAATTTTAAAAATGGTAATGAATAACTTCCTATGACTCGACAGATAGAGAAGGCGAGGGTTTTCACAAGTGCAGATGTGAAATACTGGTTTGTGCTTCTTAGTTTCTCTCTGGAGACCAAAAACCACATCGTGAATTTAACATCAATACACTGCCTTACAGTACTCAAACATTAATTGAACTGATTAGTCGATGGCACACCATTTTCCCAGTCCCCAAACAACCAACCTCAAAGTTATTCTAGTCCCCTCCCTCTCTCTGCCAGCCTCCTCCAGTATCCTAATCAATCAGCAAACATTGTACTTTCTCTGTGGTATTTCCAGACAGAATTCATGCTCTCTACTGCACTGGCAATGTCCGAAAAATCAAACCTTAATCATTTCATCCACATTTTAACTGAAAAACTCTTCTGAGTACTTATTTTGATTTTTTAACACCTTTCTCTACTTCCCTCTGTCCTTTGAATATCTGTCAAGTACCTGTCAAACAGCTACTGTGCTACTATAAAGACAAAACTAAGCACTAGAGATAAGCTTTCCTTACAGTGTAGTTGGGGAATAAGAGATTACTCTGAGGTCCTGTCCAGCTTTAAACATTAACACAAGTGTTATGGTGGACACACTATAAGGTGACCTCCAATAAGGCAAGATCTTGTATATTCTACCCCACTGAGTTTGACTTAGGCAGAATCTGGGACTTGCTTCTAGGAATAGAACATATGAAGTCTGTCCAGAAGGTAGCCAGCCATGTAATATGAAAAATAAAGATATTACTGAAGAAGATACAAGAAACACTGCACACAGGACAATGACACCTCAGTCTCTTTCAACTTGGGCACCTTGGAACCTCACATAGTTCTCCCAATCACCATCAGCTGCCCTGTCCTATCATCCATGAGATTGGGTGCCCTGAATCTCACTGACAGTCTGAAATCTCTTCCCTTTCAAAGGTGATTCTAGTTTTGGGAAAAGCCATAAGTTGCAGGACACCAAATTTGGGCTGTCGTGGGGCTGAGTCACCTAGGTGACTTGATGTTTCACAAAAAAACTGCACAAGCATGTATGAGTGGACATTGTCATGATGAAGCTACCAGTCACCAACTACCCATAGCTGTGGCCTTCTGAATCATCTGAACAGTTTCTGCATAGGAATAGTCAAGCTTAACACACAACTTCATGCAGATCTGTTACTCTACTCACTCAGTCATTTTGAATACAATGACCACGCAGTACACATGCTCCCTCAAGAGCATCTACCTCCCCCACTGACTAATACAGTAAAGATGTCAGTTTTCACACATGTGCATTCCAGTCCACTCTCCTTGGCTGCCAGGTTACATCCATGTCGTACAAGCCATTCTTGTTATATTAACAATGGCTGGACTTTTTCCGGACAGATCTTATACAGCAAAGGCAAGGAGACGGTCATTCCTTAATTAGGTTATTTTGACACAGCAAAGATGACCCATTATAAGGCTCTGCCTTAGCAGACTGAAGAGATTCTTCTGCCAGCCTTGAAAAAGTAAGCTGCCACGTTGTGAGAGAGCCACATGACAAGGAGCTAAGGGCAGCCTCTAGGAGCTGAGATCAAACCCTGGTGACAGCCAACAAGAAAATGGGAACCTCAGCACTGCAAGTGAAAGGAACTGAATTCTGCCAACAGCCACATGAGATGAGAAAGGACTTCAAGCTCAGGAGAGAAACACAGTTCGGCCAACAGCTTCATTGCAGACTTGTGAAATTCTAAGTAGAGGATCCAGCTGAGCTATGCCAGACACCTAACACACAGGCATTGCAAGACAGTAAATGTGTGTTTTTTTAAGCTGCCACGTTTGTGGTAATGTGTTATGCACCAATAGATGTGCAATACAAGTATAACTACAACACAAAAATACATGTGCCATCCACAGTTCTCTAGAAACAAAGATCACTATGAGCTCCTCGATGGAAAAAAAAAAAATAGAAAAGGGAAGGTCACTGAAGACAATACTTTGAACAAAGTTATGAAGGGGGAAAATGTGTTGTATTTTGAACAGAGCCAAACACCCTGTCCTACCATTTAATTTTCAAGACGGACATTTACTATGTAGATAGCTCAAACAATCGATCAACCGACAAATAATACTCACTCTTGATGTTTTATTCTTTTTCTTTAGTGCTTTAGTATAAAAGTAACATACTCTAAAGAAAATCATGCAATATTTTAATAATAAAGCAACAATTGAAAGCTACCAACCCCCATTTCATTTTTAAAAATAAGCCCCCACCATTAACAATTTATCTTCCTATCTCTACATTTTCTAAACCTACAGCAACATATATGGTATCTGTGTACAACAGACATACACACAACCATGTGTCTATACATATGTGTATGTAAAAATACTTTTAACACTTGTATTAATGCATTTGCATGGTATGAATGAGTCATACTAGATGAACCTGTTTATTTTACTTAATGTTGTATGCCATTATCATATAGAGGATTTCTGTGGCTGGAATGTACCGTAATTTATTAAACTAGTCCCTCATTCAGAGATCACTCATTTTTCCTTCTCAACCTGACTAATAAAATCATTGCTATTTATCCAGTTACTAAAGCTAGAAACGAGTCACATTTGAGTCTTACTTCTCCAACATCTAATAGACTAAGTGCAGCTCATTCTACCTCTGCAATAATCTAAAAGCTGTTTCTGTATTTTCCAGTTCCCCATAGGCACTCAGCATCATGGCTTCAATTACTACAACGGCCTCCAATCAAACTTCTTTCTAATAGTCTTATCAGTCTAGCCAGTGCTCCACAGGGTCATTTTTCTAAAATGAAAATCTTATCACCACTGCAGACCTTTAAACAAGTTAACTACCTTCCCATGATCTACGGAAGAGAGTGAACAATTGTTGGCGGCTTAGGAACCGGGCTCCTTCTTGCTCCTCTTTTATTATCCTCTAAGACTGTTTTCTCAAACATTACACTCTACTTTTGCACCTCTTTGCATCTGTTCCTACTAGTCTCTCAGCCAGGAATGACCTCATTTCTAATTCCATCTTGCCTATCTTACGTATCCTTCAAAGCAAAACTCAAAAGTCAACTAAGTAAAATCTTTTCTGATCCTACATCTGTTTCCCTCCACAGAACTAATCTCCTACCAAGGTGCATATGCCTTTTTTGTGGTACTTACTACATTGTATCATTCTGTATGACACCATGTCAATTATGTATTTACAAATCTGTCTTCCATTCCAGATTGCATCAACCTTGTGTAATTTATCCTCATATCCGCAGACCACAGAACAGTGCTGATCATTGCTGGAGGCCCCGCAGCACTTTTAAGGAAAATAAATTTTAACTCAAGCTCATGCCAAGCAATTCTAGACTACTATGTGTGAGGAATACAAAGATGCATAAAACTATCCACAGGGAGTTTACAATCTAATATAAGAGGTTAAGACTACATGCAAATGGTGGGGTAATTGTGATAATCACTGTATAATTCAAACATTCCATTCTCTTCTTCTCTTACCTTCTTCAACATGAAATAGAACTTTCCTAGATTTCCTCCTACTCAGGAGCTGCTTCTCCACTGTCTCCTTTCCTACTGCCTCCTGTTCTGCATTCATTACCTTTAAATGGTGTCAACCCAGAGCCAATTCTGTGCCCTTTCAGAGGAAAGGGCATCTGGATTGTATAATCCATCCTACGACCTGCAAATCTCACCTATGCCTGCTGATTCCTGTTACTCTGACCCTACTACTCTTGGTTCCCTGTATTTACAACTCACACAGCCAACTGTCCAACTAAAATTTCCACTTGGATACCCAATGGCATTTGAAACTTAATATTTCCCAAGAGAACTCTTGATTCTAGGTAGAACCTACTATCAATATAACCTCTTCCCCTATCCCTAACTCATTTTTATCACTTCTACAAATGCAATTAAGTCCACTTAAATTAACCCCACAATTAACCCTTGATTTATCTTTCCCTTACTCCCAAATCCAATTCATGAAGGCAAATTCTGCTGCTTTAACTCTTAAACATATCACACACCTATCTATGTATCTCCATCACTGCAGCTAAGAGATGAGTTCCTGCTCATCTCCTGCCTGAAATATTTCAGTAGTATCTACATTGACGTATCTGCACCCATCCTCCCCATACATGAATTCTATTACTATTCATTATTTTAAAAACCTAAATAATAGGGTTGGGAATACTGGAAATCCACATGCAAAAAAATGAAGTTGGATCCTTACCTTACACCATGTAGAAAAATTAAGTCAAATGAATTAAAGATGTAAATGTAATGCCTATAACTATAAAACTCTTAGAAGAAAACATAGGGGGAAAACTTCATAACTTTTGATTTGGCAAGACACCAAGAGCACAGTCAACAAATGAAAAAACACAGATAAACAGGACTACCAGCATATCAAAAGTTAAAACTGTGCATCAAGGGATATAATCAACAAAGTAAAAAGGTATTCCATGGAATGGGAGAAAATATTTGCAAATAATTGATCAGGGGTTAATATCCAGAATATACAAAGATCTACTACAACTCAACGTCAAAAAAATAAACAACCTCATTTAAAACTGAGCAAAGTACTAAACAGGTATTTTTCCAAAAAAGATATACAAATGGCTAATAAGCAATAGAAAAGATGCTCAAAATCATTAATCATTAGGGAAATGCAAATCAAACCCATCTCACACCTATCAGAATGACTACAATACAAAATATAACACAATTACTGTTGGCAGGAATATGGAGAAGTTGAAACCCTTATGCACTACTGGTGGAAGTGTAAAGTTGTGCAGCTGTTAAGTAAAATAGTACTGAGGTGCCTCAAAAAATTATTTATATGGAGGAAAGTAAGGACTAGCAGCACAGTAAGTTAACAATAACCAAAAGGTGAAAGCCACCCAGTGTCCACCGATGGATAAATGGACAAATAAAATGTGATAAAAATACACAATGGAATACTATTCAGCCTTTGAAAGGAAGGAAATTCTGACATCTGCGACAATATGAATGGAAATTGGAGACATGATGGTGAGTAAAACAAGCCAGACACCGAAGGACAAATACTGTACAACCCACTAACGTGAAGCACCTGGAGCAGTCAAATTCACAGAGACTGGATGCATGATGATAACTGCCAGGGGCTGGTGTGGGGGAGGGGGTAAGGAATGGGCAATTATTTAATAGGCATTAAGTTTCAGTTTGGCAAGATGAAATGAGTTCTAGAGATGGATGGTGATGATGAATACAAAACAATGTGAATATACTTAATGCCACTCAACCACACGCATTCAAGTAGTTAAGGTTGTATATTTTACCACAGTTTAAATAATTGAAATGTTAAAAATAAACAGTTAAATGCCACAAATACAAACAAAACAAAAAACCGTATGTCATATCATCCCACTCCTCTGCTTAAAACTGAAATGTATTCTTACTGAACAAGATTAAATCCAAATCTCTTACCACAGCTTACAGAGCCCAGAATGTGACCTGAAACCTGAATACTTTTGACATTTCCAAACCTCACTCTTTCCCTTACTCATTTTGCTCCAGCCCTTTATTCGGTTCAATAACACACCAATATCACTGTCTCCTCAAGGACTCTTTTCTATCCCCTCACCTTAAACGTTGTGACCTATCCCAAACTGGCTAGTCACTTCTCTTCACTCAAAGCAATTCGCCTCCACAACCCTCCTCTGAACACTCTATGTTGGACTTCCCATGCGTCCTCCCCTCTTCACTCTCATTGCACCCTGCTGTTGCCTTCTAAACCTGAATTACTATCTGAGCCACCTTATTTGTTCATTAACTGTTCGTCATTTGTCCTCTTCTCCGTGACAGCAGCGTCTCCCTCACAGCCACATCCTCCAGAGCCCGCCTGGGCACACACAGCGCTAGGCGAGTGACAGAAAAGGAGTGCCCAAACCACCCTGATCTGCTCTTCTGTCCTGGCCGCACAGCCAAAATTTTAATCTCCTTAAATCTAATTTAATCTTCTTTCCCATTAAGAAATATTCTGCAATTTTATACTACAAAGACCTCACTTTATGTCAATCTTTATCTAATGCTTATTGTGTGTACAGCATGTATTATACTTGTTTATTCAGTATCATAAAAATTATATTTGATTGCTATGCATATTTCTCTATTTTTCCCTATCAGGCCACAACCAATTGAGAAAAGACATAGTTTACTTCTTCTTCTTCTTTAATCCACCACAGCACCTGAGAGGCACTATTCAGGTAGGACGTGTTCAGTCGCTATTTGATAAATGGATAGTCTGTGGCAATGCTTGAAAGTAACTAGTCTCAAGTATCTAAATTTAACTAATTCAAAGCAAAACTCTAGCTTTGTAGTTATATATAACTACATCAGAAATTTTAGTTTGAAATATTTTCACTGCATAATGCAAATATTGCTATCTAATCTCATTTAAAAGAATATTATAAATTTCCATTAGGGCAATATGAAGTACTTAATATTATACTTCCAATGAAGGAAGGAAGCATACACAGTTTTTCTTCATAATTTAAAAATGCTTCTAAATCCAGTATTTCAGAAGGCCCTGGCTACACACTTCTTATTTATTTCAAGACATACGAATATGAATTTTCTTTTCATTAAAAAAAATATAAATGAAATAAGATATCTAAATGAATATTTTAATTTTTTCCATCTATATGCATGTTTTCCTGAATATACAAATTAATCAGTATTTAGTAATTATAATTTATCTAACAGTTGTGCTAACTATTCTTCCCAACTAAAGTTTTAAGTATAATAAGCAGTCTCAATATATTAGGTTTACTCTATATTAAATTATATCTCTAAATACAGAGCACAAAATAATTCACATATTTTAATATTAAAAAGAAAAATTATGTATAATTTATATCTGCAGTGCAAGGAGGAGAAAAAATGCGTGTGTCAGCCTTCGGAAACAAACAGCCCTATCAAGTGACCAACTGGAAAAGATTCACGCTGGAGGCTCCATAAATAACAGTAATGATGACAACCATCTCCCATAACTACATTACAGCCCATCGTCCACATCTGATTATACTAGTCTAGACCTTGGGTAAGCACATACACGCATCTTCACCAAGAGTTTTCCAATATTACTGCTCTGTTTCCTGGGCTTTCTGTGACCCCCATTAGCAGCAACTGTCAAATTTTTTCTACTAAACATCTTCACCACTGATGGGAAAGGAAAGTTACCATCTTTCTGCGCTCAAACAACTCAGAATATGAAAGCAATGTTCCTGAATTGGCAATCCTTCTAACAATGTAATTTCTTTAGAATTAACTACACAGAATAGTCTCAAGCCAAATCTGAGAGGGGAAAAAAATGTTTCTGAAGTCTTCCTTCAGCAATATGACAACTGCTGAAACCTAACCTCTCACACTATATTTCCATTTATTAATATAGTTTTATTCTTATTTTGCAGAATATTACCTAACTCTCCATGTAACTGCCTCCTTGCTCACGTCTCTCTTGCTCTCTCCTCCAAAACATACATGGCATATGCCTTAATTCAGTATCATAAAAATCTTTAAATTGGTTATCTTTCTGCTCCTTTCTGATGCAAAGCTCTCTGTGACAACTTAGAGTGAGAGATGCAAAGGATCTAACATCAAAGAATGCACCAGCCCCAAGGCTGAGAAAGAAGACCAATAACCAAATAAAGAGTATTAAAAAAAAGTTTTTAAAAATCTTTAGCTGGCTGCATACAAATTTATTTTTTTTTCTTTCTAAGGAATGTACTGGGGTGACACTGACTCACAAAATCACACAGGTTGCAGGTGCACAACCCCACAACACATCACCTGTGTACTGCCCTGGGTCTTGGGAGGACAAACGGTGAAGCGGAGGCTGAGCTGGGCCGGTGCACACAAATTTAAAACAAATCTGGATCTTTCTCAGTTCAGAACTAGCCCAGGTGGTACTGACTTCTTGTGGAAGCCAACATCCTTTACCAGGGAGACCACTATGTGTCTACACATTTCATCACAACTTGAATGGAAATAGCAAACATTCCATAAAGTTATTTCTTCCTGAAAATGTGAGTGCTCAGTAATTTAATATAAATTTTAAATTTAACACAAATGTCACACAGCCTGACATCAAACTCTCTTTCTGAACTTATTTTGCACAATAACCCTTAGTTGCATGTTGTAAAACAATAACTCACGGTCTTAGTGAGGCTAGTGTTTGCAAGTTAGCATATTCTGCAGGAAAAAAATTCTTAGGACTATGAAAGAATTTATTCTCAGGAATGTGTATATAAAGAGGGAGATGAGATAGTTTTACGCAGAAAAGAAAGAACATTGAGGGACATGGCTCTGTTTATGCCCAAACTGGAATCCAGGTTAGGACTGCTCTGTTACAGCACGTCTACCACCATCTTCTGGTTTCCTGTAACTGCCTTTGTCTCTTCACTACTGGTAGCATTTGCTTAGCATTTCAGAGGAACTCATCCTTTTAGATCCCCACCTTGACCACCTTATTTAAATTACAACATGCTCTGCCCCACATTGTATCTCCTGAGATTTCTCTTCCTGTTTTTCTCATAGCATTTATCACCTTCTAACATAATATAAACTCTTTTTACTTCTTCACTGTCTGTCTATGACAATTTAAATACCCTGTGTGAGAGTGAGAAGGCCTATTCTGTCCTTTTGCGAATCCCCAATGCCCAAAACATAGCTGGTGTGCGTAAATGTTTCCTGAGTGGATGCAGAGACTCTGCTTTCCTTTTGTTTTCATTTAACTGTTCTTGAAGTTCAGCTTTCGTCTTTCTCCAACCCCTAATTTGACTGTTTTTTTTCTGTAATAACTTTTATTTAACATAGAAAATGATTTCATTTATATATAAACTGTTGTCATTTTCAAAAATGTGTGAGGCTATCAAACTTCTACACACACACAAGCATATTCTACAAGCAGGCCGAGTCCACAGCACCTCTTCCCAAAAGTTATGCTTTGGCTTTGCTAAGAAAGGTTACAGAAGAAATCCTGCACTTAAAGTACTGAAACCTAAAATTTTTTAAGTAGTAGAAGCACAATTTAAAGGCAGCACCATTGTTTTACATCAGAATAAAACATTGAAGAGTCACCACAGAAAACTGAGGATCAAGCTAGAAAATTAAAAGTGAAAAGTAAGATTGGTTTAAAGCCAAACACAGAAAGAAAATAGAGAAAAATATGTTTATCCTAACTAAGGGAAGAAAATGCTAGTCCTCTTGAATACTAAACATTAATTAAATAGTGTAATCTTTAAGAAAGAATAGCACATATCTCTTCCTAAATCAACCACATAAACTTCAATATCAATCCAATCCAAGGTTAAGAGTAAAGAGAGATGAAAGTTGACTCTCAACAAATCCTTGAAACAATGACTTCCTACTCCACCCCAAAAATTACATCGTATGCAAACAACCATTAATCAGATTTAATTAACATTTTCCTGTACATTATCTTACTATAAAAATAATTTTTAACATTTAACCAGAAAGCATATGATTCTTTAAGAAACACACTAGAGTGCTCAAGAGACATACTCTAATTTAATTCAGATCTTGTCTTCAGTTGGTTCATATACAACTATATCCTAGCCATGCTGTTTACGTGCTACCAATACCTTTGCCTTTTAAAAAATATAACCCAGATGATGGCCAAGGGGGTCAGAATAAATGATGTTTTGCCCCTTTTCCCTCCCTATCCTCCTTCACTTTCCCTTCCGTTCCTTCTTCTACTCACTTATCCCACAGACATTTATTAGGGATCTAGGATATTTAGAGTGAAAGAAAGTGCTAGAGGTACTAAATGAATGCTCAGAGAGCAGCAGAGCAACCGAAGCAGTCGAACGTTGAGGAGACAGGTAAGTATGTTAGTACTAGAAACATTATGTCTTTTATGAGGGCTATTTACATATTTGGATACAAGTCTGAATTATTGCTGTAATGAGCAGATACCAACTATCCCCAGAGGGTAATTAAAGCAATGTAACCAACAGTACATAGGATAATCTGTCCTTTCTATGCCTTTCAAGGATGGGGAAAAGAGTCAAAATAGCAGATTTAAGAGTAAAATCCTAGAAAGCTATGGACATTCTCAAAATCCATTTTTAGTAAACCAAACCCAATACTAGAATTATGTCATTTTATAATTACTTATGTAATTAACAAAGTACAAAATTCAAGATAAGAATTTGTATCTTAAAATTTTTTCTTTTTAATTTTTTTATTGATTATGTTGTTATAGTTGTCCCATTCTCCCCTCACTCCCCTCCACCCTGCCCACCCCCTCCCACCCACATTCCCCCACTTTAGTTCATGTCCATGTGTCATACATTCTTTAGCTTCTACATTTTCCCTACTATTCTTGCCCTCCCCCTGTCTATTTTCTACCTATTGTCTATGCTACTTATTCTCTATATCTTTTCCCCCTCTCTCCTCCTCCCACTTCCCTGTTGCTAACCCTCCATGTGATCTCCATTTCTGTGGTTCTGTTCCTGTTCTAGTTGTTGCTTAGTTTGCTTTTGTTTTAGGTATGATTGTTACTAACTGTGAGTTTTAAGTATTTTTTTATTGTTCATATTTTTAATCTTCATTTTCTTAGGTAAGTCCTTTTAACATTTCATATAATAAGGGCTTGGTGATGATGAACTCCTTTAACTTGGCCTTGTCTGAGAAGCACTTTATCTGCCCTTCCATTCTAAATGAAAGCTTTGCTGGATAGAGCAATCTGGGATGTAGGTCCTTGCCTTTCAGGACTTGGAATACCTCTTTCCAGCCCCTTCTTGCCTGCAAGGTCTCTTTCGAGAAATCAGCTGACATTCTGATGGGAACTCCTTTGTAGGTAACTGTCCCCTTATCTCTTGCTGCTTTTAGGATTCTCTCCTTCATTTTTACCTTGGCTAATGTGATTATGATGTGCCTTGGCGTGTTCCTCCTTGGATCCAACCTCTTTGGGACTCTCTGAGCTTCCTGGACTTCCTGGAAGTCTATTTTCCTTGCCAGATTGGGGAAGTTCTCCTTCATTATTCAAATACATGTTCCATTGCTCTTCCTCTTCCCCTTCTGGTACCCCTATAATTCGGATGTTGAAACGTTTAAAAATGTCCTGGAGGTCCCTAAGCTTCTCCTCATTTTTTTGAATTCTTATTTCTTCATTCTTTTCTGCTTAGTTGTTCCTTTCTTCCTTCTGGTCCACTCCATTGATTTGAGCCCCAGTTTTCTTCCTATCACTATTGGTTCCCTGTGCATTTTCCTTCATTTCTCTTATCATAGCCTGCATTTGTTCATCTAATTTATGACCAAAGTCAACCAATTCTGTGAGCATCCTGATCACCAGTGCTTTGAACTGTGCATCTGATAGGTTAGCTATCTCTTGGTCACTTAAAAAAATTGGTTCTGGGGATTTCAATTCTGTTTGAGCCATCTTTTTTATTCTTTATTTTCCTTTGGTCTGGTTGTGCCTGTTACGTATGAGGGGCGGAGCCTTAGGTGATCACGGGGCGGGGCACCCCAGTCGCTGGGTTGTGACGTTGTATGTGGGGGAGGGGTCTGAGAGGGAACAATGGCACCTGCTCCACTCTCTCTAGGACTTCGGTCCCCTCCATTGCCTCCCACAAGCAAACTGGGCTCCCCTGGTGCTGGCTCCCGGATGGGTGGGCCTGTGCACTTTCTTGGACTCTGTGGGTTTCCCGAGGAGCCTCCTGTGAGGCTGAGAGAATCTCCCGGCCTCAACCCCCACAGGTGTTTTCAGTTGCTGCTCTAAGGCTTTGTTTCCCAGCGCTGGGTCCCTGGGTTGCGCGGTCTGTGTCGCTGCCCGTTTTCGCCTAGTCTGTCTGTGCGCGAATGTGTGGCTGCAGACAACCAGCCGCCTTGAGTCCCTCACTGGGTCTGCTCGTTGCCTCCCTGGCCCAGGGTCTGCCACTGGTCCATCAGCTGCCCCTACGCCTATGGGGTCCGCCAACTGCCGTCTGCACCCTGCGCGCCCGCGTCTGCCAGCCACCACTCTTTCCTGCCAGGACCTCTCACTCCTCTCCATAGGTCTCCAACTCCGCCCCTCCTTACCGGTCTGGATGTATGGTAGTCAGACTTCCATTCGAATCAATTCTCTCTGTTCTGGTTGTTTCTTGTTTCTCAATTTTTGTTGTCCTTAGTTTTGGTTGCGCGAGGAGGCACAGTGCAACTACCTATGCCTCCATCTTGGCCAGAAGCCTGTATCTTAAAATTTTTAACAAATAGTATACCTTTAAACTAGGTTTCCCAGTCTACTACTTTTGAATTTTAACATCAAAAATTAAAACTGTGGTTATCCAATAAAATATAACTGAGAAGAAACATTAAGAAATTATGTAAAAAGAAAGATGGGCAATTCCATAGAATTCCTTGACATTTTAAGCTATAAAAATCTGATTTACAAAGAATTGGCATTGATTTTTTCAGAGTATAAGAACAAAAATAGGACTACCTAAACATATAAAATTTACAGGACAATTAGTATTCATCCAATGCACTATTCTTCGTAACACAACTCGAACAGGTGAAGTTGTAAGATTTGATAACACTCATAGAGCAACCTGCCTTGACCACAGCTGCCTACACCAGCATCGGGAGTTTAAAATACTCTGAAAGACATTTGTCAGGCCCTGGCTGGTGTAGCTCAGTGGATTGAGCACAGGCTGCAAACCAAAACGTCCGCAGTTCAATTTCCAGTCAGGGCACATGCCTGGGTTGCAGGCCAGGTCCCTAGTACGACGCATGTGAAGAGCAACCACACAGTGATATTTCTCTCCCTCTATCTTCCTCCCCTCCCCCTCTCTAAAAATAAATAAATAAATAAAATCTTAAACACACACACACGTGTTGGGTAGAGGGCAGGCAGGATGGCAAGGAGAAAGGTCTAGCAGCTGGGCATTTTTCTAGTAGCAAAATTAACACTGACATTGAGATACTAAAGTTTCAGGAAGCTATTAAGAATAATAGAAATAAAAAGGAAAAATATAAAATCTAAACCTTCATGGAAGTGAAAAATGGCTTTTAAAATTCACTGACGATTTAAAAATGTAAGCAACAGTTAGATCCATTTTCCAATTAAAAATATTTTTAAGTGAAGGGAAAAACAATTAATATAAATCAAGTATACAAATAAATCAACTGAAGCCCAATATACATAATAATGTGACTTACCACACTTGATTTTAAGCATAACACTGAGCCTTCAGATTTCACTTAAGAAAGTTAAAGCAATAGTAACAACTGACTTTCCTACTTCTGTTAATGTGGTGCCACAGCATCACAGAATAGTCTAAAAGAAACTTTTGATATTCTTTAAATAATATAAAATTGTTTAAAGAAAGTTCTGCCTTTCAGGAAAAATAAAACTCTTCTAGAACAATACTTGCACATTTATTTTTCTTAATTTTTATTTATTGATTTTAGAGAGAGGAGGGCAGAGAGGGGGAGAGAGGGAGGGACGGAGCAAGGAGGAAGAGCAAAGACAGAGAAAGAAACATGGATTTGTTGTTCCACTAACTTACACATTCAGTAGTTGACTCTGGCATGTGCCCTAACTAAGGAACAAACTCACAACACATGACTATCAGAACAATCCTCTAACCAACTGAGCTATCCAGCCAGGACAATTATTTGCGTATTTAAAACAAAGTAGAGATGATAGTGAGGATAATGATTTGATATACCATAAAACAAAATTATGAATCAGGAATACAATGTTCCTGCTCAAAAATGGGAAAATACAATTTTGTAACTTAAATATTTTATTATATGCATATATATTTTCTTCTGTCTTGGTAAAAATTGTCAAAGAAATATTACATAATTATGTCACTGGTAGTGATTATTTTATTTCTATACATAATGTTTGCACAAAAATGTCAAACATACTCAAAAATATCAAAACAACGTATTTACAGAGAAAGTATCTTATCAATTAAACAGATGAGAGTTAAGAGACGCATTTCTACTGAACAACAGTTATTTATGTCTGACCTAAGTAATTGATTTGCTAATGATACCCATCAAGTCCGTTAAACCTTATGCTGTAGTTTCAGACTATAAAGGTCTTCATGTTATTTACACTAATAAAACATTAATCAAGGACCAAATTTATAGCAGCTACTCTATAAATGAGGTCAAGGCAGGTCAGACTTACATAATAAGAAAAAAAAAAGGTTGGTCTCTCCAGTGAAAAGAAAAACCTTATTGCTTATTCTTTTAGCCCCTGGGATTAAGTCTAGTAGCTTAACACTGGAGACTACTTCACTAATATATCCATCACTATGTAAACTCACTTAACCTCAATGTACTGGATTATTTATAAAAGGCAAGCCCAATCCACGAATTTAAAAAAAAAAAAAAAAAACAACCTAAACTGTTCTTTTAAAATACATTCTAACCTCTAAAGAGACAATAAAAATTTCAGATACTACATCCAACTATTTCATTAATAGATGTTAGCGGTCTTTCCACCACTGCTCACTGTTTACATTTACTTAAAAGACAAGGCTTAATACTCTCTATAGGCTAAGGACAAAAAGACAGTTTCTAACCGCAGGAGAACAACAAATTCATACAAACTAAGAGAATCTTAGGCAAGAACACAGAAAAGAGGTATTAGAAAACCTATGATCACAGATGATATAAAAACAGATTATTAAAATAACTGTTTCCCCAATAAGAAATAATAAGAACCAGCTATTCTGGGTAAGGATATTTGAGAATACCTTAAAAGAATTCATTTCTTCACAAAATATAGAAATGTTTTATTATAAATACTTTTATATATATTTTATATATACATATATATATATAATTTCCCTTGGTAAAAATCCTCAAAGGATTATTGTAGCTGCTGTCAAGATTTTCTGTATAAAATAAATTTATCTTTAAAAAAGAATGTTTACATAAAATAACAGTAATTGAAATCAAAACTGCACATACAATGCACTTGCAGAGACAATACCGTCAATTAAACACATTTATCTAATTTGCAGGGCACTTCCACTGGAGTCAGGGACACATCCATAAACCAGAAACAAAGGGATCACCCTTCCAGAACATAACATGCACACTGCAGGAGGAGAAAGACAATAAAAATAAACATGAAAGGAGAGGAAGAAAAAACATTTTAAGAAATGAGGTAAAAGTAACCTGGTAGCAGGTTTCAGGAAAGCCGCCTCTGAGGAGGTGACAGATATCTGAACTAGGACTCCAATGAGAAGAAACTGGACAAGGGGAGATCTTGGAGTAAGTATTCCGACTGCAGTAGAAGGAGGAGGTCAACAAATCCTCCCCCAGAAAAACAAGAATGGAACTGAAGACTAACAACCATTTCAGGGTTCTTAAAATCTATAATAATTTTACTCTCGGAAGTCTGCTAAACACTGAGTAAGAACAAGTAGAGTCTGTGGCAACCTTTTCTGGGAACGCCCTGCTCAACCACTACAGACTGTGGCTACTTACGGGAACTAGCAACTTCACTGACAAGAGAGAACTGACTTGCTTTGGAAGGCAGGGCAGAAATTGCATAAACTGAAAACAGGAAAGGCCCAGAGCTGTCCTAGACTGAGATTATATTTGCAGTTAGGGTGAGCAGGAGATAGTGGAACAAACCAGAAACTCAAGAGGGATATCCTGAAAATAGGAATTTCACAGATATACAGCATAGATTTGGAAAAAAATGACAGAAGTCAAAGCTACCCCAAAAGTTGTTGTCAAACAAACACAGGTCTACCAGCTATACGTGGCCAAAGGCTTCAGTGAAACTTCTGACCATTCGCTGACTCTAAGCTACAGAGAAAGGGGCAGCCCCTGAAAAGCCAGAGTAAAAAATAAAAAGAATCTTGAAAGAGCTAAAAAGCAACATTAATAGCAGTATACCACAACGGAGACAAGTTGTGCAAATTAAGCCCAAGCATGTAACTTAAAAATCAACAAACAATGCCCTGGCTGGTGTAGCTCAGTGGATTGAGCTCGGGCTGCGAACCAGGCATCGCAGGTTCGACTCCCAGTCAGGGCACATGCCTAGGTTGCAGGCCATGTACCCCAGCAACCGCACACTGATGTTTCTCTCTCCCTCTCTCTCCCTCCCTTCCCTCTCTAAAAATAAATAAATAAAATCTTAAAAAAAAAAATCAACAAACAAAACCAAGTCTAATAATTCTTTAAAAAAATTATACCCTATGACCATGGAGGAATTCTCCCAGTTATGCAAAGCTGGCTCAATATTTCAAAATCCTACTGATTCTTACCTCCTCTACTGCTACTACCCTAGACCTGGTCAGCATCCTGGTTAATGAGGATTAGGGTACTACAATAGCTCCCTAATTCATCCCTTCACTTCTGTTCTTAAAGTCCTATATGCATTAGCCAGAGTGATCTTTTAGAGTGATCTGTAATACATCAAACAGATATCTCCCTCCTTTACTCACAATCCTACGAAGGTTATCATTTCTCGAAGGTAAACTGCAAAGGCTCCACAGAAAACCTCACCCCATGTTAATCATCTCTCTGACCTCAGTTCTTACTTCTTGCCACTTTCATCACATTTTTATCGCTGTATTGGGCACATTCCTCAAACACACCAGGAAGCTTTCCCCGGTACACTGACTGTTCCCTAGACCTGGAAAGCTTTTCCCCTACATGCACCATGGTTAACTCCTTAGTATCCTTCAAGCATTAGCTTAAATGTCCCTTTCTCAGTAAGCTCTAATCTGACCGTTTTTTTTAAACTGCAAAGCATGACAACCCTTCATACTTCCTTCAAAAATTTCCATTCCCCTCAACCTGTTCCACATTATCTTTTTTGATAGTGCTTACCATCTTTCACATATTATATAACCCACCTATATTGTTTACTGTTTAAAGTCTGTCAATGACTGTTGGATGTAAGATCTACAAAAAAGCAAGGATCTTTATCTATTTTGCTTATTGTTGTATCCCCAGCATCAAAGATAATCCACTGTACACAGTGCCTTAAAAGTACTGGCTGAATAAAAAATAAGAAAATGGAGGCTCACAGAAGTAAAAGCACTTTCCAAATATCAAAGGGCTAATCCAAAGCCAATGCTGTTAATCACAACGCTATGCTGCCTTATCTATTAAATGTAACAGTAACTTGCACAACTGAGGGTATTTACATTTGGAGCCTCTACTAATCAAAATCAACTTTCATAACACGTTTTCTTTTTAAAAAAGAACCAAATATTTTCTTTAAACAAATGAGCCCTATAAACTACAGAAAATCTGTTGATCAGTGCTCTGCACTAAGCAGAGCAAGCACACGTTGTTCCATCGACAGCTCTCTCCATTTCTTTCCTACATAGAAACTTTAAAAGCATCTGACACCTCAGTGTTGAAATTCAGCCAAAGAACTATTTTTTTGATGACTAAGCACTTTGAAATTTTTGCTGAAAGTAATATGAAATTATTAGTCATTCACTCATTGAGAACTATTTATTGATTTCCTACCATGTGCCAGACTCCAGATTGCAGAGTAACCCTGCTTCTCACTTAGATCACTGTGACAGACTTAATACTGTCGTTCTGGATTCCAATTAGCTCTCCTCTCCTTCCTCCATCCCAAACAGTTCTGTCACTTATCTTTCCAAAACCAAACTATCACAAATATATCCCTTTGCTTAAAATCTCCCAAGACTTCCCATCACCTTTAGATGAAAGTTCAAATATGTTACATTAGGTCTTTCAGCATCGACACGCTCAATTCTGTTCCAACATTCACACACACACACGTGTGTGCACAGACACACATATCTCTCAGAGACACACCTCAATATTCTACATACCTTCCCACATCACAGTGTACTCAGATACTCTATTCCCTCCATTTGAAATGCTTTGCACATACCCATCCTCTGATTTAGTCCTGATCTCCACTTTCAAATATCCGCATCATTAAGCCTACTCATCCCTGAAAAAAAATCTCTAGAATCATGTTCCTGGAGTAAGTTTGACCTAATTCTTCCACCCTAAATGGTCTCTTTTTCCTCATTACTACCTTAGTAACGTGTACTTAATTACTTCTAACACAGAATTTATCATAAAGCATTATAATTGTAGGCTTATTTATGTAGTTCCAAAATAGTTTGTGAACAGCTATAATTATTTGCTGAATGGAAGCATTTTAGTAGCATTTATTATCAAATAAAGTTAATAGTACCCTTTTCCCCTTTTTTGTAACACTAACAAGATTCCTAATTACTACTCAAACAGTCCCTATAGCGATGGCATCAGTCTCTCCACACTAGTCAGAACACTATAAAGAAACATCCCTAAATAATTTTGCTCAGGATGCCATTTCTAATAGCAGCCATCACACCTTTTATTCTACACCTTAGGTCTTCAGTTCAATTAATATAAAATCAGCTGCCACAAAAGACACAAAGCAGTCTATTCATTATTTCCCTAAATTTATTTTTAGCTTTTCATTCTCTCACTCTGTTAAATCTATTTTCTCTCTATAACTTTCTTTTCATCTCTGTACTTTCTTCATTTTAATTTTCTACTACTATTTTTTTCCTTAAAGTCTCATATCTCTACTCTTTACATGAAACCCTACCAAGTTTCCTACTCTCTCCACTCTCTCATCACATCGCAAAACAAAAACTTGATCCTTCTCTCCCTTATGACCAGGCCATGATGTAAGAGATAATATAAACATCCTAGTCTAATTATTGGCTTTGCAAATTTTGTATAACAGAACCTAACAGGAAGTCCAAATAAGTATCAGTTTTCCTTATATCTGCTAATAGAATCATCAATTTACTTTTGCTAACTTCAGCTTCCCTTACTGAAAAGTAAGACTAGAACTTTATCATTAAACATGGAACCATAAAAAAAGCCATAGATGATTAAATAGTGACCTATTTGTAAAAATCACTATCTTCTACATTACTGACTACAAAAACAATAAATATACTACCAAAAAAATTATCAGTTTTAATGGCAAAACTACAGTAGATTTTAAAGTAAGATAGAATGGATATAAAATAGATTACCTTCCTTCATTGACAAGTTCAATAAAAGCAAGGCCTGCATTCTTCTGAATAGAATTCTGCCACTCCTAAAAAATAGCAGAAAATAGCTGAACAATTTTCACTTAGTAACTTATTTCTTTAAGACAACAATTATTTAAAAAATCACACATTTCAATTTCATTCCTGTGTTTAAAAGGAAAAGTTGTGTTAAACACGCTGCCTACCCAACACGGCCCCACGAACACACGAACGGCTGACACTGAAAGTGAACCAGACAGGCTGGCAGCGCTCTGATTCCACAGAAACTAAGTAAGCCTATCTACATGTACCTTGTCCCTTGTGTTCTATAACTTTATATACCACTAAATTAAATTGTGGGCTTTACAAAAAGAGATACATCACCCCAAATGAAGGGAACACATAGTTAGTTAGTTAGTAAATAAACATAATAAATAGTGCATATTCTACCATAAAAACTGATGATTAATGACTGAGAAAGAGACAAGAAAAATTAATGAATTTGGCTAGAAAATGTTGACCTAGAAAAATGTAGTTCACTAGCCCATAAATTAGCAAAAGACAATATATAAATATATTAGCTATACTCTTTACGAATAGATTATCCATTAAAAGCCTGGGGGGGATCAACCAGTAGACTATGTACAAATCATTTTTTTTAATTTTCATATCAAAGTATGTATAAAATAAGCGTTACTACAACCATGGTAGGCCTACCTGAATTGACATATAGCTAGATTTGAGAAATAACAATGTGTGTATGTGTGTGTATGTGCAAATGTATGTATTTTTTTCAAGAATTGGAAATATACACAAAACTTTAAGCTCCTTAAAACAAGAAGAACCTTATAACCTACCTACATGATTCTCCTCAACTGATCTTTTTCTGTTCTTTTATAATGCTCAAAACAAAAGACAATGCTGGGTTACTTACCACTGCACCTGTATACTGCATTCACACTTTCTGAATGTAGCACCTTTAAGAGTTTTAAATTCCATGTAATTTCACCCCCGATGACTGTACTCCCTCATGCCAAATTCCTTTTTTTTTTTTTTTTGGCCTTATCCTTTCTCTTCTACTTTCTCTTTTTTTATATCCAATTTTGTATTACTTTCTATTATGTTTTGAAAACTGGAGGCAGGGGTCAAATGGCTATACGCTATAACTTTTCGCTATAACTTTTTTATAGGGTTCTAGTTCATGAACAGTATAAGAGCATACTAACAGAACATACACAGTAGAATGGAAATTAGATATAAAGTCAGTAAACAACTGAGAGTTGTAATTGGCTAGGCCTAGGAGAGGGAATAAATCAATTGTTGAAGAAGGAACACTAAACACAGAGGCATGCGATCTATGTTCTCAACCTGATTCGGCCACAAAGAGAGTACGTCCATGGATGCATTCACTTGACATGTTTTTGTCTTAGATACGCCCTTAAAATTTTCTTCAGCTCTTATTTTATGACTCAGTAACTTAGAAATATCTAGAAATTAGTGACTCACAAGGTTTACAATATATACTCTCTCAAAATTCACAACTGCCGACCAACTGAAACAATAGAGATCTTGTATTTCTGAGGTAAACCAAGTCAAGAACAAATAGAAATACCTAATTTAAAAATCCTTTTCCTTCTAGCAAAATAAAATAGACAGATGGTAGAAAAAGAAAGCAATCAAGTTCCATGAAGGAGCATGTCCCCAAGAGAAGAGCGTGAGTCACACCCTCCACTTTTGTTAGGAAAAGTAGGGAGTGAGAAAAAAGCAGAGACCAAAGGTACGGTTTGGGATGCTGGTGCAGAAGATCCCACACTTCATTTCCCAGGCAGAGCACAGGGAGACAAAAAATCTCAAAAAAGTTGCCCTAAACATAACAATGCACAGGAATAGGACAGAAACGGACCTAAAACAGCCTTGAAGTATCCCGTGCCCTTGGAAGACTCAGAAAACAATTCTAAAAAGATATACAAGAAGCTGAGGCTTGGAGGGCATGAGAAGAACACACCCGTTACCTTTGTTGACAGACAGCAGGGAATCAGAAGGGACAGTGACAGCTCGAAGGATGCCACAGTCAGGGAACAGAAGCAGATACTCACTCCTCAGCTCTGACACCACACATAGCACTGTGAGCCAGCGACTTGGAAATCTGATACAGCACTGGATTATGAAGAGGAGACACCTTAAATTGATTGGGTTTTCATTTAGATCACTTAGATGAGAAAAATCTCAAAATGGAGACCAACTTTAATAAAAAGTTACTTTGCTTGCTAGAAAAAAAAGAAATCAGGAAAAAGGCAAAAGGATATCCTATATATAGTTCTTTAGATCATACATCTTATACTTAAAAGATTTACTAGTATTATTTTTCTCAAATAACTTTTGTCTGATCTAAAACTCCAACAGGTGAGGATCTTTACTATGTAAATCACATAAAATTCAAAACTCTACATGGATAAAATAGACTTTAGTGGAAAGACTAAAATTTAATAGGTAAACATCAGTTTGATTTTATTGTCATTTATGTGTACAATAAACTGACTTTTACGTATAATGTAAAATCAGGAAGTCTAGCATTTAAATTTCACAAAAAACTGAAATAGTATGGTGAGAACAAATATAAAACTAGTAAAAGTTGGTGTAACTGAAAAATGTGCAATCCAAAAGTTTTTATGACCTAAACTTAACTTTGTATGTCACACAAAACATTTTGTTTAACTTAAAAACAAATTAAACATGAAGGGGCATATAAAAGAAGAAGAGTCCAATTTTTTATAAAAGCTCAGAAACAAAAATTTATTACTACTAATGCATTAGGCTTCTTATTTTCCCAGCATTATCTATAAACCCATATCTGTTAACTTACAGTAACTGCTATCTAATCACCCGGAATAAAACTTTTCACTAGTTAAACATTAGACAAAATGAGAAATGAAGTGACTACATAAATCTTAGTTACACTTTTGGGTACTGTTACAAAAATCTCAGTTCTCAAAGATATCAGTTAGTTTTAATTTATCTATAATCCATTCCTAACTATAAATTATTAACATATAATAAAATACATATCAGGTACATAAATACATGCTGATAAGAATAACTCAGACAAAAAGAAAGTGAAGCCCAAGAGACTAGAAAATTAATTTTTTAAATAAACCTACCTGTTAGTCAAAGCCAAGTTTTCTCCATACTAAAACACTATCTACAATCCTAAGGAAGCTGCCAAAACTAGAAAAATGACTCATTAATCGCGCTATCCTAATGCATTTTCTCCACTTCTGAGATAATTATCAAACAAGGCGTTAGTCTAAACAATTTTATAAACCACAGTTCAATATAACCTTTAGTGAGTTTTAATAGTTGAAAGAAAATCGTAATAGTTATCGTTTTTCATGATCATTTCGATATTTCATCACAGTATTTACAATTATACAGTGATGCAAAATGCATAGTACATTTGAAGGTCTTGGTTATTCTCATCCCAGAGGTACTGAAGAAAAACACGTTAAAAGCCTCAAATCTAACCACTAATGCAACTAAGTAATTTCAAAACACATTTCAGCACTTCAGAGAGGAAGGACTCAAAACACAGCAACTGAGTCAATAATTTCATACTTTTTCTAAGCTGTATTTAATTGACTATCACTCCCCATGGCCATAATTGTTGACTAGTCAATTTTTACTAAAATATACTCTTAGCTTCTAATGCTCTTAAGTCATACAACATGATAGTACATATTAGTAACATTATTAAACAAAGTTCCAACGAATTTCAAATATGTACATTTGGTGGTAAAAGTCTGTTTTGTTGGTTGGAGGGAAACCGTCATTAACAAAATTAAGTCTATTTCCCCACCATCAACAAACAAATAGAGAAAAGGGCACAAATTAAAGTGCTGTATATTAACTTACATTACTTATATTGATATTTAATTCTAACATCGTCAAAGTGAACTTGACATTTTTCTACAAACTCAATAATCTCTTACAATATATTTTAGTGTACTGAAGGCACTACATGAATTTGCCTAAAATTTAAAAGTAATTCCTGGTATTATCATGCCCTAAAGCCAATAAAATCAAGCCACAGAATGACCAAGACTACATATACTCCTTTCTGTTACCTTTTATTTTGGAGGTGGGGTTCAAGTCATAAATGTTAACACTAAATGCAGTATCAATTTATATTCTGATGGGCTGCATAGTCACTAAACTATATTTTAGTCTTAAAAAAAGGAATATAATAAGTAACTTCAGGTTAAACAGCAAAAAACAAGAACAAGGGTAACAAAAAGGAGACAACAGTGTAAGAAAGAGGGTAAAAAATTTCTCTGCAACCTGCAGGGAAATCATCCTGAGGAAGCAAACCAATGCGTGCTGCAGAGCCCTCCCAAGGCCAAGATCAGAAGCACTGAGTACATTGAGGATGGTTCAGGGACAGGGATGAAAACACTTTAAATGAATAAAAGCTGGTATAAAAAGAGAGTCCCACATCCTCTTCCCCATAATGCATGGCCATTGCCAGCATGGTACAAGACTGAAAGTTTACTTTCCAGAGGGTAAACATCTAGATACCCTAAAAAGCCTTAGTTTAAAAAAAATAGTTTGAAAGTATACTTACTGAACTATGAAACTCTATGCAAGATTAAATAAGTTTTTTTCTAAGAATAGTGAGAAGCCATAATAAAACTTAAGTGTCCATCAATGGCAAAGATAGGTTATTCATTATCAGTGGACAACTCTGAAAGACACATAGGGGTTTCTTTTTTATGCAGTACACTTAAATATGACCAGACAGCAAAGTGTCACCAGTCATTAGAGGAAAGACTCTTAGGTGAATGACATACACCAAGCAAATAAACTGGAAAAAGGAAAACCTCATAAAAAATAGAGAGTATTGGTAACATGGTAGAGAAAGACTAAAGAAAAGTATAATTAACACCATCATAGAGATTAAATTTTTCATGTAAAAAAATCAGGGCAGGGATTTTGCTTTATTCCCTGGTATCTCTCTGCTCCCACATCAGAGTTCTCTACAGAAACAAAACCAACAAGATGGAGAAACATATTTTCTTTGTTGTAAGGAACTAGCTCACACAACTATGGAGGGTGAAAAGTTCCCAGACCTGCAGGGTGAGTCAGCTAGCTGAAGAGCTACTACGAGTACAGTTCTACTCCAAGTCCAAAAGCATAAGAGTCAGGAAAACCTATGGTCTAGCTCCAGTCTGAAAACCAACAGGCTCAAAACCCAGAAAGAGCTCATGTTCCTGTTGCAGTCCAAAGGCAGGGAAGAGCCAATGTCCTAGTTCCAAGGCATTCAAGCAGGTAGAACCCTCTCTTACTGAGAGGACAGCCAGCCTTTTTGTTCTAGTTAGGTCTTCAGCTGACTGGGTGAGGCCCATGCTCATTAGGAGAGCACCATGCTTTACTCAGCAGAGTAAGATCTGATTTAAATGTTTAATCTCATCCAGAAGTAGCCTCATGGGAAATCCCAGAATAACATTTGACTTTATGTCTGCACACCCCCATGGCTCAGCCAAGTTGACACACAAAATTAACCATCCAAGTTTGTTCCCTTCCTCTCCCATAAAATTCAGAAAATCAGAAAGTGCTCTTAAAAATTAAAAGTATAATATCAAACTAAAATTTGATAGCTTACTAGTGGAAGATGAAGAAACCACTTCGGAAAAAAATCAAGTGAGAGGAAAAATACATGAGAATGATGGATATGAAAATTAGAAAATTAATCCACAAATGAGAAAAACAGAAAAAGAAAGTCCCATAGAAATAATCCAAGAAAACTTCTCTGAACACATGTACATACTTTTTCAGACTGAAAAGGTATACATAAAATACCAAACACAGTGAGTTCTCAAATACTCACACACACCAAGGCACAATCCAGTAACGACATAAATAATTTTTAAAACAGTAAAAATACTAAAAGTTGCCAGGGAGAAAAAAAATTGTAGCAATTTTAAGTTTCAGCCACTAATACTTATATCCAAACAAGCTATCAAATATAAAAGTTAAATAAAAGACATTTTCACATAAGTAAAATCTAAAAAATTCTACCCCTCATGCATTCTTTCTCAAGAAATGACAAAGGGTGTGCCTCAACCAAGACTAACACAGACACCCAAACACCATCCTCCACCCCTGTCCCACTTTAGTTGTCCAAGGCACACCTGCTACCACCAGATCTTGTCTTTCCCTTTGTTTCATTCTCTACTATATCCCCAGTGCCCGAACAGTATCCCATGCATCCACAGCAAGTGATCAATAAATACTGAATCAGTGCATTTTTTAAAAAGGAGGCCGTTGTGTGACACAGGAAGGAGACATGAGATTAGAGCATAAAAAAGATAAGGAAAAAAGTCTGGGTTGATGGTAAAAGACTCCAGATTACAGCTTTCTACAGACCTGAAGAGCAACCAACCCAGATTTAAAAAGGAAAGCAGACAACTCCAGGCACTATGCCTCCGAGAATAACAACTGAACCAACAGGTACAAGGCTGTGTTTGATCACACTGGTAGAAGTTTTAGAGGTCCAGTAAAATTTAGAAATAAGTCTGTGGAGGATGTAAAAAAAAATCAAATAAACCAAAGGCAGATATTATTAACATTAACATAAACAAGAAAGAAAAAGATAAACAAGTAGGAGGGAGGGAGGGTAATCATGGTATATTTTGTAGTTCTGTCATATAAATATTTACTTACACTATCACAATAATGTAAATGCTAGCTATGGTTTTAACTAAATATCATGCTGTAACTGTCCTGGGAATGATGTTAGCGGGAAACAGAAAGGGAGAGCAATGTAAGTCCTCAATGGTCATCTTCCCCAAGGAAGACACTTAGATAATATCTTAAATAGAAAAATCAAGAAATAGCTGTTGTATCGTTTATCAATATAAAGGTAATGAGCAGAGTCAACAACTGAGAGATTCAAATGTGGTTCCTTTCAGGAAGTGGAATCAAGGGGGAAAGAAGAAGGAGGCAGGGGACTAGCGTTTTTCAGTTTAAGTATAATACTGTTTTTAGATTTGTGAAATGATTTACATGTTTTGCTTGATAAATCATAAAATTTATATTGTAAATCATATGCTCTCAATGAAGAACAGTAAATAGAAAATAAAAATACACATTTTTTTTCTCACTGGGCAATAGGTATCTATCAAAAATTATTCTGAAATATCTTTCAACAGCAGCATAAGCATTCAATTTTCACAAATACTGATATCAAACCTACAAAAATATATGTATCATAAACTATTGAGAATTTTTCTTTTCTTAAAGTCAGTACTCTACATTCTACCAAATGAAATTAAGTTCACTGTTATTGCCAAAATATTCTCCTTTTTGGTAAGTACTGATTTAATTAAGGATCCAAACATAATTTATACTAAAGAAAGGAATGAAGGATAATTTGTTAACAAAAACCTAAACTCATATTGAACTATTTCAGTTTTTCTTATTTAAAAATATAAAAATTAAAGGATTGTACTCTTCAACAAAATAATATAAAGTCATTAATACTTTAAGGTGCTACGTTTACATATGCCTTTGTAAAATAAACCCAATCCACTGCACGAAGCTCCTTTTACCTAAACAGATGACAGAAGCCTATTAGGGGTCCAGAGAGGAGACCACAAAGGAAAGCTCAAACAAGGAGAAGAACGTATTAACACAAAACTGAGAACCACATTATACACAGGACTAAAGGTCAAAACCAGAGAAAACTTGTTCGTGTTCCAGATACAGTAATCTTCAGAGCTCAAAGTAAACTGTCGAGAACCTTTCAACAGTGTTTGCACTTTGTGTCAGCACTCTCTCAGCGGCACGCCTGACACAGACTGCGGTACCCTCACTCCAGGAGGGACACGCCGCAATAGCAAAGCACAGGTCTTATTCCACTGTCTCTTTAGAGGGTCAGACAAATCCTTTCGTGAAATAGCAAAATAAAATATCGCCATTTGGAAACTTTTGGTATCAATGATTTTTGTACACATGTACTTCTAAATGTACATTTTATTTGTACAAGTATTATGGCCCAGTTTATAAATGAAATTTATTGCATATATAGATAACTACAAAGAGAAGAGATAAAAGAAAATTCTTATAAAGTTGAATTCACAAATGTACAGTTTTGTAATTGCTTATTTAACAAATATTTTTTAATGTGTACTATGTGCAAAGAATTGAATATTGAGAAAGTAACTCGTAATACATAATAAAGAATGCACATTTTTAAAAATAAAAAAAACTGAGATAACCATAAAATCAATTATGCAATTACTATAAATATAGCTTTAAATTTATAAATAATCAAAAACAATAATCCCCTTGCTATTGTATTTAAGCATACATTAAAATTAATAAACTTGCAAGTACCTTTGAAAATATTTTTAAACATTCTCGGGAAAAACATACTCCAGTCAATAATGACCCTTAAATAACTTCCAAACTGGTGTCAATTCTGTCAAGATCTCTCACTAATCAACACAGAAAGCTGATTTCAAAAACAGTGACAAAAGCTGCTGTAGCCCTTTGCAGCCACAATCTCTCAACAGATGATCATCATTAAGTTTATATCAGGGCTTCACATTCGGGAGCTACATAAATGTGTCCTATTAGGACATGGTCAGTCTGTTTGGCAACTCCAGCTCTCCAGACATATGGCGATTGCTGCCCTTTGAGGTCTGAAGTCAAGTCTTTAGGGAATCTCAAAGCCTGCACTGAAATTACAAGGAGTGTTCATTAGAGACTGCTGGAGAGGAAACATGAAAGACTTCCATTAAAACTATATAAAACAGCTAATTATTTTTAAAAGATTTTTAAACCATCTGATGTACTGAGCTTCAATAAAAAGTATTTACCAACGGAATTATTTTTAAAAGCACTGCTTTCAGGACATGAGCGCCGACAGCTTTCTTCATGCCTCCCGCCCGCCGCCTCAGCACACCTAACACTCATTGTATAAGCATCATCAAGTCAAGATTTTTGTATCATGGTAGAGAATAAAATTATCTTATACCTCCAACTTCTTTCTACAAATCACTGTAAACATTCACAAAATGAAGGTATTTTTAGAGACAAAGTTTTGTTTTCTAAAATCTAGTTTTGAATAATATAATGTAGCTAAACTAATCTCAAGAAGTCATACATATGTATTTCTTTTTAGATGCATCTTTTGTTATCCAAAAGTCTACCTCTATTTCATTTTAGTCCACTTTAAAATAAAAATCATTTCAATGTTACAAGTAAAAAGTATATGTTACTAGAAAATCTATGAATAGCATTTATCAGATAATATTATTGAAAATATATGTAGATTCAAATGTTTAAAATTAAAAGAATGTAAGAAATTGACAAGAGTGCAAAGAAGTCTCATGTCTTTACTTGGGATTTTGAAAAACATAAAAAATATAAATATTTTCTAATTAATAATAGTTGCCATTTTAATATTTTGCATGGGTGAACTTTTTAACTTCAGAAAACAGTTATTTAGTAAGTTTCACAACAAAACAATACCACTATGGAATTTTATTTCAGTAACAAATCTCCATAAAATATTATATAAAGTTCATTAGTTTGCCTCAATCATTTCTTGAATTCACATATATGTTGGTTTCTGACAGCCTAATTCCAAAAAGCAATTACAACCTCAATCCATATGTAAAAAGATAACAGAAAGCAAGTACGTTAAACCAGTTTAAAAGAATAAAAATCTAAAGAAAACAGATTACAAATGATTTATATGAATGCCTAGTGCTGAAGTTAATTACAAGTAACCCAATAAAATAGTGCCTTTATTATTGTACAGCACGTAATAGCTCTAGATGTAAAAACCAGAACTCCTTCTGCTGACTTCTGCATGCTCAATCCCACCACACACAACATTAAGAATTAAACAAGTAGTAAATAAGGCATATAGAAAACAGCAGTTTTTAACTAAAAGCAGAAAAACTCTCCTGCTGTTTAACCATTTGGGGTCTTCCACTCTGAACAGGGATGACTGTAAACTGATACCATGTATTCATTGAGTAAATTCTCAATGTTAACATAAAGTGAGATTTCAATTTCAGTGTTCAAAGCTTTATATCAAATAAAAAATAAATAATTATGAAATTGCATCACATTCATTTCAGCACTCAATAGGAGCAAATAAGTTATCTTTTTAATTTTTTATTGGACTTATCTTTTATGTTTATACTGTGAAATGATGATATCTTCAGAATTAGAGTTTTCCAAACCTCACACTGCATCCAGCTTTCATGTAGCTTTGGTCCGATTTTAAGAAAATACCGTCTGAAACACACACCCTGCAGACCACGGCAACACGGTATGGCCGTCCACAGCCACAGCCTGCAGCCAACCACAGTGTGCTTGCTTAATCACTTTCCTGGACAAGGCCCTTCATTCCAGAATGTTTCCATAACTCTTTCAAATATTTATCCATGAGTTTAGTGAGATATTAGCTGATATCAACTGTAAGTACAATGCAAAAGTCCTAAGACATGTTATGGATAAATTTTATCATGTAGGCCATTCTTCGGCCTACAGCAGTGATAAGATGACGGCTTGATCGGCCAGTTTGGCTGCACAAATGAGTTAGGGCCGATGAACCAACCAACCAAGAGTGCATCTCCCTGGTCATCTTTCATCCCTATTAATTTCATCTCCATTAAATATGCATGCAATATCAGTTTATTTTGCTTTTTGTTTTCCCTGAGTCAATAACTTCACAAATTGCGATTTGTCTCCTTAACTGTGGAGACACATTTTACAGGTAGGGATCTCCACTTCTTTGAGTTCTTAACAGTGCCTGATTCAATTTTCCATATGACAAACATTCAAATGCTTGTTAAAGCAACAATTTAACAGCATCAGTGAAGGAGGGAGCACTCGGAGATCTTCAAAAACATTACTAGATGAGTTTCCTGTGTGCTCTAACAAACTGCCACAAATTTGGTGGATTAAAACCCTAGAAGTCTGTTCTCTCACAGTTCTGGAGACAAGAAATTTAAAACTGGTTTCACTGAGTCAAAAATCAAGGTGTCAGCAAAGTTGTGCTCCTGGAGGCTCTCGGGGAGAATCTGTCCCTCGCCTCTTCCTGCTGCTGGTGCCTGTGGGCACTCCCTGACTCTGGCCACGTGACTCTCTGCTCATCTTCACACTGCCACCTTCTGTGTGCCCCTCTCGAATCTCCGCCTGTCTCTTGAAGGATACATGTGATGGCATTAAGGGCCCGCACAGGTAATTCAGTAGTATCCCTCATCTAAAAATCCTTAATCACACAAAGACCCTTTTTCTACATAAAGTAACATTCACGGGTTCCAGGCTTGTGACAAGGGTATTTTGGGGGTACCCATATTTCAGCCTATCACACTAAAGCACAGGTGGCAAACACAAGTCCCACAGGCAGAATCCGGCCCTCCACCTTGTCTTATCCATCTTGCTTCTACCTGGCAGCAGCGCCAAGCTCTCGCTTAACTGTTATTAAGCAGTTGCATTTATACAGTCCTAAAATTACATTCGACCCTTTGAAGGCAACCGTGAGACTGATGCAGCCCTGGTGAAAGTAAGTTTGACACCCCTGCACTAGAGAATCCAAATTAAAGCAACAAAAACAGCAAGTTGAAAAAAAGTAAACTTTACTATCAAGTTCAAAAAAATTCAAAAGATTCAAAAGAAATACAAACATTTTTAAAAATTAGTATATTATGTCAAGAGCTAGAAACATTTTCATGCAAGTCAACTTCTGCTCCAAGTGTCGGTTCTCATAGTGATTGACTTGTGACTGGTTTTGTTTTCAGTTTCAGAAACTCGGCTAGTTTGCTACGTATGAAGCCTATCCTACTCCAAGAAACTGAAAGCCGCACAGCTGCACAGGCAGTAACAAGCGGGCATCACGAAGAGCGACGGCTGCAACCCACAGACAGGCAGTGGCAGCGCTGCCCACACCCAAATAAGCAAGGCAGCAGTCCCGACGCGCTGAGGGGGCTGATCACAGACAGACAGATTTAAAAAGAAAAAAATTCTCCCCCCTTAGTTTGTTTTCTCACTGCCACTGGCAAACCTTCTCTCTTCTTTAGATTACATTTGTTATCGAATGGAATCCCATTCTCACAAATTTGACTAGCGCTTCAAACCAACCCTGGGCTATCTCTGCAATGAATGTAAGTGTGAGACAACTCTACAGTATAAGCTTCCTTGAATGAAGGAATAGATTACCTTTCCTCATAAAAAGGAATGATAAGAAACCAAAATTAAACTTGCCCCCATTTATGGAGAATCTGATAACAAGAATAACCTAGCCCTGGCTGGCGTAGCTCAGCGGATTGAGCGCGGGCTGTGAACCAAAGTATCGCAGGTTCGATTCCCAGTCAGGGCACATGCCTGAGTTGCAGGCCACGGCCCCCAGCAACTTCACATTGATGTTTCTCTCTCTCTCTTTTTCTCCCTCCCTACCCTCTCTAAAAATAAATAAATAAAATCTTTTTAAGAATAACCTGACAAACCAATTGACCCAAAAAGACAATCTGTTATTCTGTCTTGCAAACAACTTTCAAAAATATGTAACCACTATCAAAAAGAATGCACTGTGCGTTCAGTACTTAGGACATTATGAAGCATCTTTATACTCGTAAAATCACATTGTACAAAAGAAAGGGTAAGGTGAATGTAGAGAACAGGTATAAGGTTAGGAGATTTGGTTTTTAAGGTAAACTACCCAGAAACTGGCAAAAATACATAATGCTTGTGTCAAATATCTGAATATAATTTACAAGGCAACATAGGAATAACTATACAGTAAATTAAAATTTCTGTGAGGAAGCTTGAAAATAAGGAAGAGGAGTTTTAATTGAACAAGGTAGGAAACTACAGCTCCTCTTAGCAAGGAAATTAAATTTGTCAGTGGGTACTGAAAGAGGTAAAATCAACAGAAAGAAAAAGACCAATTCACTAATTCAGGAATAAGTTGAATCAGTGATTTTTTTTTTAATTTTACTTATTTTTTAGACAGAGGGGAAGGAGAAAGAGAGAGAGAAATATCAATGTGTGGTTGCCTCTTGCGCACTCCCTACTGGGGACCTGGCCCACAACCCAGGCATGTGCCCTGACTGAGGATTGAACTGGTGACCCCTTGGTTCCCAGGCCCGCAATCAATCCTCTGAGCCATACCAGCCATTGCCAAATCAGTGATTCTTTACAAGAGGAATTTTTCAAATGATGCTTCCTTTTGTGCTTTCCTGTCTCCCCGACTCTGAGAGGACTCAAGTCATAAGGAACTTCACTGACAATGATGTATTTGGCAACAAAAAGAAAAGTTGATAATCAGTAAACTACACTAACTTATAAACGTACAGTATTTCTCAACTGTGGTGACACTAACACTAGAGGAGTGTTGAAAGTAATGCAGTAAAAATAAAAGGTTTTACAATGTACAAAAGAGGCGCTTAAGATGATGGTAAAAGTAGTTAACACTCCATAATGACATCAATCTCACTTGTATTCAGGTATACTTGACTGACTTTCCAAAACAGCTGTCACTACAGCTGGCCCAGAGAATAGTGGAGCCATGATTTGGAAGCCCATGGAAAATAAGAATGTTTACCCATTAACCTTGTCCACATGGGAAAGGCGCCAAAACTGCTTGCTGATCTCTTAGATCCCTCTTCTAGCTCTAATATTCTATGTTCAAGATGAAAATGGACTGAACTGGGCATACAACCGCAAAAAAAAAAAAACTAGAAAACAATGAAAAAGACACTAGAAAATAATGCTGGACTGAATTTTTAAGTCAAAAATCTAAACAGTCAAATTAATTTCATAAAAAGAAAACAATATTGAAAATAATAGAGGATTTTTGTGTGCTGTGAAAACACTTAGAGTCAGAATCTAATAACTTTAATTTATAACCTACTTTGCTCTATTGGACTGTTCTACATATATTTACATATATTATCCAATACAACCTTTATTACATCCATTTCACTCAATAAGACAGTGAGTCTCAAGCAAGTGAAGTAATTTGCTCACGGTTACCGAGTTAGTAAGCGGTAGAGAGAAAAACATTTCTTAAGATTCAAAAATCTATCATCACAGCATTTTCCTGGCCTAAGCCACTTCTTAAGATCCTATGCAAGGCATCTTTCTTTTTTTTTTTTTTTTTTTGGTTACTCATGGAGACAACAGAGTCCAACCCCAGCATCTGAAGAATTTACTACTAGAAAAACAAATACATAATCTTCAGGGTGCAAACCCTAGGTTTTGTTAGCCCTACACACATGCTCCTGGGAGTTCGTGTGATGCAACGGCAGCCTGACTTACAAGACCTGCCCAACTCAGCAGCACACAGAAGATGGACTGTGTGTGCAGTTACTGACACACAATGAATGCCCCTTCCTAAATTTATGCTATTATATATTAACTGTACATATCAGGGCACTAAATTTCTACATAACTATTTGATCTCAGCCAACTAAGGTAAATAGTATAAGCACTTTCAACAGAAAAACTTAAATCTGGATCCTAACAATTCTGATTACTCTGACTGAAATCCATTAGATTATATACTATTTAAGAAAAATATATGGATGAGAATACAGCTGAGCCTTCCCAGAATTATGAGAGTTTGATATTAAACAAAAATAATTCCAAGCTTTGCACTTTTAACCTAGCCTTTCTATAATACTATAGAACTTCAGCAGATTAATTTGAATAGAAAAAAAGAAGGGACTAAGTAAAACCACACAGTTGTAGCTGAGAAACAGAGAGAACTACCTGAAAAAACAAAGGAAAATTGTATGCTTAGAACATCTCCATTCTTGCATTCCTCCTTTTTGCTAACTCTCTAATCCCAAATTTAAAAGACCAGTTGTAAAACCATAGGGTGCCAAATTAAAGCACACTTTATTTTCAGATGTCTCCATACTCATAGGCTGACTTCCTGTCAGGAAGAGTTCCATTTCACTGAATACCCCAATCAGCAGGAAACTTGCAGAATTAAGTGCCAGTTGATATTACTTTGTTTTGCATTTACCACCCTTGAGAATACTGTTCAAAGATCTAGTTATATAGTCAGCATGGTATCATCCTTCTGACTAGACTGCCAAGCCACAGGGTGTAGCACCAGTTACACAAAATTCACCTTGAAAGGTTGTGCTTTCTAAATCCTAGTGTGCTAGTGAATCAACAGGATGCCTGTATTTCAGAATAAATCCTGCATCTAAAGTTAAATTATGCTTCTCTTTGGTTGTAACAAAGCAATTTAACTTAATATTGGAAAAGTCGGCATTCAGATTCAAATAAAAACCAACTGATGTTCACTAATTCCTCAACTTAAACATTCTATTTTTTAAAAAAACTTTATTTTGTTTTTAATGTTTTTGCTGTTATTTAAAAGACAAAAAAATCCATTTTATAAAACCATATTATCTGTTATACATTTTAATCAAACAAAACCATAAATATTTTATAATATTAACATATAGTTATTAAACTGATTTCAGATACTTTAAAATTTTTAGTGCATTTAAGATTTTTCATGATCAGTTAATATACCTTGACCTTGAACTACCCTCTCCAACTTACATGAACTTCCCGTCACGCTTCAAAGGCATCTCGTTCCTTATCACTCGGTCAACTATTTCTATTGTACACAACATGGAGGTAATTTTAAGCATTTCAATATAAAACACCTATGCTCACAAATTTTCTCCACTATAAGGATATAGCATTCAGCAGCTCTAAGGCAAAACTAGGTGACTGTACTAGAAACCTATTTTTTATCCTGATATTAATCACGACCCTATTGATTCTCATCCATTCACAATCAAAAGGTCATAAGCACTGACAATAACAAAGTTCAGACACAATCAATCTACATTCACTAACTCTGTAAGTACATTCTAAGGATAAGCTATAAACATATTCAAAACATAAGGAGGGATAACATTATGACAAGGTTGAAATACTAAATTATATTGATCCTAGTGGGATCATACTACACATAAACTGGTCTCAAAGAAGCCACCTGCCGCCAAAGTCCTAGTTACAATGGAAAAGGTAAGGCTGGTTACAAAGAAAATAAAATGTTTTATATACAACATATCGAAGCATAAGTTTCAGCGTCTCATGCACTTTGCAGACTGCTGCCACACAAGCTCCTTTCAGCACACAAAGAAAATTGTAAGATTTTCACTTAACGATTGGAGGAAATAACTATATAATCAATTGATATCAAAATATTCGAATTTATTCTTAAATTTAGGGTTAGATCTGCATAAATATTGTAAGAAATGCACACACAGAGACACACACAGCAACATGCCTGGTTAAACTTAAGTTGCTCTGAAAAAATACCACTATAGTCAGTTCTAAAGATCTATCCCTTCAGAAAGACATATAAATTGGGATTATTTCCAAATTAACTTAGAAAGGAACGAGAACAAGTGACTGAAATAATTTCTTCTGAATGAAGGAAAAACAATCATTCTTTTCTAAAGAAAATAGTAGCTACAATTTTGCATATCTATTGATTTTCTTTAATCGCTGTGATGGGAGAAGCAGGGAACACCAGAAGCAGGATACTAAAAAAGAGGATCTCCTGCATTATTCACAGTCTCACTTCTGATATATCAGTAGCTTTTCCGAAATTATGTTTTACAAAAATTTTCCACACACACTAGGGCCATAAAAAGGACTGTGTGATCAAATATACTAATTTTATTCCCATTACAGATTCAACAGTATGATTATAAATGTATTTATACACACAAATATTTACTAAAGGCCTTAATGGGTTTTACAGGAAACAAACCTAATTAAATTTGAAGGAACATTTTCTGCACTTATTTATAGGGCTGTAAACTTTTTTTCCACACAGCGTCATTATTATCATATACTACACACTCTGGAAACTGCTGTACTGGAAAATCTGGAGAGGGAGAACTGATCAAACAAGAAACAGCCACCACAAATCCACCCAAGGACAATCAGAGGTACTAGAAAGAGTGGAGAAAATGCTTTAGGAACTTTAGTCTATAAATGCTGATGAAATTATCAAAATATAGGAGAAACCTGGAAAAAATTAACACTGAAAATCAAAGGAGTCTGAAATGATGTATTCATAAAGAGAAAAAGTTAAATAGGAACTCATAGAATTTTTTTCTACTTGACTATAACTACTCCCTGCGTTCTTAAGTCCTTACAAAATTCTATGTTGTAGTACAATTATTTGTCTCTCTCCCTAAATTACTGTCCCTTAAAAGGAGGAGCTCATCTTAAAAGTATTCAATACATGCCTTCCAAGCAGTAAATGCAAAGAAATAAAATGAGCAGGCACAAAGAGAACTGGGGGGGCAGATGAATTAACAAACCTCTGTAGAGGAGAGGGCAATTTACACTAAGCCTAACAGACAGTAAAAACAAAAATAATTTTAAAAGTAAGGTAATAGCCTCATCATACTGCTGTGTAACAGACTGATACTACAAGATTTCCTGATGGGTGAAAAAAATGCATCAGGAAGTTAAGAAGGCTTTTTTATATTTCTAATAAACAATTTATACTTAAATTCCTACTTTGTGGTTGGAAAAAAGATAACCCTTTATTTGTTCAATTATTTCTCTCAACAAACCATAGCATTTTCTTAATACTATTAGTGAGTTTCACTTAAAAAGGTTGAAGTGTACCCTAATACAGCACAATGAGTATCTAAGTGACACAATAAAAGAAGTATAACTCCATTTATATTAAGTTCTCCGATAAGCAAAATTCATCCACAATAGCAGGAATAAAATCAGTGGAAACTTGAGTGACAGGAGTGGAGATTAAGAGGCACAGGAAACTTCCTGGATTGAAATGGTTATTAGATGGTAGTGTATATGTCAAAATTCATCAAACTCTACACTTAAGATGTGTACATATATGGTACATAAATTATGCTGTACTGAGGTTTTTTTTAAAAATAGGTATATCTTATGAAGTCAGAGGAAAATTGAAAAATATGACCTTACTAATAAATGAACATGACTACAGTATATAGTAATAATAAATGACTTAATAAAAATGAACACTTAATACACACTTAATGACACAAAAGTATGGTGGTATTTCATAATGAGAAAGACCAAAAAGCAAAAGCCCAAAATATGGTGATTTTTGACCAACATTACCACTCATTTAATATTTACACAATTTATATAAACAATCTAACATTACATCTTAAAGAACTACGAGAAGAACAAAAGCAAACCAAAGTCAGCAGAAAAAGAGGAACTAATATAAATTAGAACAGAATTAAATGAAATAGAGAACAAAAAGACTATAGGAAAAAAATAATACAACAAAGAGCTGGTTCTTTGAAAAGATTAATGAAACCGACAAATCCGTGGCTAGGCTCACTAAGGAAAAAAGAGAAACTACTCAAAGTAAATTAGAAGTGAGAGAGAAGTTACCACTGACATCACAGACACACAAGGATCACGCTAGAATACTATGAAAGCCTATATGCCACCAAAGTTAATAACCTGGAAGAAATGGGTCAGTTCCTAGAAATTCTTAGACTGAATTGGAAAGAACTAGAAAATCTAAATATACCAATCGACAGTGAGGAAATTGAAACAACCATCAAAAACCTCCCAAAAAATAAAAGTCCAGGACTATATGGCTTCAAGAGTAAATTCCAGCAAACATTCAAAGAAGATTTGATACCTATCCTTCTTAAACTCTTCCAAAAAAACTGAGAAAGAGGAAATATTCCTTAACACATTTACTAACACTTTATTTCTTTATTTTCAGAGAGAGGGGAAGGGAGGGAGAAAGAGAGGGAGAGAAACATCACTGTGTGGTTGCCTCTCACACACCTCCCACAGGAGACCTGGCCCGCAACCCAGGCGTGTGCCCTGAGCTGGAATCAAACCAGCGACCTTTTAGTTCACAGGGCAGCATTCAATCCACTAACCAACACCAGCCAGGGCCCCAACATATTTTATGAAGCCAATATTACCCTGATACCAAAATCTGGCAAGGATAACACGAAGAAAGAAAACTACAAACCAACATTTCTGATAAATGCAAAAATCCTATACAAAATACTAGCAAATCAAATACAACAATACATTAAAAAATAATTCATCGTGATCAAGTGGGGTTCATTCCAAGGGCACAAGAATGGTTCAAAATATGGAAATTGATCAATATAATACACCACATTAACAAAACAAAGGATAAAAGTCATATGATCTTATCAATACATGCAGAAAAAAACATATGAGAAGACACAACATCCACTTAAGATCATAATACTCAATAAAGTGAGTATAAAAGGAAAATAGCTCAATATAATAAAAGCCGTATATGACAAACTCCCAGCTAATATCCCACTTAATGGTAAAAAAAAAAAGAAAGCTTTTCCTCTCAAATCAGGAACAAGACAAAGATGTCCACTCTCACCGCTTATTCAACATAGTTCTGGAAGTCCTAATCACAGCAATTAGGCAAGAGAAAGAAATAAAAGGCATCCAAACTGAGAAGAGAAAGTAAATGTGTGACTTTTGCAGATGACGTGTTTCTATACATAGAAAACCCTAAAGACTCCACCAACAAACTATTAGAAACAATAAACACACACAGTAACATTGCAGGACACAAAATCAATGTACAAAAATCCACTGCTTTCCTAAATACTAACAATGAAATTTCAGAAAAAAAATGAAAAAAATTCCTTTTGTAATTGCAACAAAAAAATAAAATACCTAGGAATAAACTTAACAAAGGATGTGAAAGACCTATTTACTGAAAACTATAAAGCATTATTAAAACAGATTGAAGAAGATACAATGAAATGTGTCTTCACTCCATGGAAAGATACTCCATGTTCATGGATTGGAAGAATCAATGTAGTTAAAATGTCCAAATTGCCCAAAGAAATATACAGATTTTAAGCAAGCATCATCAAAATCCCAGTATCATTTTCTTAAAAATAGAACAAAAATAATCAGTTTTGCATAAAAGCACAAAAGACCCTGACTAGCCAAAGCAATCCTGAATGTGGGGGGGGAGGGAGAGCTGGAGGCTTCACACTACATAATTTCAAACTATAATGCAGAGTTATGATAGTAAAAACAGCATGGACTTGGCAGAACAACAGACAAATAGACCAACGTAACAGAACTAAGAGTCCAGAAATAAAATCGCATGTATACAAGCAAATAATTTTCGACAACGAAGACAAAACCACACAATGGAGAAAAGAAAGACTTCAATAAATTGTGCTGGAAAAATCAAAAAGTCATCTGCAAAAGAATGAAAGTTTGTCCCCATCTACAAAAATTAATTCAAAATGGATCAATGACCTAAATATAAGATCTAAAGCAGTAAAGTGCACAGGGAAAAACATAGGTACTAATCTTATGAACCTTGGTGGTAGGGAGCATTTTATTGACTTGACCCCATCCCTGACTGGCATGGCTCAGCTGGTTGAGCATCATCCAGCAAAGTGAATGGTCGCTGGTTCAGTGCCTGGTCAGGGCACATGCCTGGGTTGTGGGCTGGTCCCCAATTGGGGTACATGCGAGAGGCAACCAATCTATGTTTCTCTCACACATTAATGTTTCTCCCCCTCCTTTGCCCTCTCTCTAAAAATAATTTTTTTTAATCTTAAAAATAAAGCAAAAAGAATTTAACCCCAAAGGCAAGGGAAGTAAAGGCAAAAATAAATGAATGGGACCATCTGTATCAATCTAAAAAGCTTCTACAGAGCATAAGAAATCTACAACAAAACAAAAAGGCAACCAACTAAATGGGAGTCGATATTTGCAAACAACAGCTCTGACAAGGGGTCAATATCCAAAGTACACAAAGAACTGGTACAACTCAACACCAAACAAACAAACAATCCAATTAAAAATGAGCAAAGCACCTAGTAGACACTTCTCCCAAGAAGACACACAAATGGCCAACAAATATCTGAAAAGATGTTCAACTTCACTAGCTATTAGGAAAATACAAATCAAAACTAAAGTGAGATACCACCTCACAACTTGTAGAATGACCATTATCAACTACACAAATAATAACAAGTGTTGAAAAGATCATGGAATAAAAGGAACCCTCACTCACTGCTGGTGGGAATGCAAACTGGTACAACCACTATGGAAAACAGTTTGGCAGTACTGCAAAAGCTTAAGAACAAAGTTAATATATGACCGAGCAATCCCTCTTCTGGGTATCTACCTGAAAAACTCAGAAACATTTATTCACAAAAACATATGCACCCCTACTTTTATTGTAGCATTATTCACGGTGGCCAAGACACAAAGACAACCGAAGCATACTTTGATGAGATTTGGATAAAGAAGGTGAGACACATATATACTGTGGAATACTATTCATTTTTAAGAAAAGATAAAATACTACCATTTTTGACAAAATGGATGGGCCCTGAGAATATGCTAAGCAAAATAAGTCAGTGAGAAACAGCTAAGAACCATATGATTTCACTCATACATGGTATATAAAACTGAAACTCACAGACTCAGAAAACAGTATGGTGGTTACCAGAGAAAAGGGGGTGGGGTAGTAAAGGGTTAAGGGGGTCAAATACATGGTGACAGAAGATGATTTGACTTTGGGTGGTGGGCACACAATGCAATATACAGATCAGGTATCATAGTAATGTGCACTTGAAATCTGTATGATCTTATTAACCCATGTAACCCCAATAAATTTAATTTAAAATAACATTTACACAATTATATAAATATTTGGTTGAATAGTAATTATGCTGGATTTTGGAGGTAGAACAGAAAATAAAACACAGTTCTTCAAGAAACTTCCAGTCTAATGGAAGAGAAATAAAAATCACAGGCAATTTAAATAAAGAATGAAATTACTATAATATGAGCCAGCGAATCCTTTGGATGAAGACCTCACTTAGGCTTAGAGCTGTGAGAAAGACAGGGGTCAAAAACCTTTCCAGGAGAGACTGCAAGCTATCCGGGAGGTGAGCCAGAGTCATTGGCAGGGCCCATGCTGGGTACTAGGTATACTCTAATAGGGTAAACAGAAACACCTGTATGTTCATAATCCCAGAGTACAAAGAAGATACAACTAAGAAAATAATAAACTAGCCCATGTATATGTCAACTTTGTGGCATATTCTATGATGAGCACTGAAATGAAGACATGTAAAGAAGCATCAACTATAAAATGGTAATCTGAGAAGAGAATAATTAAGCTGAGTTCTCAATGATGAAAAGAAGCCAAAAATGAGAGTCACCAAATTTGAAGAAGGGAGATTTTAGGGAATGAAAAAGCACCTACCAAAACATAAAAATATGGTGGCACATCTAGGTGACTTTGAACAGTTTAGTGTAGTTTGAGAATGGATATAGAAACATGGTAAGAAATGGGTCCACACAGTAAAGGTCCCTCGTAATGTTGTGATACCTTTGTGCCACAGTACCTTGGTTAGTGAAATTATCTACGTTTCTCAAAATATCCATCATAACTATAAAAGAAAAAGGTCATGAAATAAAAAGCCAAGAGCAATTATGTTAATGTCACATTTAGAAGGGATAAATTAAAAAGGAGAAGGAAATTGGAATTAGAGAAATTACAGGATAGTGGAGAAAGAGAGAAACATTTCCATAAAGATTCAAAAAGGAAAAATGCAATTCAAAAAAGTTCAAACATAAACTGAAACAAAGGAATCATAAGGACAGTGATATCTGGTTCTTATGAATATTATCATTTTTAAATTCATCATTCAGAGGTACAGAAAAACCCTTATATCAAAAATGACCAAGACTTACATCATTACCTTCACGTAAAAGAAATATTCCTCAAATAACAACAATCTACATGTTTTGATGAAAAAAAAATTTAAGGAAAAATCAGACTAACACAGTATTTTAAATTAACATTTGTTGTTGATTAATTACTCAGATAGGATTCCAGGCCAGACTACATGGTACTTCTAGTTTTTCTATATACTCTACACATTTCTGATAAATGGGAAAAGAATAGATGACCTGGCAGAAGGCTCAGACAATAATATGTGATTTACAGGACATGAATGCAGCTACCATAAGATTTATCTGACAGCCCTCTCCGATAGTGGACTGTTGAGTATCCGATGGAATGATTTCTAGTCTAGAAAGTCTACTACTGAGTAGCCATACACATTATTTATTTATTAGATGTTTTGGGTTGAAACCATTTTTAAATGATGCACTTCACAATGCACAGTCATAAATTTAGCTTTAAACCCAAGAAGGGAGGTAGTGTTATTGGAATGTATGTCAGACTGAATTAGGATGAGCAACGCAACGCTTTTATAAAGTGGCCTTGAATGCAATGTCAATTCTTTCAAAAATGATATTAATGTCAAATGAGCAAGATACAAACACTTTACACAACACTGGAGTAATATTACTTGAACTATTTAACATCTTCTTTAAATGCATATAGATTTCTATGAAGTTTATACACATACACAAGAAATACCAGGCACAAATATGTTACATGTTTGTGAAAAACTGAATCTGAAATATAATTGAGAAGTTGTTCAATTTTTTTCTGTGCATCAGAGAGTAGTACACAGTCTCCTAAACAATGTGCACTGTCTCATTGTAAAGAAGAAATAAATCATGTGCTGGAGCTTAAGTACTTCTTGAATTATCTTATATGGAATTCAATACATGAATAAACCAAATTTAATAAGCCTTAGTGTGTGTTTATGTGTGTATATCTTTACTCAAAAGTATTTTAAAAAAGCTCTTCAAATCTAAATAATAACATTTTGCCTTAATATTAAAACTTAAATGGGATAGAGTATGAAATGGTTTCCAATCAACCTATTAATGAATGAGTGGATACTGAAAAATACAACCTAACTGAAGCTTTAAGAAAATATATAGTAACCTGTTTAGTCTTAATGAAGGCAAAGTAAATGTGATTATTTCCTCATTTCTTAAATTTAGACTCTATACTCTCTTTTGTAATAAAATATGGATAATTTTAGCACCCTGTTTAAAAGAAAGCCAAAATAAGTTTTGAATGAATTGAAGAAAAAGAATGGGAAGATGGCTGACTGTCATGAAATTAACACCAACTAATTTGTAAAGTTTTAAATCAAATTTGCAGATGTTAAGTTCATAAGCATATCCCATTATTTATGTGATTAAAAAAAGAGTTTTTGACCTGATCTTTCGATCTTTGGCACTCGATCCTCTCCATCTCCTCTTAAAAAATTAATTAAAATTTTAGCAAGATGCTAGCTTTTCACTTCCCACCCTATCTCAGACTAAGAAAAATTATCAATCAAACTCAAGGCATCCCCACCCAGTATCTGCAAAATGTCGACTTCAAATTCAATTTCATATCTCTTAAGCTTTCATGTGGAAAAAGATAGTTCACTTCTTAACAAAATAAATCACTTCTGTGATTGCCAATCTGACCTCTTTGAATTACGAAAATTCAAAGTGAAAAATGTAATTATCACCCTGGAACAATCTGTATACATCTGGAGCTAATTCTGGCTTCATTTTTCACATCGTTTTTCACACTGTGCTACATCTTAGAGAGATGCCAGGGAACTTTTGAAAAACTCATAAAGAATGTGAAGGACTTCAAATAACCAATAATGTATTTTATTCCAACGAAAACGTTGAGATTGACTTTTGCAACTTACTCTTCTAAGTGAGCTTCATATTGCATCTGATTGGATTATTATTAAACAGCACTGTGATATCCATGACAAACAGGTATATTAAAATATATCGTTCTTTATCTTTTCAGCAACTACATTCAACTGTTTAATACACTACATCTGAAATAGCTTTTCTGTATCAAGAACATACTCAATTCTTCTGCACTAGAAAGTGAAACTTCGTGATCACATTCATTCTGCTGTGAAGAAACATCCAAACTGTAAGTGCACCCTTCTTAAAGGTAAAGGGAATTTCATGTCACTGTAGGAATGGCAAATAGTAATTTCCCTCCAAGAAACAATCATGCAATTACTTCAATTCAAATTACTTAATAAGAAATTTTATTCAGTTAGCTTTTAAATAAATGGAGTTCTCTTTAAAAGATTAAATTATAAATACATGAATCTTGCTAAATCTAAGAATAATAAGCCCACTAGAAACATAACTACTCCTCACAAGTTCATTATAAAAATCCATTAGGTGTAATCTCTAGAAGTAATTGTTCCTACTGCATTTTACTGACAATGCACAGTATTGATTTTTCACACCTTCTATGATTCTTTAATTTGTATTCATGAAATGTCCATCAGCACAGTCTAAATAAATTTGGCAATATAGGCACTAAAATGAATAAATCGATGCAAAGAAACATTAATTTTGCATTATCCTTATTCATCAGGCAAGTAAACCATGAGAGTTGTAAATGAAGGTCAAAGGTTTTGAAATGGGTCAGAACCCTTGACCTCCACACCAATACCCTTCCTATTAAAAAAGGCTATTTTAAAGTTTTAAGTAGGGGAATTTACTACCAGCCAGATATCATTTTTAAAAGACTACAAAGAAAACTCTCAATAAAAACATTCATCTATTTAATTGCAAAACAGAAAACATCCCCGGATACATTGTTTTTATGTAAGTTTTAAAAAAATCATTAAAGTTTACCACATGAGGTATAGAGTTTCTGAACACTGAAAGTAATTTTGCTTTTAGGAATTTATTTACTACATCTTATGAGGACTAAGGTAGTTTGTTGATGTTTTCCCAAATCTACTCTGCATGTCAAAAATAATTAGCAATGACATGAATTCAAAATTATTTATCACTCCTTTTATAACCTCTGCACAAAAGGGAAGTAAACCCATTATTCCCAGGGGAGTCAAAAGTGACACTCCATGAGGTGTACAAATAAATCCGCTTCTATAACTTTAATACACACAGTAAAAAAATTTAGCCATCTCAAGATCATTTAATCTGCACATTTTTAATGTGACCTTAGAAAGCTGTTTCTAGTTCATCTAACCAATTTATCTCACCTCTAACTTCAAAATTATCAGCTCATGTCAAAGACAAGGAGTAATCCTTTTGCAATACAAGTAACATTTTAAAACTGCAAACTCAAAACTCTACGATAGCAAAAATTTCTCATAAAACAATTAAAACTTCCTTGCAAAGTCAGTCATGTCATTCTTGAATTCAACATTATTCTTGTCACTCACCTGTGAACACAGTAGCATAACCAACTCCACAACTGAACTACTAGACTTCATGCAAACCAGACCTATTTTAAAGAGAATTTAAAAATAAAATTACAAAGTAAAAACAAACATGAGGGATTTATTTGCTATACAACTTTGCCCAAAGTGGGTTTTAAAATAAAATTTAACATATCTGGCTAAGAAACAAAAACATACACATTTGATCATATGAGTAAATAAGGTACTTTGTAATTACTTTAAACTTGGCATCAAACCTACCATAATTTTTTTTACAAACTATTTCTTTTCGGCTTTCAAACCACTAAAACATTTATTACAACCTCATATATAACGACATTTCACAATACTCATAGAAATGTGCACAACACATGCCATATTGATCCACATCGCCTACATTTTGTTTGGAGAGAGCTGACTGTCCTACATGCAGAGAAGGGAAATGGCTCCCTGACCTTTGCTTTCTCCACCACTCTCTCCCCCTCCAGCCCTCCAGCTATCAATCAAGTTTCCATTTTGTTCCATGGCAGCAGACATCCCAAACACTCTTATTAGTACCTTGACCTGTGACCTCACACTAAACCTTAACAGAAGTGCAAGCCGTTGTCTGTTACACATTCTTGATTTCTTATAAATAAATTCATTTACATTTTCTTTCATGTTTCATTTGGGTTCACCAAAAATATCTCAGCAAGGAACTACTATACAATTATCTAAAGAACTCTTCAGTTTTGATTACCAATAAAATCTAAAGGAGTTCATTCAAAGAGCATTTTATAACCAGCATCTTAAAAAAGCAATGTCAATAATTAAAAGCACTAAATTACAAAATCACACTAAATAACATTAATAATCAGAAAAATTATAACTTTTATTCTCTATTTTTCTAGGCAAACACAAGTTTAGGTTCCAGTGTGTCAAAACCAAAATAATTACTGGTGGTCCTTACACACTTGACAAAATTACCTCCTTTCTTTCTCCACGTTGAGGCTGCTGCAGGGATCCTATCCCATCTTATGCCCTTCCTTTAATCTCCGCACTGTCGTTCTTTCTTCCCTTTTAGTCACGATGCTCGGAACTACTGATGGCACAGGCTGCAGTTCTTTAGCCTCACAAATAGCTTTCAAGTCAAACAGGTTGTTCACACCCCTTCACCTTTTAGAAAAGTCAGAACCATTTTTCTCAATGTCTCACTGTTTCATTAAGCAAGCAGGTCACTAACTAAATTGTGGTTTCCGTAGAGCTAAAATGAGCATACCTCCTTGGACCAATGCCAAGGCTGTAAGAGAGGACACGACAACTACCTCCCATTGCTGGTGGAGCCCTCTACTGGTCCGAAACCCAGTCACTTTTCATAACATATCACCCAGGACAGGAAGTTTCACAAACTTCAACTTTAAAAGCCACTACTTCTTTCTACAACTAGGTCTACTCTACTGTTACCAGAAACCCTACCAACTTTCCTTTCATGGCAAACCATTTGGGCCATGATCTGGTTCAACCTTTTGTATCCACTCGGATAATAAACAATTATGATAAAAACAGTCTTGGGGCATCCAAAGTTGGAAAGATTTACAGGTGATCTTTTGTCCCCTTTACAAAATATCACAGACTGGTTCAATACTTATATACTTAAAAAAGTATACACTTCAGTCTTATTTCTCAATAATAAAGGTTAGCAAGCCAGAAGGCTGATGCTACGCAGCTGGATGTGAAGAGTCAAGAATGAGTGTATGCACTGCTCAGCAAATTGACAGTAAAATGTCAAATAACATTTCATAATTTGATTGGAACGATCTATGGGTTTTCTGGAGTTGGGTTTTGTATATTTGGGAAGGGTGGGAGTGGGGCCAAGATGGACATAGTATGCTAAGTTTTAAATAAGAGCTTCAGAAGACAAAAGACACCTGAGATTAGACTTCTAATGTTAAGCTACCTGCCCCCTACTGAACAGGCAGATGCTGTAAACACAAAAGTATAAACTTGGGAGTGTATAAACAGGAGATAATCCCAATAAAGGACTTTGTTTGAGATGGTACAACTTAAACACATCTCTATTTTTTACCTAAATGTTTGCTTTTGGGTGACAGTGGCTGCATGTATGAAAATGCAATAAATGAATTCTACACCAGGAAATCTGTCTTCATATCTACATTTAGACTCTAAGAATTACCCAGAGGAAGGCCATAAAAGAACATTTGCAGTCAAATTGTAAGTCATTGCAGAAGTACCGACTTTCATTCTAAACACACACACCCACCCAACTACTGCCCCAATTAGCAGAGAGTGAGCAGGTCACTGTGGGCTCAGACACAGGGGCAGGCCCATGATCTGACCTCCCTAAAAGGCTCCCACAATAGTTGGGTTCAGCTTGGTTGGTTGCATTTTTGGTTGATTTTTCAAAAATATGGATAATTTTAGTCTCTTCAAAAAACACAAACCCAAGTTGCTAAGTCAAGAGTTTTATAATCTTCTGGAGTTTCATGATCAGAGACCACTAGAATTTCTTTACCAGAGATTACTTCTCCTACCTCTACGACCACTGCTTTCCCTTGGTACTAAACTCGGAAATATTGAGTGACTTACTGGACACTACGCTAGCAATGCCTGAACCCACTGATCTACTGCATCTCTCAAGTACATCATGGAAAACAGTCACGACCATTCACCATCTGGAATAAGACGGACCTTTTAAAAAAATACATGTATTTTAAGTCACCCTAAATACTTTACCGAAAGAAAGGGATGATGCCCTGGCTGGTGTAGCTCAGTGGATTGAGCGTGGGCTGCGAACCAGGCATCGCAGGTTCGATTCCCAGTCAGGGCACATGCCTAGGTTGCAGGCCATGTCTCCCAGCAACCGCACATTGATGTTTCTCTCTCTCTCTCTCTCTCTCTCTCTCTCTCTCTCTCTCTCCCCCCCCCCTTCACTCTCTAAAAAATAAATAAAATATTTAAAAAAATAAAATTAAAAAAAAAAAAGGGATGATGACAAACATTACTAGGCTTTTTAGTAAGAATTTAAGCACAATACATTTAAGTTCTTTTTCCATATTTTCCTGGTTTTGAAGGTATTTGTATATCTCCTGAATGAGAAATGTCCTTTGGATATCAACTACCATTCCTCATGAATCTGTAAACACGATACCCATCTTGTGAATACAAATTCTACATTCCAAATAAATTTCTAATAAGTTCTAGCTTATCATTAATTCTGGTCCTCCTGCTTGAACTTACATCATTACATGCATTACTGTGGAAAAGTTGGATCATTCAAAATTTTGTTGACGAGAAGTTAGCCATCTCCTTTGCTTTACAACTAAAATATATTATCTTCTTTAGATTTACAAACACCATTTGGAATGATCAATCCACTGAACTTTTTCATTTCTGCATGAACTTTTCCTTCTAGTCACCTTTGTGTACGCACCTACCAATCTTTAGCTCTTGTTATCCAAGAAAAGGTACCAAGCAAGTTGTGGTACAAAATGGTCACAAACAAGGGAAGAACACTGTACCATGCCCTTTTAGTAAAATGAAATGTTTCAGGTTTCTGTAACAAAATATCATATACATTTTACAGAATGAATCCTTCCTGTTGAATGGCCTGCTGAGAAAACCAATTTCCCTTTTGTCCACAGATACATGCTATGCACTAATAAATTCTTGAGTTTGGTAAAATTCATAAGCTGCTCTTTGTCTCTTTAAATTCATCCTCAGACGGTCTAACAATCGTAAAATGTTTTCTTCTGTCAATTTTATTCACCTTACCATTATGAGCAGAAAATGAAAAATTCTGAATTCTTAACTATATTCTATTACAGCTAAATATAAGACCACAAAGATGGTATCCACAGACTTCTTTTATACCAATATTTCTCAAACTGTTTTCATTATCACTCTCCACTAAGGAACCACTTCAGAACATTTTTTCTTAATTCTGCCCCCCATGAAATTTTAATACTAAAGATATACTGTATAAGCGTACTATGGTCCACTGAAAGGTCATAAACCACTGCATATATGGTTTTATGTATGTATATATTTATGTACGTATATGTATTTATATATAAATTTATATATATTTTAAAATGTGTATATTTCTGCCCTTCCCAAACACCTGTTTTTGCCCCCCTTACAAAAATGAATTTCTCTCTTCTTAAAATATGATGCAATGCCATAAGAAAACTGCGGGTGATCTAAGAATGACCATTTGTTTTCCTCTAGCACCATTATTCTAGGGGCAATTCTGGTATTCTTGTTTTTTTATTATTTTAGTCTTTAGTGTAGTTAGGAATAATTAATGAATAATGGTGAAATAGAAAAATGTTCTAAGATGTAACAAAATTAAGATCGCAAAGACCCTATAATTAATCTTAGATCTATAAAAAGTATCCAATGAATACACATATAATTGTAGAACAAAACTTTTTTAAAGTAATTTTTCTTGGTTTTTGAAGACCTCTTTAAAAAAATAAAATAAAATTCAACCATACAAAGGGTACTTGAAAATGATAGTATCACTAAAATTTAGACAATTAGAAAACATGATTCTAGGTATGATGTAATATGAAGTATTACATCTAATTACACTTTTAAATCTAATTTTGGGTCATTAGAAAATACATGGCATAGAGAAACCATTAAATGACATCACCAACAAGCAACAGACACAGAGTACCAAACCACGTAACATTCTACAGAACAGCCAACCAGATTTCTTCAACAGGCCAATGGCATGAAAGCAAAGGGAAATGAGGGGTAAACTATTTGACATTAATAAGGACATAAAAGGCATAACCAAATGTAATAAATTGATTTTGTTTAGATCCTAACTAGAAAAAAAAAGAAATTATAAAAATATATCTTTTAAATAAAGATGAATATGAGCTGATTATTAGATGACATCATGGACTATTATTAATATATTTAGGCATAAAAGCAGCAATTACAGTTATATAAGAAAATCTTTTTTATAGGATTTATGAATTATTTAGGGGTGAATCAACATAATATCTGGAGTTGTTTTGAATACTAAAGCAAAATAAGGGAGGTGAGTATAACAAACAGTTATGGCAAAACAAAGACAATTTGGGTAGTTGGTAATAATAAATTCATTGAAATTGCATTTCTTACTTTATAAATATTTAAAATATTCATTTAAAATTTTTTAATTAAGAAATCATTTTAATAATTTAAAGGTAATAACTTTTCCACTGCCCAGTCTCATGGCTTGTCACTGGCAAACACGGAATTAAAACCAAGGCCTCTTGCCGTTCACTCCACGTCTTTTCCTACTGCACCATGCATGCGGCTGCCGCCTCTACTCCACACTGCTCTGTTTTATAATGCAGACCACCACCCAAAGAACTGCAACTTAAAATACATACAAAAATTGTATAAATATTCTTACATCTGTTTGCTGTTTTTCTGAACACAGTGCAATGAGTAGGCACTGCTCAAACTTAGAGTTGAGCAATATAGTCATCTGATAAGGCATCATCTTCCTTATCATTTTATCAGAATTTAGCAGTCAAAAAATTGACTCCAAATTTTGTTCAGGGATTGTGAATTGGCAAGTTTACTACATCTGAGTATATAAGGTGCTCCTATTTTGCTGGATTTACTATAAAATTCAAAGACCAACTAAAAAGCAACAATGTCTTTCCCTGGCTGGTAGGGCTCAGTGGATTGAGTGCAGCCTGCGAACTGAGTGGTCACTGGTTCGATTCCCATTCAGGGCACATGCCTGGGTTGTAGCCCAGACCCCTAGGTGAGGACATACAAGAGGCAACAGATTGATGTTTCCTTGCAACATCGATGTTTTTCTCCCTCTCTTTCTCTCCCCAACTCTAAATAAATAAATAATAAAAATCAAAAATGTCTTGGTATACCAAGAGGCTATAATTAATGCATTCATTTTACAGTAATGAAATAAAATATATATCATAAGTTGTCACATCACTTTAAAAAATAATTGTTTGATAAGGGAAATATAAGTTAGGGAAAAGTCCTTCTATTTTTTATTCAATTCTCTCAAATTTTATCATATCATTAGATCAAATAGTCCACAGTTAAATAAATTATATCTTGCAGCAGATAAAATAAATTTTTACCCCAAACTGAATTAAATATTTCTAAATCCTGAACTTTCTTTTTCAAATAAATCCAATGCAACCACTTGACTCTACAGAAATGAACCACTCAGCACCAACTCTGTGTACATCTACAGCAAAGATGACAATGAAACACCTGTTTTAGCTAAAGTTTATTACTTATAAACAAATACTTTAAGGGTCACATAAAGTACTGATATCCTATAGTTAACACACAGATACACATAAACTGTTATGCCTTGCATTTCCATTATATCCTTATTTCTACCAAAAAAGGGACTTTTTCACAAGTTTTAAGAAATGTCTTAGATCACCTAATAACTCTACCCAACAAACACCTGTGGTAACTAAAGCTGTAAGCTGATATCTAAAGACACTGAAATTCAGATAATTACGCTTTCCCACGATTTTTCAGCTTCAGGAGAATCGCAGTGTCTAACCTTAAACCACTAACCATGAGCACAGATAAGCCAGATTTAGCAAACTTCTAGTCCAAACACATCTGAATGCAGAAATCAACTCTACAGTATCACTGATGGAAGTCCTCCAGGCTGTCCTTTAGAAAGAATTCTAGTGATAGCGTGAAGACTGCCATTTTGAGGCCGGTCTATGTTGAGCTCTCAAACAGAAAGTGTTCTTCTCCGTTGCACTGGCACCTGCGGTCTGAGGAAACTCGGCACACGTCTACTCTCACTTGGGTGAGTTACCCTCTAATATTTGAAGACGCTCACTACATGGCAAGTGCCCTATGTAAAATAAAAAGTTTAAATGACCCAATACTCTTATCCTTTCCACAAGCAGCATGGTTTCCAATCCACTCAGCAACCTACTTCTGCATGCTGTCTAGGCTGACACAGTTTCAAACTATCTGACATAGAAAAGACCTGGTCATCTATGTATAATATAAGCAAGATACAGTACAATATACTGTAACCTCTAGATTCTATAAGAACCCTTGTCAAAAGTTGAAAACATTTTAGCAATGAAAGCCCATGCATCTCTTATTATCCATTTAAGTTTTTGACCTTGAAATTTAAATATATATTTATATAAAACACAATAATGAAAAACCACTTACTTGTTCCTTCTATAAGCAGTTCTTGTCCATGGCTACCCAAAAGTGTCCGAGAAAGAAAAGGTGCAAAATCCACAAAAATCTCGCGCAGAAGAGGAGCTGCCTTTTCCAAAGCATGTTCAAGCCTCTCTGTAATACTAATGTAAATATGTTGAATTAACTGATTCATTCAGTAGAATTTGTCAATTCCCTAGCTTTTAAATGAGTCCTCATAGCAAGGTAAAACTACATGAAAAATTAAGTACTACCTGAAGACTCATTACTGTGATGCACAGCACTGCTTCTTCCTGGACTGTCCTTATTTTATACTGCCACCCCCAGCCCTGACAAACGACCTGGTAACAAGCACTCCTCCAAGCATCAGCCCTAGCGGAAGTCTCTCTCTCATTTTAAAGGTTTTATTCATTTATTTTTAGAGAGAGAGGAAGGGAGGGAGGGAGGATGGGAGAGAGGGAGGAAGAAAGAGAGGCATCACATCAATGTGTGGTTGCCTCTCATGCACCCCCTGCCAGGGACCTGGCCCGCAACCCAAGCATGTGCCCTGACTGGGAATTGAACAGGCGACCCTTTGGTTCACAGTCCGAGCTCAGTCCACTGAGCCACACCAGCCAGGGCTGGAAGTCTTACAGTTAGCTAGGTCAGGGTACCCGATTTTAGCCCCTACAACCTAAACAAACTCGACATATCAAGTCCTTATCAGATTTGCCTATTAACCACCGAACCATCAACACCTCCGGTTCAAAAGCCATGTCTTCACTTCCAGTTTTCAACTGCAGCATACAGCAGAGATTCAATAAACGTTCACAAACTGAAAAAACCAGTTTATGTTCTTTTTCGTTGATGCCTATCTCTGTAACAATTTGTTTCTAATGCAATCTGAACAAGTTTCCAATTGAAAACAGTGTACTAACATTTATAATGATTTCAATTTACACATTAAGAGTCTTTTTGACTCTATGTGTATATACATGCATACGCACAAGAACACACACACACACACACACACACACATTTAATGAATTTTTTTAAAAACCCTCTGCATTTCCAGAGATTCAGAGGTATCCAGAGCTTTAGTTTCTAATGTATAAACCAAACACACGCATGAACAGCCACTACTTACATAAAAACTACTTCACATTCATGCTACCAACTAGATCAACTGGTGTGCTGCTGGAAACGTGTGCTGCCAATAACCACTTCTTTCCAAGTGCGACTCAGTACTAGCCCACTGCACTTATCCCGGAGAGCCCCTCAGCCCTGGACGGCACCGCAGCTGCACGTCTGCATGCGCAGCCCCCAAATGCCTGTGTTGGTGGGGGGCTGTGACGGTCCGGCCATGGTGCAGAGGACCGAGAACTGGCCACAACGGCTCGACTGGGGGGAAATGGGAAAGTTTAAAAAAAAAAAGTCCATCTACAACTCAGTACCACTGTGGCTTTGGTTGACTGGCTACAACGTTTTTTTCCAGCAATTTATTTATGGAAGAGGAACAGCAAATTTTGAACTTTCAATCTCCAATCACATGCTACTATCTATCTGTGTACTTAAATAGTTGCTATGCATATAGCATTTATTAATTACAAAGAGACACTTCTCAAAAAACCTTAACATTTCATAATCTTTAAAAAGAAACCCTAAAATATTCCCAAGTTTCTAAATGCCATGGAAGTTTTTAAAAATAGAAACAAAATAATTTTTAAGATCACTGTATCTAGACAGTTTAAAGAGTAATCAAAAAGAATAAATCACAAACATCCAAATCAGTAGCTTAAATACCTCATATTTGAAACTTGGTCTTGTGGAACTGAACCGACGGCTGGAACTGAGGGCAATTTTGCATTAGATCTTCCACCTTTAAAAGAAAATAACCATTTTTAGGAATTTTCTGTTTTTAGATACAAGGGTTCAACAAACAAAAAATACCTTTATACCAAGTCAACAAAAAATATATTGTAATGCATTTTTAAATGTCATTCTAATTTGGGTAACATTGAAATCTACTAATTAACAAAGTTTTTCTAGAATCATTTAACATATAAATGTCAGTTATAAATTCAATTATACTCCAACCAATCCTTCATCCATCCATTGTATTAACAGAAAAGTACATTATGACTTAGTTGGGGTCACAATTCTTTGTATTCAATACCAAGTGGCAACTGAGATTTACAAGTAAAAACTTTTAATTGAAATGAAAAACAGAAACAATTCCAAACTTAGCCTTAAACAGGTATTTCCTTTATTACCAAAAAAAATTGTTCTTATTCAGTCCCCAAATAACTTCTACCATACCCCGACTGCTTCTGAGTCTCGTCTCGCAAACAGTCCCATGAACACCTGAGAAATCTTTCTTAAATGACTCCTGCAGATTTTACATTCCCTCACGTGTATCCTCACTGTAACTAGTATGTACCCTGTTGTTGCATTTGTCACACTGTGAGTCAACTGAGTTTTAACTGTCCCTCTACTATATTTTTTTGGAAGCAGAGACCTCATCTTTTCACCCACTTAACTCTAGAGCCTAGGGAACTTGACACAATAGAAGGTCCTCAATGTATGTCCATTGCAGAGGTTATTTTCTTAATCATTCCCATCTCTCATACCACGGTAGGTCAATTTCGCCACCTGGTATGTACGCCCTTCTCTATTCCCTACTGCTTCGTGTCACTGTCTCGTTCCCTGCTCTTCTCATTCCCTCTCCAGGGAACACTATCAGATGCCCCTACACACTCTTGCATATCCATATTGTTGAATGGCCCATTCACCCTCTTATAGTATGAATCATTCAAACTGTTCTGTCCTGCGTAAGAATCATTGTCTTTCTGCTTTAAACAAATAACTGTGCTTATAATTTTTACTTGGCAAGAGAAAAATAATCACCAGGAAATTAACTACCCATTCTTTAACTCTGTCAGAGATAACGCACATAATGGCCAAGTCTTGAAAGAGTGAGTCTAGAAGACTAATATGGAGAATAATTTACTGAGGCTTGAAGAGTTCTAACAAGAAGTAGAGGAAAAATAAAGCTCCCATTTAAGCATCAGAATACCCAGGATTGAACATTATTAAATTTAAGGTAGGACCTGAAAAAAGACAAGTCATTTTTTTTTCATGAGGCCAACATTAAGGAGAAGTGAAAAGAATGAGCACATACATATAAGTAATATCAGATGCCCATCAATGGCACTGGAACCACAGAACCCCTGGACTCTAACCGGGATGGTGCCCTAACAACCTGGAGTATGCAGGTGCAGATGTGCACATCCTGCTTGCAGCTGCAATACAGCAAGTGAAGCTTCAGTTTCTGAGAGCCATGTCCTAAAAGGGCGCCAAGCTAGTATTAGGGTAAATACAGACTGAAATACCATCACAGTTCTATAGAGGGACAGGCCAAGAAAGACAGCAAACATGTTGAAGCGCCAAGGAAACAAAGAACATGCGAAGCTGATAAACAAGGAGGGAAGCTGGGCTCTACGGATCCTGGAATCTATGCACTATCAGAGGCCTAATGCTTTGATCTGTTTTCCAAACTCCAGACATGGGTATCCTGGAAGCACTTAAAGAAGCCAAAGTGGTGTGCACAAAAGACAGATCAAAGAGAGACAGAAGATATGTTCACATAGGATACACAAACAAAGATGGTGAAACAGATGAAAAGGTAGCAAAGCAGGTGCTGACATCTGGGAGCTCCCTGGTAAAATCAAGTACGCCCACCAATCCTGGTATTGCTAGGAGCTGGCTTAGAACCCAAGTTAGGTCTTAGTACTCTCCCATCGACTATAAACAATTTCATAAAACATTAAAAAAGCCACACCAGGACCATGACAAATCAACATAAAACAATACCACTCTATAATCATGTCCCAACATGAACTCCACATGAATTCCATCAAAATAACAAAGATGATCAAACATCCCAAATCCTAAAATGTTGTAGGATTAGTTGGTGGACACTGACAGAAACTTGAGATAAAATCAGACAGAGAAAGACATCAATCATGAGCTCATTTTTTTAAAAAAATTAAAGAAGTCTCTAAGTAAGAATTCTTTTCTATAACAACCTATTTCATCATGATAAGATGCAAATTTTTATACATGGCATCATCTCTTGAATCAATGCATTTTACAATCAAAGGCACCTTAACAATTATAGTCAGCCAGATGTTGAGGTCTAATTGTGAGAAAACACAGTGAATAAAACCAAGAAAGCAATATAATCAAGTCTGAGATTTCGTAAAAGACTAAATAAGAAAGCACTGTGTAACTATTTCACATCTTTATTTTGCCAGTCTACAACCTCAAGATTGCATAAACTAGAGAAAAAAAAGTTGTATAATCTACACATACTGCCTGAGTACAATGATTTGCTTGTGGTGAAGATGCATACCCACAAACTGAAGGCCCTTCTGTAGCCTGGCTGCAAAGGTCTAAGACATTGCACACTATCTCCATCACCCCCCTCCAAATGTGGTAGTAAATGCAGTTGGGTTGAAAAGTTTAGAGCTCTTACCTGAAAATCTATAATCTTGTATTACAAGTATAATCAGGGTTTTTTCCTATGACCACAACATAAAAATCTCTGTGCTTTAAGGAGCTAAAGGACCCTCTTTCCCAAACCTCCTAAACAGTTGGACTGAAGGCAGTTAGCTGGAGCAGAGAAGGAGAGCAGATGCATCAGGGTGGGGCTACACTGACCCAGAGGCAAGGTACAGGGGCCCAAACAGTGTGAGGAGGACATTTGAGTACTAAATAAAACTAAAAAGAACTTAGAAGTAATGGCTTGAAATTCAGAGTACCCATGTGTGTTATCATGGTTTCACTAATACAGGGATATATGAACGTATATTTACATGCATACCCTCGTTCACATATAAACCTTTATAAACAATAGGTGGTCCCTAGCTCTGACCCTTAGAGGACCTGGGAGCAGCCAGACCTAACAACTCCTGTGCTGATCTTGATTTCTCTTCTCCACTAAGAGAGAAATGGCTACTTCAAGATCTATGAAAGAAAAGTACAAAATGAGTATAAAACAGCAGCTTTGTTTTTTAAAAAAGCAAGGACATACCCAAGGAATGACAGGATATGTCACAAGAATAGAGAAGCCAGTTTGATGGGACTCCCATTGACTAAGCCCAAGACAATATGAGCATCAAAATAATGATAGTAGCTGATTATACCCATCCAACAAAATAGGAAGTCATCAGGCCCTACAGACAAGAATGACTAATTATCTGAAGAATAGGATATTTAAATAATTTCAAGTACCTCCCACAAAGCATTTAAAAACTACAAAGGGCAAAGAGTGACTTTATACCATAGAGAGCACCTGACAGTTACACTCAGACCAAGGACGAAAGCCGTCACCTCAGAACCGTGACCAAAGTGTACTTCAGGTCATGCGACTTTCTTCTCTATCTGTCCCGTAATTTTTCTACCAGACAAGTATAGTCTGTTTCTAATCATGAGAAAATATCAAACCAACTCAAATTCAGGGATGTTCATTTGAGTTGCTCCCAAGTTTTAGCATATTAAAGAATGTTTTATATGTGCTTACGTAACTCTGTGTGCACTTCCTTTCTCGACATAACTTCTTACGAGTCAATAAACACATACTTCAAATTCTGATAAACACTGCCAAATTGCCTCAAAGAAAGAACAAACAATTTACACCTCTTTGATTACTAGTGAAACTGAAGGTATTCTCTCAATTCACAGGAAAGAAAATAGGAAACATAAATGACTATTCTGACCCTTTGAGCATTTTTATTGGAATCTTTTTCTTTATGGTTTGTAATTATGCATTATACAAAATTAATGACATTTATATCAGATCAACCATTACAAACACTTTTCCAGTCCATAGTGACTTTTGCCATGCAGAATTCTAAAACCTACCTTTAAACCATCTGTGCCAGCATGATCCAGAAAACAGAAATATCCATCACATTTCCGCAACACAGTCCAGAAGAAAAGTCTAGAGCTCTTCCGAACGACTTACCATACGTTCGTGATTCACGCTACCCATTTTCAGTCGAGCGTTCTCTATATTACTTTCCTGCTAAATTCCCATCATAAATATAAAACTTGCTCCACTCTTCTCAGCCTGAAACTCATTTTCCTTCCAAAAAGAAAGGTAAGGTCAACCAAGCTCGGAGCCTTACTGCTTCACATCCGAAGGGAATCCCGCTAACCTCTCAAGCCATCTCAATCATCAATCTCACATCATTTCCATTATCGATTTTCTTAGAGAAGATATTCTACACTGGCAGAAAACACTTCCTCACCAGCCACCACAACAAAACTGTTTTCAAACTGAGTCCTACCTCTATTGATATGAGGCCAATTTCTTTGATAATAACTACCCTTAGGGGTTGTTATGTGATTTAAATGTTTGGGGAAGCAGTCAGATCCCTGATACTTATTATTAACTGTGTGACCTTGGGCAAAGTTACTTAATCTCTCTGTGCCTTATTTTCCTCATTTATCAAATCAATAGTGGCACCTACATCACAGAACTATTTTGAGTGTAAATTAAAGTACTTTGAGCCTGGATCACAGAAAACATGCTATGAATGACAGCTTCCTTTCCTACCCTTCTACTCTGCATTTTAGAAGTTTTATATAAACACACACACAAAATGGAATATTACAAGCCATAAAAAAAGATGAACTATTGCCACTTGTGACAACATGGGTGGATCTTTAAAGTATTATGTTAAGTGAAATAAGTCAAGCAGAAAAGAAAAACAGTATGATTTCACTCCTATGAGATAGAAAACAAAAAGGAGCAAGCTAAGAACAACAGCAAAAAACTTACAGAGAACAGAATGGTGGTAACTAAAGGGTGGGGCGTGGGGGGAGTGCAAAGTGGGTAAAGGAGGTCAAATATATTATAATGGCGGGAAACCAGACCTCGGGTAGGGAACACACAATAGAGTACGCAGATGTCAATTATAATCTTTTCTAAATTCTATGTATCCAACTAAATTTAACTTTAAAACTTTTTAAAGTTACCATGTTTCCCTTTCAGTCTGTACTTCAGGCTAAAAAGACACCCAAATTCTTCAATGATTATTCAAGTGACATTAAGTATAGGTAACTTAAATGAGATGAAGCTTATAAAGTACCTTTAGAAAATTCACTATAAAAGCTTAAGAAACCAAAGGTAAAATTCTGCTGAAAAGTCTAGAAACTGAAAAAAAAAAAATCAATCCTAGATTTAACCGATATAACAAGTGGATTTCTAACAATTTCATTTACCAAATCAATAGAAAACAAAACATAGCCATAAACATTAGCCACTGTCCTTTATAAGGAAATACTTTTACTAAAAGCCTGCCACTTTCTTACATAACTCCCAGAAATTTCCTCAGGCTCGATTCCATTATATCAGTGCATTTGGATTCAACTTTCTCTTTTAGTTAGGTAAGGCAAATCAAGTTAACTCTGGGAATTAACTTGATAAGTAGATAAACGCAGGCAGGCTCTCTAATCAGGGGTTTCGTAGATTTAACTGATTAAGGACAGCAAGGATCTGGAACACCTTGACCTTCCTTGAATCACGGTTGGTCTGAAGGCAGAACTTGATCAATAATCAGCAGGTCTGATCACCAGGTCTCAGCCAAATAGAAGAATCCAGATACTGGCCTGGTGGATGGCCCAAAGGCTTGGTTCCTTTGGGAAGAGGACATGACAGCAATCTTCCACCATCAATCTCAGGATGATTACTAAGCCAGCCTCTAAGAGTGAGCATATTCCCCCAGGATGAAGTTATCCATGGTGAGTCTCTCTTCCATGTCCTTCTCCTTCCAAGTTCACTTTTCTTTTTACTGGGATTTTCCTTTACTGTTGACCTTCCCTCCATTTTCACCATTCTGCTCAACTGAGAGCTAACTGTGAAACGCTAAGGAAATGAATGGCCCCTATCCTAATACATAGGATTAACTTTAAAATGAAGTACACATTTCTTCATACCGACAACTTTTTATGATGCATATATCAATTCCCATTTCACCATCAACAGATTTGTATTTTTGCATTTTTCACAATAAAATTTCAAACTAGAGGAAGAAACAAGGTGAAGTAAAAACAACTTTTACTCTTCAGTTCCAGGCATTTCTAAGAGTCAGGTCCAATCCCATGGCTACACATCACTCAGTAAAGCACTTCAGAGACCAAACAGCTTTATTGCACTCAGTTAATGACACCTGGAATTTCGTCAACCCTGATGGCCACAGATCATGGACCGAGGGCTGGCCACTAACTCTTATTACCAGTGATTAACTAAATATTTCTGAGATCTATTTTTCTAATTAGTGGGAGTTCTTAAAAATCATCTATTTAGACTATATCTGACATTTTCTCTAGGAGAACTATTGGTGGTTTTCCTTGAATTTTTTTCTGAAGTTGATAAAAAACGAACACATAAGGTACCACTTACTTAAAAAATAGAATAAATCTCAAGAAAGTGTTTGTATGAGGCTTCAGGCCATTTATGTAAAACAAAATTAGTGTTTAAAGTGCTAACTGACCCTGATTTTAATGAGCTGAAATGCTCATTAAAAATCTGAACAGCCAAGAACAATGGTGGTTCTGAAGGAACCAAGAGTAACACAAAGCCCTCCTGACACTATCCTGCAATTAGCACCGATTTTCAAGCCTAAAGACACTACAGCAGAAAGGGATTTATACAAAGTGGTCTTTTTAAATCATAAAAAACACTTTACTAAGATAAATATATCAATTAGCAATAGCTATAAGAAAAATAAAGTCATGTGAAAAAATAAAAAGACCACTAATTTCATGCAAAGCTGTCTTTCATTCCTGCCAGAGAGAAAATGTAATTTCCAAATACATTCTGCATATTTTCAACTCAGATAAAAATAAAAATCATAAATTTATTGTTAAGTTAATATAACATTAAACATTTTCAACAGACGATCACCTATGTAAACGCAGAAGCTACTTTTGGCATGTGGAATGATACTGACTTATCTTTCCCTTACCCTTGTGCTGATAAACAGGCTCCTTCAAACTAACAGTTCTCCAGACATCCAAAAGAACAAAAAGGAAAATGCAAACAGATCATCCATCTAAGATCTATCCAGGGAATAGCCGATTGTTTATTCAAGGCCCTTAAGGATCTAAATAAATAAGAGCCTTTGCAATATAGTATCATTAAACAAATGCCAATATTTAACTCTTAAATAATGTATTTTTAAATTTCCCTTTGTCTCTCTTTTCCCCCCTCTCTTCCCACACCCATTCTGGGCCACCACAAGGAGGGAAAAGGCTATATGCCCAAGAAAAACTCTTCATTAAATGAAAAATAAACTTTTTATTGAATAAGTAAAGATAAGCCTCTAGGATCTAATATTATACAAGGCAAGGAATCAAATATTTCTTTCAACATTAACTATAAACATACTAATTAATATATGCACGGTCTAATATTCTAGTAAGTAGTATAACTATTAAATTTTGCAAATTAGCAAACATGCAGCATGTAAATCGCTGAAGAACAGTCTGCTCAGTTCCTTTACTGCTTTTACTCACTGATGCCATGCATCACGGCAGACAACCACCACAGCACATTTGAAAAAGGAGTAACAGCATCTTAACACGTATTGGATTCTGGGAAATGAAAACTTTGTTGATGAGAAACTTAAAAATTTCCAGATTCTGATATACTAACAACTTTTTTTCCTTTTAGTTTTTTTTAAAATATGTATCTACAAAAAAATAAAAATATGCAATACAAAAGTATACCTTGTTCTCTGATAACTCTCTTACCACGAGTTAAGCTAGATTTGCCATCGTTATTGCTAATAAAATACTACGGAAACCAATGAATATTATTCAAACTAAAATCTGAAATTTGTATCTTCAATATTTGTTCATTGACCGTAGTTTTAATATTGTGCACTGTTTTAAAGTATACATATGCAAATTATCAACTTTTTACAAAATTATAAAATTATCTGGATGAGAATCTCTGACCTCGCACAGAGGTGAAAAGCTCTAAATCTTTTTCTGAGATACAGTTCTAACCAGTCCTGGTTTCTCTTTAATTATACTATATGTAAATTTTAGAAATCCCATTTTGACATCAAAATTTCAAAATAATTTTAACTTTTCTGCTACAAAACTCATATTTTATGTTTTGTAGTCACATGGTTTCTTCCAAATAAATTCTCATTTTTGTTAATGCACCCTGTATTACCAGTATATTTTTTACTAACCAATAATCTATTACTGAATTTGAGCAGTTCATTTTTTGTTGCCACTCACTCAAACTGCAGTCTTTCCGAGGCACATAGGTTTAAGGCCCACGGGGACAGATATTAACTGTGCTTTCATACAGAGAAAACAATCCAAGATCAAACCAAGACTAATACCTAACTTACCCTGATCTGTGAGAATAAACTGCCCAGCTCAGCATGCAATTACAACAACAACCAATTCATCCACAAATCTTTTATTCCCAAATCCTGCCTGAACCAGAAGAAAAATAAATTTCAATATAGTCTATTTTTTTAATGGCAAGTAACTTAAATCAAGAGACCCACCAAAAAGAAAACAAAAATCTATCTGAAAAATACTAAAGTCAGACAGATAATCTTATTGGTGGGGTTTCAATTCCAGGTGAGAAGAGCACAGGGTAAAAAAGCAAGGATTGCAGGCAAAAGCATGTACAGTGGGGCACGGGAGAGTAAGAAGTAGGATGACCGAAAACACCAAACTGGGGTAAATTCTTTCTATCAAGGCATCACTGCTCATGGCAGCAATGAGTGGAATGGAACGGAAGTAATAAACTAAAGTGGAAAAGCCACGGAACAGGGACAATGGGAGCATACTGATGAGAAAGAGAAAAGGGCGAATCGGGTATGGAAACTGAAGAAATGATAAAAAGAAAGACCACCAAAGAACATTTGTAATGACTTAAAAATAAATGAAATATTTTTAAACAAATAAGGGGAGATAGGAGAGAGAGGAAAGAGCTAAAAATCCTGGCCCAAAACAGAAAAAAACCTTGGAACTATTTGAGAAATGTCACCACCACAAATTATACAAAATTTTAATAATGGGGGTTGGTAACATGAACTAGATGCAAGATTTTGTGGGGTTTCACCAATAAAAGCAAGAGTTTCCAACTCAGTATATGACTCTTCTGGGTGAGTAAGACAGGGTAGAATAAATGTAGGCTCACAGTTGTGAGAACACAAAACAGTTTATTCTTGGATTACTTATATTATTTTCCATACAAATAACTATAAAATTACTTTTGCCTCACCCTGGGTTATAAGGGATTTGTTGGAAAAAATACAATGGCTTCAGACAGAAATTTATTATACTGTTGTAATCAAATATTGTCCATATATCTGTTTTCTTTTTCTTATCTCTTCTGAAAAGCACATGATTTAAATTTTGAAAAATACATTTAAAAGCAATCAGAGGATCGTATTCCTTTGTCCTATAAATTGAAATTCAAGGGCAATGTATTCAAAATATGATAACATATTTTACTCAGTGTACTGTGAACCTCTGAACTTAAGGAATTCACTATTACTAAATTTAAAAGCACAATTTCATAGATATTAGTAACTTCTGCCCTGTTTCCCAATGGGGACTGGCCCAGAGAAATCACAGTTCATTTTTTTAAAGGGCTTTGGATGGGGGTGGAAGATCAGCCCAAAACAGACTACCAAATTGTTTCCTCTTCAAAGTAAAAGAGAAGCATCACAGTATAATGGAACAATAAAGAAGAAAAATCCTCTTTTTTTATATTTTTTCACTAAGACAATGATGAAGAAAAGTAACCAATGTACCAAACTATTGCAAGATGTTCATGATAGGACAATGGGAAGTGGGTGTTGCTCACAAGTTATATAGGAACTCTGTACTTTCCATTCAAGTTAGGAGCAAAACTCTCTGAGGCACACTATTTTATCAAACACACTAACAAATACACTATTTTATTTATCAAATATACCATTTTATTAAAAAAGGTATAACAGCTGATAGGAGGCCTGACATGTCTGAAAAAATGAACTGAAAATATTATTTCTGATTTAATGTAATCCACCTAGTCATTCCTTCAAAATTTATTTTTTCATTAATCACATTCTAGAGTAACAAGAATGAATCCTTTTGAGTATATGCAATCTAGTTAATTTTTTATGAAATAGCACATTTAGAAAAATACTATTTACACAAAATAATATCCCCTTTGCCCTAACTTACTCATTTTAGTACCACATAGTTTTCAAGTTTATCTGGTATTAACCCTAAGCTTCCAGTCAACATCGAGGAATTTGAGCTTACACCCATATACATGCACTCAAAGGCTTTCGCACTTGGAAGGAGTAAAGAGAGATGGGCAAAAATACAATCTGGCTCGTGGACACACAATGCAATATACAGATGATGTATCATAGAACTGTGCACTTAAATCCTATGTAATCTTATTAGCCAATACCAACCCAGTAACTTCAATATTTTTAAAAATTACAGAAAGCGTGATTAAACCACTATGGCTAATGCTAGAATGATGGTATACTTTAGGGCAGCATTTCAAGTATTTAATTCAGAAAAATATTCAAGTGAAAAAGTACTAGATATTACATAAATAGTTGATAATACATAATTAGATTAAAAGACCAAGTGTCACGAAAACTTTCTTACACAAACTACTATCTATACAAATCTCAAGAGCAGGGGAAGGAAAAGAATATTTTAAACCACCAGCATCCAATCTGTCATACAGTGTGGAGAAAATATTGAAATCCTTAATTCAATTCATTTGATATTACTCAAATTATTCAGAAAATTATTAAGGAATCAACAGTTACATGAGGTCTGTGCAGAAGCTATCCAACCATGTAATATGAAAAATGGAGACACCTACTGAAGAAGATACAAGATACAAAAAACACTGTACACAGGTCAATGACACCACAGTTCCTTTCAAAGTAAGCACCTTGGGACCCCACAGAGTTCTAATCGTCATCAGTTGCCCCATCATATTTTCCTGAATCTCACTGACAGTCTGAAATCTCTTCCCCTTCAAAGATGATTTTGGTTTTGGAAAAAGCCAGAAGTCTCAGGGTGTCCTAACTGGGCTATAAGTGGGGGTGAGTCACCTGGGTGACTTGATGTTTTGCCAAAAAACTCTGCACAAGATGTGTTGCATGAGCAGGCATGTTGTCATGATGAAGCTGCCAGTCACCGGCTGCCCACAGCTACGGCCTTCCAAATCATCTGAATAATTTCCACGGAGGAATGTTCAAGCTCAGTGCAAAACTTGATGGAGATTCACTGCTCTGCTCACTCAGTCATTTTGAATATGACAGCCACACAGTACACACGCTCACTCAACAGTGTCTACCATCCCCGCTGACTAGAACAGTGAGGCCGTCATTGTTCACACGGGCACATTCCAGTCCACCATCCTTGGCTACCAGGTTACATTGGTGTTGTCATGTAAATTGTTCTCCTTGCATTAACCATGGCTGGATTTTTCCAGAGAGACCTCATAAAAGCATAATGAAGTTATAACATGCCTAAAAAAAAATTCTTAACTTTATCAAAAATCCTAAGCTCTGCTAAGATAGGACTGAAAACCTCTTCTGTTGAAATCACTGGTAACAAACTCACCAGGAGATTCTCCTCCTGTATCTGGGGCTCGGGCTGACTCTGCGGGAGAAACCACACTGACAGCATCGGCAGGTGAGTGTGCAGTGAGCGTGGGAGGTAGGACTGATGATTTTTTTGTTGCAATGATGACACTTCTGTAGTAAAACAGAAAACAGGTTTTAAAATACAAAAGGTAACTCAAGTGAATCACATAAATTTCAAAATAGAAAACAGGAACCCAAACTCTTTTTCTAATTTTTTCTTCTCTATTTTGATATACAATTAAGAATCTTCTCTCAAGAAACTTCAACAGTGTTCATATTTATTGCCTCTCAATTATTTTAGAATCAAGACAATGTTTTATGGAAATATGATAATTTAACATTTAAACTTAGATTTACTATACAATGTTCTTTACATTTAGGATCATCTTTAACTTATCTAACTTAAAATATAACCAAAGGTATATAAAAAAAGGAATTTTGGCACGCAAGTGGAAAAGTAATTTTTTCTTAACCTCAGAATTGAAGCAAAAAACTCAATGTGTTTCAAACAAGGATTTTAAAGCACTGCTAACTTAAAATCATAAAAACCTTAGGAATTTTATAAGGTTAAAAAATGCAGATATAAACTACTTTTAACAACCCAATTTTTTAAATCCCCAAGACTGTTATATATAAAACAATGCATAGATATAAATGCTAGATGCAAAAATATCAAATCAAATTACTGATTTCAATTAAAGTATAATACTCTATACCAAAATAATAACTAAAAGACCTTATTAGGCACAACTTTAAAGGCATTTTTAATTGAAGTTAGCTCCATAAACATGCAAGAATCCAGTTAATGAGGTAAAGGGGACAGCTGATATATAATGCACTCCCACAGCAGTGCTTACTTTTAATTACCTGGTGTTAACCATAAGCCTAAAGTCTTCAACATTCAATTTATTTAATCACATCTTCTGTTGACAATATTGTAACTGCAAGCTTCAAGTATTCCCTTAACACCTTTAAAGTATTCAGTTTCTAAATAAAGTTACTTAGGTACTTGATCCCCATAAATTCCTAAGTGAAAATTACCTAATTCCAGTACCTTAAAAATACATTTTGTTTTTGTCGTTATATCAAAAAGAGATAATACAAAGTGAAATAGGTTCCGTTTTACTTCAGTGCCTACCATGTGACAGCAAACACTGTTGCCAATTAAATCAAGTTCTCTTGTGCTAGGCATGGCTTATTCAATGTACTTGGGGGTAGCTGGTGTCACATCATTATAAGGGTGACTGCCAATGTTAACTATACACTAAAAAATAGAAGCAACAGCCACCTGAGCCCTCAATCCAAAATGGTGCACTTAAATCACGGTAGCTTATATCAGATGAAGATTATTGACTTTAGGGGGAGTAAACATGACCCCTGTGTGTGTGTGCGTACATGTGTGCTGATGGTACAGTCAGAAAACAATACAAAATCTAATTTGTGCATTTGCTACTCTAGGCAGGAATGCATTGTTCAAGAAAAGCTCTAGCTACCTATTCCCTAGCAACCTATTTTGGGGAGAGAAAGAGAGGAGAAATATGGACAATTTACTTTCACATTTGTTCACAAAACAAAGAACAAGCAATATCTATTTTACTCATACAATAGGTAAGTACCAGTACTCATAGAAGCGACAGAACATAGTATTTTAAAAAGTGAATTTTTTTATAATTACATTTAAGACATAAACCTGCCCTATTCAGCAGCAATTCGTCTCTTAGCAATTTCCTCAATACAGCTTATGTCCACAAAAAAAGTGTGCTCAAAAATGTTCAAAGAGGCTCTATTGTTATCAGCCAAAAACTGGCAATAGTCTAGAATCCGTTAAGCAGAAAGATGCATAAAAATATGGTGAGATGGGCCCTGGTCTTGTAGCTCATTCAGTTGGAGCAGTGTCACAATGTGCCATGGTTATAGGTTCAATCCCCCAGCAGGGCGCAAACAAATACCAAAACATGAATGCATAAAAAAGTGGAACAACAAATTGATGTTCATGTCTGTCTGTCTGTCTGTCTCTCTCCACCCCCTTCCTCTAAAATCAATACATTTTTTAAAAATATGGCAGTATGCTTATACAATGGAACAATGCTCAGCAATGAAAAGAAACTACTGATAAACATGGCATGGATGAACCTCGAGAGCATTAAGTGAAGGAAACCTTAAACTACATAATGCAAACTTTGTACTTCCTTTTACATGGAGTTCTAAAAAAGGCAAAACTAACCTACAGTAGAAAAAACAAGGAACAATAATTGCTTCTGAAGAATGAGGATGGGGATTGGCTGGAAAGACACATGAGGGAACTTTTAAGATTCATCTTGATTGAGGGTTTGGGTTAACACAGGGGTAGAGATTTGCCAAAGCTCATCAAATGGTGCACTTAAGATTGGTGCCTTTCACTGTATGTGCCTTTTACCTTAAACTGTATATTGATCTTTCGTTAGAGATCTGCATGCTGAGATGTTAGATTGAGGGTGAACTCATGTCTGCAACTGACTTTGAAATGCATCAAAAAATAAGGTTGACTGATGGATGGAAGGATATTTATATAGAGAATTATATGATAAAGCAAACAGAGTTAAAGGCTAATTGTGGAATCTAAGGGATGGGTTTATAGGTGTTCACTGTCTAATTCTTCCAAATTCTCTAGATATTTGAACATTTTTATAATGAAATGTTGGAAAACTGGTGACAAAAAAAGTTACTACAGATGTTCCATAATATGCACAATCTCTACTTATCCAAGGTGGCATGATTAAAGGTAACAAAAGATCACCCCAATAAATTCAATAAAATCTTTTTAAAAAACAAAACCAGAATTCAATAAATTAAGACAACAAAAGAATCTGATTTCATCTCCAATCCTTTAAACTGACATTAATAATGCTTTCCGTCATGAACAATACCAATTCTTTATTTCTGTTCACTAAATACTGACTGTCCAAGATTTCCCACATATTTTCACTCCTGACATATCTCCAGTGTGGCTTCCTACACTTGACCCAGCGTTCCTCACATGCTTCTCCTCTATACAATTACGGTTCCTAAGCATGTACATTATATTCCAACTCCCACCCCTTGTATATGCTTCTCCCCTGCTCAGACGCCTTCCTCTTAGTCCTTCACACCAGCAAACTTCCTTCTCTCCTTTCAAAACCTCACTCAAAGGTAAGCCTCCCCAGACTCTCCAAGTCAAAGTTCATGATCCCCTATTCTTTGTGCTCCCAACTGATTCTATGATATAAACTTACAAATTATTAATAGCTATGATTAAGCACTGACATGTCAAGAATTATTTATTACTCAATTCTCAAAACAAGTCTAACATACATGACGTCCATTTTAAAAATTAAAAAGAAAACCTCAGAAATGGAAATTAACTTACAGAAGTAAATGGCAGAACTGCTCTACAATTCACGGTCCGTCTCAACAAGGCCTCTAATTTAAACTGCTTCCCCGTGTTGACCTTTTTTAAAGTTGTACTGAGATGCAATTCCCATACCACGTAATTCACTAACTGTAAGTGTTCGGTTTTCAGTGTGTTCACAGGGCTGCACAACCATCACCACAGTCACATTCACAATGAGACATATTCTATATTACAATCAATTATAAGCAACAGTAACACAGTTTTCCAAAATATAAAATTATGTATATACTACTACTAACAGACAAAAATATATCTGCTCACAAATGGAAAAAGTTGCATATGTCAGCACAGCTATATATTTAGTAAAATAAGGAAATATTTATTTAGTAATATATAGAAGAATAAAGTTAATCAACTCTCAAATTCATTGACTGGTTCAAGTCATTTCTGAGGAAATAACACAATAATGCTTCTGCTTTGAGCCATGTAAAAACAAAAGAATCAAAGTCATAATAATCCAAATAAAAGGAAATTAAGCAGTAGGCAGATTTCACAATATTTCCATTCCCTTTACCAACTTTTTTCAATATTATAAAGTTTCCATGTAAAAGATCAACAGAGGGGATTTTAAGCTGTCATATGTATCATGTACGTCAGTATAAATCTAAACTAGTAAACCATGTTCTTATTGTTTAAAAAACAATCTAGAAATTTAAATTTACCACTACTCAAGATTAACCATGCAAGGACTAAGTATTTCATATTTTTTTTTATCAAACACTTTGGAAAACACAAATAAAATAACACATACATTCGATACAACTTTGAGTGCCTGTATGCCAGGCAGGCGGTGTGCAGAAATATTTCTAGCATCATTCTCAAGCTACATCTTAAGTTTCCATTTAAGAAGCAAATTGAAATCCTTGTTAAAATTTAAAATTCAAATAACTGAATTTTTATGTGTGCCACCAATTTTAACAAAAAGCACTTCAAACTCTTTGGCATAGAGAATTTGGAAGACAAGTTATGATTTTTAGTTATGCAAGCTAGTGCTCCAAAACTGTCAATTCAAAACTGCATGTTAAAGTATAAAATGTTACTTGTGATACCTTTTTTCTTTACAAACTCACTAACTTTAAGAATAATATTTGTGAGGTACTATGTTAAGCACATACATAGATCATCATATATATTCAGCCACCCATGAGCTAAGGGCCACATATTATCCCCATTTTAATGATAAAAAAGACGTAATTTTCCTAAGATTCCACATAGCAAGAAAGCATAAACACTGTTGACTTTTTTTTTTTTTTGACATGAACTAGGGAGACTTTTTTCAAAAAAGTTTCTTTATACTTATTAACAGCAGACAAAGACCAACAATATCTTCCAGATCACTAAGGTTCAGAAGTTCCATTTCAGAATCACATCAGTTTCAAATATCACAAACTCACATAAATGCTATTTTATTTAACATGCAAATAGTTCAGGAAAAGAGAAAAGAGCATTTTAAACCTAGCACTTTAGTCCCTAAGGATCTAGTTGAAAAGCCAGACAAGCCCTTGAACTTTATCAAGATAAATCCCTGGTATCCACTAATCACCAGAGAGGATCTTCAAATTAGATAAGAGCAAGAATTTTGGCATGGGAATGAACACAAACACCTTGCCATCCAAAAAGGCCCACAACCTGGCAGCCTTTCAGCAAGGTTCCACTCATGTAGCTGTTACTCTAAATTTTCCAGCTATTGCTTGAGAGTTGATAAATCTTAAGATATGAGGAGAGTTGTGATTTCTGACAAAGCATTCCAGAGATAAATACATGATCAGAGGGATGCTTTGAAATTCCCAAAGATACTCCACTGGTCTACAGCTGCATGAAAAGAGTTTTCAAAAGGTGTCTCTTGCTAAGAAAAAGAAGAGGGAAACATAGAGCAGCTGGCTTGCCATCAGACAATACTTTAAATGCATGCCAGACATGTATGTTCCAAATAACATCCTGAAAAATGCCATCACCAAATTCCCCTTAGTTTTCTTTTTTTCTGCATTTTTTCCATTATCATTTAACCCCCTTATAACTCCCTCCCCCAAAATCACCACACTGCTGTCCACGTCCATGAGTCCTTTTTCCTTTGTTTTCAACAAACCACTCAATATGCATTACCTAGGCATGGTTTCCTAAATAAGTGCATAGCCTCGGCACAGAAGGAATCACACTAAGGCATAGTTGAATTTCTACACTATTTAAAAAAGATATAAATGCCAAAACATATGAAATTGGGGACATTTACGAGAAAACAACTTTCTTTGACTACATTAGCAAGATAAATTTTAAAATCTACTCTCAATCATGTCTGAGTGCTCAAGCAAACATTAATACAAATTTAAACAAGTTATAAAAATTGAGAATATTTTAAAAATCTGATCATTTACACCTTTTCCAATTCTCATATATAGCCATTGTTATTAACGGTTTGTTGTATACTTTTTGAGGTATATGTGAACATATTTATGTTTTTTAAAAGATCATAAAGTCCAAACTATTTTGTACACTGCTTTTTTCATTAACAATATATCTGCAATATCATTTACATCAATGCATAGTATTTTTTTCTCCCTGCAGTGGCTGCATACTATTTACTATATGTACAGCCAATAAAAACAGCCAATCGATTCCTTATACATTAGCAAGAATGCTTGTGCTGCACAGCCCAGTGACAGGGTCCAGAGTGCATCCACCCTGGTTCAAGTCTTAGCTGCACCACTGACCAGCACAAGTGCTGAAGTGACTTAATGTCCTCTTGCCCCAGTTTCTCCATCTGTAAAGTATGGATAAAAATAGTATCTATCTATCTACCTAACTAAAAAATGCACTTTGAATAGAACTTCACACAGAAAAAGCTCAATAGGTCTTAGCTTAATTATGAATTCCACTTGCAGAAAACATTTGTATACCTTTTATATAAACTTCTAGAGGTGCACTGTTTACATATTTTAAATTTTAATTAACTGCCACATGTCCCTCAAATAAGTTATACCAATATGCCCTTTCGACAATATTAAAACGTTTCTTTATACCCTCATTAATCATCTTTTAAATCTCTGCACAGATTTATCACCTGTTATCATCTGGTTATTTTAATATTTCTTCCATTATTAGCAATATAGATCACCTGTACATATTTACATATTAACAGTATTTTTTTTCTTACATCAACTACCTGTTCATGTCATTTGTCAATTTTTCTAGCAGTTAAGTCATTTTATTGACATACGATTTATCATTGTACTGACTGGTTCGCATCATATGTGTGTACTGAGAGTATAGCCCTTTTATCTGTAGCATGTATCTCAGCTACTTAGTGCCCACAGGCAAACACACGCACACAACAGGAAGCAGCAGTGACTGAATGGCTCATCAGACAGGACAGCTCAGTTTTTATTCACTGAGTGATTTCTACGCACTGAGTGCTACAGAATGATCTATCTTCAATATCACTTCATACCGACACACATTGTTCTGCCTTTTTTCCTCATTAATAGGTATACAGTGTTACACAATTTAGAGGTAAGGAAACAGAGGCTCGGGAGGATGAGGGAGCAGGTCCAAACTTACTAATAAGCAATCCAGCCAGTACTCAAACTCAGTTTTGTTCAATTACTAAAGTCAGCATTTTAATTCCTACATTATAAAGTCTATTTTTACAAAAATGGAAAATACACTGAAATCCAGCAGCCACGTGACATACCGATGTTCTATTTCTCTGGACATTAGAGTGTCAGTCTCATCAGTCCAAGACATTGACCTAACACTTTCAATGGTGGTGGCAGAGCCGATAAAATGACAAAGGATGATGGCAAACATTCTCTGCTAAAATTTTAGTTCCTTTGTGTCCTTTCAGAACATCGTAATTAGCATAAAAACTTTCAACCCGTTTGGATATCCCATGGACAACACACAGCAAATCTGAAGGAGAAAACTAGAAGTGAGAAGGAATAAAGAAAACAGGAGACACAAAGAAATAAACACCCCGACAGAGAGACATTATGATCAGCACATATCAAAAGAAAATAAAAGCCCACTGGAAGGGAATCCCACTGGACAAATCGAAGACAACTTGAGCATCAACATAAATAACATCAACAAATTATAACCCACTGAATAAAATCGGAAACCACACGGCCATACAATGAACAGAATGTATTTGGTGTGGATGGAAGAGTTTCACAGCAGTACTGCCTCTTCACAAGAAGCGCCTCAAGAGTGCAGAAACCACAGAATACCATTTTAATAACTATTCAGAGTGAGTATCATCAGTGATGAGGTAAAACCACATGCCGCATGATAGAACACAACACACAGCGCCACTTTTGTGATGTTCCTGCCAAAAAGACACATCAACTAGAATCTAACCCTGAGGAAACACGACACAGATCTGAACTGTAGACTGAGGGACAACCTACAAAACATCAGTGCTGTCATCTTCTAAAGGAGAAAGACCATTAAACTCAAGGACAGACTAAGGAACTGTTCTTCCAGACCAAAGGAAAACAAAAACACAACAAAACACAACACATTATTCTGAACTAGACCCTTCTAGTATAGAGGGCATTACTGAGATAATTAGTAAACCCTGAAAGGTATTTGAAGATTAGAAGGTAGTGTTTTATCAGTGTTATCTTTCTTATTTTGAAGAACATATTGTGGTTACCTAGGAAATATACAACAAAATATTCAAAGAGGATGGAGTATTATACAAACTTATTTTAAAATGACTCAAGAAAAATAAAAGTTCTTTTAACTGGCAACATCTGTTTAAGTTAGAGCTTCTTTCCAGATAAAAATATTGATTTTTGAAAAACAATGTGTTTAATAACTAATACATACATGTCTTGTAGGCAGAATTTCAGAAAATTGATTAATATATAAAGAAAAATGTCAGGCAAATAAGCCAAAGGTTCCGTAGGCTAGCAGAACCAATAAAGTCAGAAGCCCACAGTCAGCTTTCTCCAGCTATCAGGACTCTGAGGAGCTGGCTGGATTCGAGCCTGCTGGGGCCTGCAGACAGACACACTGTCCTCAGAGGCTGGCACAATGTTAACAGCAAGAGTGCGAAAGATACCATCTTTAAGTACAGGTGACTTCTAAGTTGCAACAAACAAACAAAATATATTTAACATACAACTTGCCAATGTCATTTTTAAATTATTTTTAAATCATCTTATGATCGTGTTGATAAATGAAAATTTGGAATGGTAAACAAACTATAAAGCAAAAATATCTTTGTAATTTTTACAAACATCCACTTTCAGTGTTGCAGCTATAAACTTTGCAGAGTTAAAGTCCCGTATTACCCTTTCAGCTTTGACAATTTGTAAATATATGCATACAAAAACCAAAACTATTTACACTACCTGTCAAAAGATCTGAACTGCACAGGCTGCTCAGCAGACAGATCACCAAGCGCTCCGAGGCAGGGTGGGGGCAGGAGGGCAGGGTCCACTGTGACTCCATCTGCTGGCATGTTAACCAAGCTGCGGAGAATGTCCTTGACGTTGACATTTTTTGAAACTGGGACTGATGGTGTAGCCTTGTTATCCAACTCATTTCCTCCATCATTTTTGTTTTCCTGAGATTTATTGACTTCTAAAGAAAGAGTGCACAGCACCTCACTGATTGCATCTGGGCCTGCACTGACACTCAGAGGTGCCATAGAAGACGCTACATCCATACTGCTTCCCACGCCAGCAGCTGTTTCCTCCCCGATGCCGGAGTCCCTCCTTCGAGCAGATGATGTGCTTTCAGATTCTTCCACTGACGCTGGAGTTAATGGGCTAGGTGCTGCTGTTGTGTTTTCTACATCTTACCCAGAAATAGAAAAAAAAAGTACAAATAAAAAATATTTAGAACCAATTTTAAAAAGGTACATTCAGTCCTATAGCCATCTATTATTTCAAATTATGAAATCCATGGCATCTTTTCAAAGGCAAAAATAAATTACATAATCTATAAAATGTACTGAGTTAATGCACCTATAATCAAATTAGGTGATACAATAAAATAAAAACAATAAATAACAGTAACAAAATACCAGAGAAAACCCTCCAAACTGAACACAACATACCAGTGGAGAGCAACACAAGGTTGAAAGCCACTGGCCTACAAGAAAAAGTCCTAAATCCTCAGGATAAAGTACAAGGCTCTTCAATAATATGGGTCCACTAGAAAGTAAGTGCCACCAGGGCAGAGAACTTGTCTTCCCTATCACTTCCTCCCCAGCACCTACCTTAACGCCTGGGCTCACGCCTGGAAAGCAGTAGGGGGTCAATAAACACGATTCAGATGACTGGTCATTTCCAAAGTTATCTCCTGCTATTCATGCCATCACACATCATACTTTCAGTTTACAGCCAATTTTAAAAAGGTACATTCAGTCCTAATCACCAAATTACCTGCAATTTGCTCAACAGGGGGCAAAGTTTTTGGCTTCAATGCCTTTATACATTGCCATGTCTTTGAACAGTAACCTCCAGACCTCGACCTCAAACATGGTTTCTGCAACACTACTAGAAAACTGGTTACTCCTCCTGTCTGTATGAACCACCAAACGACCCTTAAAATCTAGTTCGAGAAAGAGCATTACCCTGTTTCCCTGTTTGATTTTCATTCCCTCCAATCAGGCATTCACTCTATTCCCACAAAAATGTTCCATTTTGCCAATGGTCACCAAAAACCTCCATCCAGTGGTCAGTTCTCAGTCCTAATAGCACTTGGCAAAGCAGCAGCAACTGATTGCTCCCTCCAACACAGCAGTATTTTTTTCACTTGCCTTACACACACTGTGTGTAATAGTCTACCTTGCAGTTTTTCATCTACTACCTCACTGGTCATTCCTCCTTAATTTCCCGCACTTCTTTTTCTCTCTAATTTCTTAAGTTGGGGGGATTTAGTACCCAGTCCCTAGTCCTATTCTCTCGCAACAGTGAATTCCCATAATAGACTCATTCACTCTCAAAGCTTTAAATATCAAAAAAACAAAGAAAGCAAAACACTCAGACTGTTATCTATAACTGCCTACTCTACATTTTCTAGGTCTAAAGTCATCAACAGTGGAAAAGTGAATTTATCTTTGTATGAACATGCTTCGCCTCCAATCTATCCAACTGTACCTTATAACCATTCTTCACTGCCTTCCGTCTTTCACATATTCACACCTAACATTTTAACATCCTGTTTCCCATACCCAATATTTTAACATCATGTTTTCCACACCTAATATATGAACATCCTGTTTTCTCTACCATCAAAATGCACCCAGAATCTGACCACTACTCACTAGCTCTATAGCCTCAGTCACCTCTTGCCCAGATCACAGCAATATCCTCGTAAGTGCACATGGTAGACTGTTACATTAATGATCCTCTTGGCCCATGCCTCCTGGTATTTACCCCCTTGAGAAGTCCTTGAATCTGGGCTGGGACTGACTCACTTTAACCAACAGAATGAGGCAGAAGTAACAATCAACCATTTCTGTGCCCAGGCTTTAATAAGGTCTGGCAGCAGGCGCATTCTAGGAATTCCTGAGTATCTCAGGGAGCAATATGACTACCATGCTGGAGAGGACATGTAGAGAAACCATATGAAGAGACAGAGGCCCTCCAAACCAATGGAGGAACCCAAGGACTTCAACTGAGAACAAGTATCAAGGCCCAGACAAATCCCCCAGCCGAGCCATTTCAGTCAATCAGCCTCAGCTTGCGGAGCCATCCCAGCTGAGGCACTCAGGACGTTCGTAGAAAAACCATCTCAGACTTTCCAACACCAGCAAGTGTCATCTGGAGCAGGGATGAATCATCCCAACCGTACTTTGTCCAAACGAAATCCAAGAACCATGAAAACAAGCCTGAAAGTGTGGAGGTTTCAGCCACTAAGCTTCAGTGTGATGTGTTACACAGCAGGACATAACAAAAACACAGGGCTTTCCTTGCCCTCCAGGGTGTATTCTGAACACAGAACCCTGAGTGTAACTTATAAAAACATAATAAAGACAGAAGTCATTTGTAACTCCTATACTCAAAACCCTGCAGTAATTCCCCATTTCCCTTAGAGTAAACATCCACCCCCATTTCTCCTGGTTATATCCCTGATATTTTCTGTTTGACTTGTCTTAATCCAACCGCCTTCTAAAGTATTACACGATGTATTTATAGTACTTACTCTCTACCTCCTCTCACAATAATATAAGCTCCATGAAGACAGACATTTTTTTCTTTTGGTCATGAATATACCAGGTACCCAATAGGTAGCCAATGAATATTTATTAAATAAATAAATAGCCTCCATTGGGTGGCAGCTATTTCTACATTCAATAAATAGTTGCTTTTCTAACTATACATTGTAACTGGCAGCTACTTCCATAACTCCAATTATTACTTGAATTGCAGATAACATCTTCTCACCTTTTAGTCAAATAGCTCATTTAAAGAATAGAAGTAATCTCCCAATTGCAACTAACTACATGGTACTTAAACTATTTAGTCATTAACAAAAATAAGTGTATGCTCTCACTTTCTGTATAAATGGATTTCAATTCCAGAATCAATATTTTAACCACTGTAAGTAGGTAACATTTCACTTGAATTTTGGATACCAGGAAATAAAATACAGAAACTTACCAGGAAGTGATAAGGTCCCACTTTCACTACCAGATTCCTTAAATGGCTGGCTACGCCTTTCATTCTGAGGTTCCAAAATGTCTCTGTACTTCGAGACCATGAGAACAGAGATAAAGTATACCACAGCCAAGGCCAAAAACTGAGCTTGTTTGCTATCCTCCTGGGGAAAAATAAAAGTATTTGATCATACCACTATTAAATAACATGTCAATTTTATTTTATATGACAATATTTAAGTATAAAACATGTGACTAAATCTTTTGATATATGCAGAAAATAATAAATTCAACTGAACAAAAATCAGACAAAGTATTTTGGGAAAATGCTCATAAACAAGAGGTTTTTGCTTATGAAAACTGCAAAGAGAAAAGTGTCTTTTTTTAAAGGTAAATCACCCTGAAGACATATGTCTTAATATACTTTATAAGAGTAATCAAAAAGTGATTTTCATTATGTATGAATAAATATTTTTACTTCTAATCATAAAAATTAAAATGCATAAAATAATAAAATGATAGTTTTCCTAAAAGACGAACATTCAAGAAAAAAAAGCTAAGGTTGTCAAACACAGAACAGGATGCCAAAGGAATTAGGAGTATGTTAACTGGTAGAAAGGATCAAGTATCAGACTGAAAATACAGTGTACGCAAAAAAAAGAAAAGGAAAAACTAAACCTCAGAAAGAGTTCCAGCCCTCATCCTAAAGACTCGAGTCACCTGCACATCTATATATCAACAACCTCTCTCTCCAGTCAAACTCCCCATCTTCGAAGGGCCCTTCAAAACATCACTATTTCATAACTTTTCAAAAAATTAATTTAAAAGAAAAACTCAAACTTGTCCACCAAATCCTGAAAACTAACAGTATTTTGAGTAGCAGGGAATGTTAGGATAAGGGAAACAAAGAATATTGATGCCCAGCAGATGAATAAATGGAAATGAATGGTACAAATGAAACTAAAAATTAATAACTAATGTCAGAAGTTTGGATATACTCAATTTCAAGGAAAAAATAAGGTATCAGGCTCTACCTGAACACATCCACTTGACACAATAAGACATATTTATAATCGGACAAGAATCTGCAGCACTTCTGAAGTTCCTGTGTAAGAACTTATTAATCTTGATCAAAAAGATAAATGTGGTGTCCCCTCTTTTATCAACCCTCCCTTTTCTCTAGACAAGCTTGTGGTCCTCCGCCATGCCATCCTGTCGTCTACTACAACTACTGCTAATGATGCCAATGGTAACAATGTAGACAAATAACTTACTTGGTCTTGACTTCTTAATCTGTTAGAAATTATTTATGCCCACCTAAATCCTTATTTAGCCATTTAATATGCCCAATGTTTACCAACTAAACCCCTGAAATAAACTGTAGTTGTCATTTACTGAATATTTACTGGGAGCCAGGCACTGTGCTATGTATTTCATACACATTCCTTAAGCCATTTGAACAAACTAAGGACTAAAGAAGTAATTTTCTTAAGCTATACAGCAAGTGAAAAAGCATATGTTAACTCAGGTTAGAGTGATTAAATACCTTAGCTCTTAACCTCAGGGCAATAATTTCTTTATATCCTCAATCTTAGGCCATTTCTTTCTTCATTATCAAAGTCTGCTTTTGCTAGAAGAGGCTCTGAGATAAGGTGTCGGGACTTAACTTTTCTCTTTTCTAAAACTCTTACAAGGTGATTTTATATCTTTTATAATTACAAAAAAATTAAATATTTATAACTTTAAGAAATAACATAGATAGGAAATAGTCTAATTCTCTGTCCAAATATCATATAATAACTTGTTAGCAAGTTCCAAAGAGACATATCATACAGAGCCAGAGTGAGGAGTTTTGATTTATTTTAAGTCCTATGAGAAGACATTAGAGAATTTTTAAAGCAAAAGAGTTACATCATCTAGTCTATATTTTTAAAGATTACTCAAAGAAATACAAAGTTATGGGGCAAGAGACTTAACACCTGCTTAAGAAAAGAGAACGGGAAAAGAAGGAGGCAGCAATATTTGGTTCCAAAATGAACCAGTCAGTGGGTTCTGAAGAAACAAAACTTGATGGTTTCTTAATTAAAGGAATAACAGCTGCTACCAAAAAGAAGAAGAAAAAGAAAAAAGAAATCTAGGGAGACAGTATAATCAAATGGTTAAGATCAAAATTTCAAGAATCAAATTCCCTAGGTCCTTAACTGACTTCCACGTTTAATTACTTGTGTAATCTTAATCAGATTTTTTAACTCCATATTGTTATCTTTTTCATAGGATTACTGGGTAAATTAAGTGAGATAATACATACAGAGCACCCAGTTCCGTGCTTAATACACAATAGGTGTTCAGTAACTATTAGCTACACTATTAACAAATTATATCCATGTATAAAACTTAATGAAGAACTCAAGAGAGGACTAAAACCCCAGAAAGGAGAAAATTAAAAACTGAAGTTACAAAGTTTACAAAAAAACTTGTAATATAGAGCAAATAGTACTTAACACATAGTAACTGTTCAATGAATATTAACTAATGACCAAACTCAAATCTTGGTGAGTAGGATCACGAATGATTTTTATTTTCATATTTATACTCTCTTATATGACTGAATAATTTCTATATGAAACTTGACCATATTATATATCAAAATCATCTAAAATAAAACTTTTACATCTTTAAAAAATTAAAACCACCACACACAGCAATTTATTATGTACCATTACATAAAATTTACATTCCTTTCAGGGGGAGAAAAAAAGCAATATTCAGCAAAATACAGGCCACTCAGACTGTGAGCACTGCATCCCTCTAGGAGCATGGACTTGGGGTTCAGACGGCTGGGTCTGAATCCTGCCGTTTCCTAGCTCCAGTTGCTTGACCCAACTATTCCAGCTCTCTATGCCTCAGATCCATCATTTATAAATTGGATATTACAAAAACACACAACTATAATAATATGTTCTTTTTAGTATCACTACTCTGATACATTAGCTCCATTTATATAGATAAAACTTTCCAATATTCTATGATTCTAAAATCATTGTCAAAAAACTGGTTTCTAGTCCTTCTCTCTACTCAACTATTTCATATCACAGAGTTTTCATTCTCAATACTTCAGGCCTGGAAGGAAATACATTTTGGCTAAGAGATTACGTGAAAGAAACACTTTAACTTACGATGTCTCTGAAGACAACTGCCCTAAGCCGATTAATATCCATGTCTTGAAGGAGCCTGTCAAAATCTCTCACTGGAGATATACCACCGGTTACAATGTCCACTGGACTCTAAGACAAAAAACACATATATACATTACACAGATTTTAAAAAAAAATGGTATTCCAGGAACCAGAAAAACAAGGATATAACTACTTGTTTTTCCTACTTCTTTCTCTCTCTTTTTTTTTTGGATGCTGGGTTAGAGGTGGGGGGTTCAGAAGGAAGCTATACAGGAAAAAACAAACTTCATGCTAACTCACCAAGTACATGAAATACAAATTGACATATTCGAAGGAAAAAGGTATGGTAGACACAAAGAAAGTAAACATTTGGAAAAGCAGACAAGATTAAGTATAAGCAAATCTGTACTGTATACTTAAATGCAAATATTTGAATGTTATGCCCACAGACTAAAATAACTATTTTAGGACCTCTGTCAGATTTATTTAACTTTACAGTGAAATGAACAAATAAATTTAAGACCTTAATCATAAAATAAGAGCACGCTTCTTTACTTAATTAATGATTCTGCATGCTTACCTTTGCCGCAGACTTCCCCATGGGAATCAGGCTGTGCACTGTGTTCTGGCCTCTGGCTGCATCTCCTCTCATTTTCATCTGTGAGTGCTGCTGACACTCTAAGCAATTCCTGACTGCCACTGCACACACTGTTATTTATTTTAAGAAAAAGAATGGGTAAGAAGAGAAAATTGTATTCAAGATTATGGAACTGATAAAAATCACCTATCCAATATGATTTACATAAGATGTTATTTAAAACAGATTACCTTCAGCAAAGCCCTAAAATGCCCCTGGACTTTCTCACCTACTGTTTGTTTTCCGACTTCGGGAGCAACTCTGTTATAGGGGCCACTGCTAAGAGGGAAATCAGTTCAAGAATTTTAACAGGCTGCTGCTGTTTCTTAGACCTCACCGAAACTACTTGCAATGATCTTTTATTAAGAAAAAGATCGGGGAAAAGAGCACTGAAAGAGATGCACAAGAAAACAGAAAGCAAGGTCCTGGCTGGTGTGGCTCAGTCGGTTGGAGCAGCAACCATAAACCAAAAGGTCACGGTTCAATTCCTGGTCAGAGTACCTGCCTAGGTTGTGGGTTGGGTTCCCAGTCAGGATGCCTACAGGAGGCAACCAATCAACATTTCTCTTCCTTTATCACTCCATCCCTTCCTCTCTCTCTAAAATCAATAAGCATGTCCTCAGGTGAGGATTTTAAAAAAAGCAAATCTAACTACATGAACTAGTCCAGGACAATAACCTATTACCTTCATTAAAGTTAAACAGTTAAACTGGAAACTGGTGTGTTTTTCTTATAATGTATTATTACAGCATGACATTAATACAGCAATAGAGTATAGCATGTATAGGGAATATTTACACTTTATTGACTTTCATTACAACTACTTAAAGGGTGAAAAACATAAAAGAGACTGTAATTACAATGTAGTCCAAAATTACTTCTCTATTATCTCACCAACAAGCAGCTACTTGAGTTATTTAGAAATTCATTTGAATTTCAAATGATGAATTAGGTAATGCACAACTGACTGTTAGTTGCTGACGACATGTAATCACCTCAATTTCCAACCAGAGCAGTAACACTCAAGGAATCTGATCAGAACGAGAGTGGGAGAGCAAATTAGGAACAAAACAGTTAACTTAAGTGGGCACATTAAGTACTACCACGACTATATGGCTATAGACATAAAATTGAGAAAGACTAAAATTCAGAAAGATTCAAAAACTGGACACCAAAAGTTGGAGAAAAGGAGGAAGAATATGGAATACCACTGTCAAATTTGGAACCAGGCCCAGGAAAGGGACTTCAGTGCCGTTTTTGTCACAGATGAAGCAAAATCAAGTCCGGGTCTGCATCACAGTGTTTATAGCCACACAGGGCTGCCTATCTCAGTTCAGCCAGCCTCAGGAGTGCAGGTTCCTTCAGTGCTGCCCTCTGACCCTGCTTCCCCCATCCTCAGGGGAGAACGGGAATAAGAAGACAAGGGATCACAAGCTCACCTCACTCTACTGAGTAATCTTGGACACGCTCCTTTCTGAGTCTCATGGCCACATACACAAGAAAAGATGGTGCTGAGGGAAATCGAATTTCTCTTTATTTTTTTCTACAGCTCTGAAAATGAGGGCAATGCAATATTCCCTGGCTTCCGAACCTAAAGCTTCTTGAGTACAGCAGAGCCCTGCTAGTGTATCCTTGTATTTTTAAGTCTAGAAATGTACTCTTTTTAGGAAAATGTAAACATTTTTTAACTGGCATTAATAAAAGCAATGGAACCTAAATATTTTAATTATATTACCAATAAAAAATGTAAGGAAGCACAGTGTAACAGAGAAAGAGCAGAAACACTAAACGAACTTCTATATTCACATTCCAACTTCCCCAACAGGCATTGTGAATTTCGGAAACTTGCCTGTTTTCTCTGATCTTGACTTTCCTCAAGAAAAAAAAAAAAAAAGAATGCTGACTCACTGAAAATCAGCAATAATGACAACAACAGGAGTCAGTAAATGGTAACCTGTTTTCTTATGCTCACCATTTGAGTCTGTTACTTAAAACTGTAAAGCTTCCTAAAAATAGTTACACCGAGTTCATTAGAACATGCTAAGTTGAAAAGTACTCTGAATACCATTTTGAGTAAGACTAATCATTATACCAAAACAGACTAAGTACAAGTGTATCTCAGTTTACACAACACATTCTTGCAAAATATGGGAAAATACTTCATTAATTAGACTTTCCACTCCTAACATTATATTTTCATAGGTGCCCTATTTCCAATCTATCTTCATAAGCCATACATGTAATGGTTTTGCTTCCATTTCTGGTCCCCCCTCTCCACCTGCTTCTCCCCATTTAATGTCCATATCATGAACCAAGTCTCAGTACTTACAACTGGATATAGGAAACCTTTCGCGTGAAGAAAAACAATTTTTTATTCACCTAATGAAGTCCTTAACACTAAAAATTCTTTTCATGCATTTCACCTTTCCCCTAAGGGAGACTGCCTCCAAGAGAAGAACAGAGATTTAATAATTTGATTACCTGCTTTAACCAATTACCACAGCCTATTTGGATAAAGGGTGTGCTTACATGATGCTAGTTTACAACTTTCCTACTCAAGTGTATTGATTGGTAAGAGAAGCAACATCAACAACACCTGTACTTCTTAGACAAGTTTCAGCCACATCCCAGACCCATATAAGCTAATCTGCATTTTAACAAGATCCTCTCTGGTGATTCATATGTATAGATTATCTTTTTTTCTTTAAGTAACTTTGTATTTTTCAATTACAGTTGACAAATATTATTAGTTTCAGGTGTACACCACAGTGATTAGACATTGAGACAACTTGAGAAGCAATCCCCCCGTAAGTCTAGTGCCCATCTGACACCATGCACAGTCCTTACAATATTGCTGACTATATTCTCCATGTCGTACCCCACGTCCCTGTGACTATCTTTATAATGGCAGCTTGCACATTACCTGGGACTTGTTGGAAAGACAATCTGAGGCCTCATCCCAGGCCTATGTAATTAATCTGCATTTCAACAAGATCTTCTCTAATGATTCATGTGTATAAGCAATTTTTTTTTAATTTGAGAAGTACCAGATTAGAGCAAAAATTAATTAAGGAAAGAGGGGCAATGTTGACCAGAATTAACTTAGTAGATATTTCAAAACATGTCCATCTTCTACCCAACTTGTCAAACTACTACTACAGCACAGTACACACACAGTCCTTCACTCTCTACAAGTTAGAAAGGTAGCAAGTGACAAAATGACCACCACACATTTGCCCAACAAGAGGAGAGAGATAATATTCAATTTGCTCTAGCTGGATTACTGAAAATGTTTCAAGTAAATTCCTAACTACTGGGTTTTAACAGCTCACCTAGTCGGAGACACTGCCGCAAAATTCCTCCAGATGACATATTTTTTTCAGCTTCTATTTCAGTAAAGCCAAGAGAACTTGCAAATATGAGCACATCCACAAGGCTGATCAGCCTCTGCAAAAATGTCACAGAGGCTTCTATTGAGAGGCCCTGAGTAGGTTCAATATTCTCCAGCTCATGCTGTAGGGAATAAAGTATGACAATTACCTCTATATTCTGATAAAAAATCTAAACTCTATTAGATACATCCCCTAATGCTCTAAATTTTATAAAAAGCCAGGCTTTCAGAAATCTAGTACCACAGAATGATTTCCTTATCATTTCATCTACAAAAGGCAAAGGGGACATACAGGTGAAACATATCAATCATGCTATCTGCACTAGCTGACACATCCCTAAGAAATCAACATTCCTTTTAGTCTTTTCATTCCTATTGCTTTTGATTTACAGCACCTAGAATGCATAGTAACCACCACATTCAAGTTTTAATCAACAAAGATGCATAAAAGTCATGTTTTCACATCAATTTTATATAGTAGTTAAGTCCTTACTGTAGCCGATGTAGCAGCTGAAAGCAATGGCAGTATCCCCCCACAAGCCATGACCATATTGTCCATCACTTGAGAGATGAGATGAATTGTGTTGTGCACAAAGATGACATTATCACTGCTATTCACGAAGTCCATAACTGTCTTTGTTGAATGGCTGTCCAAAGATAAATGATGTTTACTGATAAAGCTCAAGAAAGGAAATCACAATTTGCCTACTTGAGGGGAGGGAGGATAAGAAGGTGCTTTTGCTTCCTCTTGAAAGCTGAGTAAGCTAATGATGCAGCAGGCATATGGGGGTGTATGCTTCCTCAGAAGGTGCAGACCATTCCATGCCAGCAGTCACTATCCAAGCCCTTTTCCGTGCTGAAACATAAACACTATTCATCTGACACTTGATATAAAAAGTTGAACTAAATTATCCCTAACTGGGGACGAAACTCAGAAGCCATGCGGCAAAAATTAACAGGTAAATGGTGCTAAATGGGCTAATGAAAATGAATTTTCTAATAACATTTTCTTAGATGCCATAAAATGCTTTTAAACAGAATAAAAGCAGTATACAATTAACAATAAACAAATTAGGCTCTTTTAAAACCCTAAATCATACAATCAAGGATAATCCGAAAAACACAAAATTTTTATACCAAAAATTCACTGTAGAAGTGAGTATTATTCTTAAATCCCAATTTTTTTGGTACTTCTAAAAATAAACCCACTTGGTAGATCTACCCCCAGGTGAATTACATGCTGCAAATAAATGCTCACCAAATTTTCTTAAAAGAAAAATCTAATTTTCAAGTTTTTGTAATCCAGATAGGATAACTCATTTTTATAATGGAAAATAAAAGTTAATTCAGTAAAACCTTACCACAGAAAGAATTTATATTTTACTTTTTAACTCAATACCTGAAATTAATTGTAAAATGTTAACTATGTAAAATTCTTTGAAAATAAAGGCTGAAGTTTACACACATCTTCTATAACAAGCATATGGACAAACCTTCTCCACATCTGTATGTCTGTTTCTATTGAAAATAACAGATCAGTGAGCAAACGCTGATGCATCTGAGACCATCTGAACTCGGGAATACGAAACACAGTGGATCTTGAATCCCTCCTCTGCCCACTAACAGCATCGGGTGCCACTCCTTGACCAGACTGCTCCTGTTGTCTTGACGTCTGATACAGAAAATGAAAAAGAGTAACAAAATTAGTCCCATTTCAAAGGATGGCATTAATAAGTAATTGAACAGCTTTATTGCAATTCACCTAACAAATGCATTTTAAGATACTAAGGAACCAAATTAGAGAAAATTATTAATGAGAAATAACAATACTGTAATACAGTTAAAGCACTTATCAAATATACTAAACTACCACAACTCAAAATAATTAGCTTGGAACCATGTTACTATTACCACCAGATAATGTAGCATTTTATAATGGAATTCAAGGAGTTGTTTGTTTTGAATAAATACTAGCATGAAAGAAAGCAGTATCGGGTTTATAAACTGGAATTGAGAACAGACAAAAAAGGCAGCAGAATAAAGAATAAATCAATGAAATAGGAAGGAGGGAGAGAGAAAAAGAGTTCAGAATGAAGTGGGAAGTGAATATGCAACCATCCCCTGTCTCATGAATACTCCTGAGATACTGGTAAAGGAGAAAGCTGGGACTCTGATCTCACAAAAGTGCCTCCCACGTGCAAAGTAAACAGACTTCATGGAATAATTTCAAACCAACATACTTCGTATAAAAACTGTACACTAGCAGGTAGTTCTGCAGGAGTGTAATCCTAGATTTTGTAAACAAACAAAAAAAACTAATGTGCGCATTGTGTATGGGTTATCAAATAAAGGGCAAAAGGCAAGCATTACCGATGTCTGCTTTATAAACTAAAATTATGCCAATCCTGAAAATCAGTAGTAGTAACTTTTGGTGATGCTGTGATGAAAATAATACAAGCTGCCATTAAATGAACAAATACGAAAAGCCAAATACTGGGCTAAAGAAATACAATCTTTATCTTCATCGCATTTATGTAATTGCAAAGAGGATACAACTAAATCCAACATAAAATAAAATGTAAGTATATACACTTGCCCTATTTTAACCCATGTAAATACATTCCCAGAAGACAATATAATCACCTCAGGCACAGGCTGAAGAGGCTGGGATGCCTCCACACTGGTGCTGGCCTTCAATTCCAGTCTCTCAGTATCTGTGGCAACACTGGAAACATCCAGCTTGGCAATCCTCTGCTCACAAGTGCTAGGAGACTCACAGGCATTACCATGAGCATTATTAACCACTTTGGTTTCTCTAGCCAAGCAGGCCGTTTTCTCCCCTTCCTCCAGCATCTGACCAGGGTCTGATTGCACAGCTGCCTGGGAAGCAGCAGTGTCTGGGGAGGTAGCTGAGGACCCTGATGCTGTCAGAGTTGAGATTCCAGAATCTTTAGAATCCTGAGTTTCAGTATCAGTTTGCTTCCTACTTACAGTTTCCTCCTCTGGCAATACCAATTTTTGGTCATTACTAAACGTGTCCAGTCTTTCCCCGGCTTCCATTGCACCTGGAGACAAATGATTCTCTTGAAGCTCTGTGGGTAGGCTGGCTCCCTCAGTAGGACTAGAGTCTACCTTCAGTTCTACATAATCATCATCATCTTCTTCCTCTACTGTAGCCTTATCCAATAATTCTGGCACCTCTGAAGCATCCTCTTCTGAAGGAGAACTTACTGAAGCGGTTACTTCACTGACAGTCGTATCTTCGCCAATTGTGTTCAAAGTATCAGAGGAAACAGTCCCTGCTTCTATTACATCAGAAGGTGATTCTAAATCAGCAGCATTATTTGTTTCACTTCTCAATGTTTTCTCTAAAGGAACTTCATCCAGTAACCCCCGACTTCCTTGCCCAGGTTCCCTTCCTTCATTAGATGTATTATGAGTTTGCAGTTCAATGTTGGATGCAGAGTCTGCTGAACTTGTCTTTTCAGTACTTGAGTTTTCATCATTATTTTTGATGACATGAGGAGACACAGGAGAATCCTTTGTATCTGACTGTGGGGATCCTCCAGAAGCACTGACATCCCCACCACTGCCAGAGACTGCTTGAACTGAACTTGAAGAGCACTGCCCTATGTCTTCACCAATATTTTGCTGGTGTTCTCTAAATATATTAGCAAGGTTCTCTTTGTGTTTTTCAAAGGTGACCTAGATGAAAGACATATACTCAGTCAAAATATGCAAAAGTAAACAAAGCATGAAAAACATAAAATGAATATATTTAAAATTTTTTCAAATATATTGTTTATATAATCAATACAACAATTTTCCTGTAACATTCTTATAAAATTGTAAGTAAATCCCAAAATTCTAAACAGTCAAAAAATAATAATCTTGATGCATGGCATCAAAACACAATAAGAACACAGCTATTTAGACTATCCTTAAAGATGCACAGGAAAGGAAAACACTATTCTACTAGCCTCTATTAACTTATTAACTTGTGCCAGGATCTAAATATGTACCATTGCAAAGCACTTGGTGAACTAGATCATACATTGTTTCAACAGCAATGAAAACTTGTTTCCCTGTGATTTATCCTCAGCAGTGATTAAAAACTATCAATTAATTATATTCACAATTAGAGCAGCTCTCCGTATATTAAGCTACTAAAATTTCTCACTCAGCTAAAAAATATGAAATCTTTTAGCAGTGAAGGTAAAATTCAATGCTTCCCTAAAGGTCAAGCATAATTTTCCAAGTCTGAACTGGTCACAAAGAGTCTGAAAGTTCCCATTAATCCACCCATGCACCTCTTCATGCCCCATGTATATGAGTGGCTGCCACGTACTCAATACCGGGAACATCTCCATATCTCGCTTAGCCCTTTACCCAACTAATTGGAAAACAACTGATTAGAGGAAAAGCATGAAAAAGAGCGCTGTGATTTTTAATGCCTAAGGTTTACTGTTGTCTATCTTTTCAAGTTATCTTACAGCCAACCATTGTGTGATTGCCATTGGTGTTCCAATGAGAAATGCCTCAAAAAGTTATGCCCTGTGCAGTTGGTATTTACGTGACTTGTGTTCCTTAGGTGATACTTGTATCAACACAGAAATGATCTCCCGAAAATCAGTTTCACAAATAAACTGATACTTTAAGAAATCAGATCATGTCTCCCTCGTACTCACAATTCTCTAATGGCGTTCACTCAGAATAAAATTCAGAATCTCGAGTGCAGTCTCTCACATTCTGTACTCACCTAAGAAACACAAGTCACATAACTACCACCCACACAGTGATTTTGAAAACAGATCACTTATTTCTACAATAGCCAGAGTTTTAGAATGAATTCAGTTGTCAGTAATCATTTGCGAGTACTTTATTCAAATTGAGGATTTTTTAAATTTTTTATTATAAAATTTATCAATCAATCTCTTGCTAGTTCTGCCTCCCAGGGATGCCTTGCCTGGGGCTTTGGAACCATCTCTGTAGGAATTTAAAAACCTAGAGATTTGACTTCAAGATGTAAAAAATGTACAAGAATATTAATTTTTCTTTTGGATAAAACCAGTAAATATATATAATGGGTTGCATATTCCTCCCATTTGTGGTCAAGTTTGTTCTAAGCAGTGCTTTGCCTTTCCTCAGCAAACCAACTTGTTTACAGTTTCTTCTGTACATATGAATATTAAAATAGCTTTTAAAATGCTGATGTCGATTTTTTAATTTCCCCTTCATGTACTCCAATAGCCTAAAAGCAAAATGGCAAATAAGCAATTATCACTGCTGTTATCTTTTTGATACTGTTTTCCTAATGGTATTTGTGACTGATAATTCCTAATTAATTACCAGATATTGTTCTAAATTACCCAGCTAAAAGACTAGTCATTAATCTTCACAATCATTTGATAGCTAATCTATAGCTGTTTGCAATGTTTGGAAAGCACTTCTGCAAACTACTAGGTACTACTGGTGAACAAATAACTGTGACATTTCTTTTGCCATTACTTTCAACCTATTTAGCACTCAAATTTACAAATTAAGAGATAAAAGATGAGGACAATACATCAAGAAATTAACATTTTCATGATATATTAAAAATTTTTTTAACCTATGAAGATTTAGACTTTTAAATGTTAGGCAATGTTTAGGAACAGGTTTTCCTTTTTAAGCAAATGCATCTTTTTCACTGTATTTTATTTTCCCATAAAAACACAAGCTGACTATGACATGCTAACTTCTAATTGTTAGGTTACCAACCTTCCCACAGTTGATAAATGAGACACACTTTAAAAACAGCAGAATCTTCCCTGATGGGGTGGTGTCCGTAAGCATAGCTGGAAATGATTACCACCACACAACATATTTTTACAAAGACACTGATCTAACACCTTGTACAAAAATTGTGTAAGGTCACAGATGTAATAGTTGCAATCAAATTATAAATATGTGTTTTTAAAAATTTACAGATCTGTTTTAGGCAAAGCGCTTTGTTTACACATATAAATACTGCGGTTCAAACCCAACGTCTTAAACACTACCCTAACACATCCTGACTAGAGGAAAATCAGAAGGAAGCCTAACCTATACGAAGAAAGCTATGCAAGAGCATTAGTTATAAAAATAGCCTAAGTTCAAGATCAAAGGGGAAAAAAATCTCATGAAGGAAACAGGCCACATACATAGTAAGCATGTACGTTCCTCATGTCATAAACTTAACACTTTTTGAACAGGTAATATATTTTGATGGGGTCTGGAAGACAGCACCCCAAATCAGCAAGTTGGTGTGCTGAATATTTTAAGATGAAGGAATTTCAGAAACAGCAGGTGCAGGAAGGACTCAGACCTCTCCATCCTCCCCTGAAGCAGGTCATAGATTTAAAAAAATATCACCACAACCAATTTTTCCAAATGAAACTTTAGAGAATGCCACAATATCAGAAGAAAACTTAAATCACTTATCCAATCACTCCCTCCTAGAATTACAAGTGGTCTGAGAGCATCCAACCTTAATTACATCAAAGCTACAGCTTTCACTTTTAACTTCACTTCTCCACAATGATACACTACATATACACCTAATAACATGCAGACATTAAAATTCCTATAAGGAAACAAAATAAAAAACAAAAACAATAGAGATCAAACAAATGGTTGCCAGAAGGGAAGTGGGTGGGAGGTAGTCAAAAAGGCTGAAAATGTTGAGGTTTTATTACCTAATATACTTGAAAAATAAAGTAATATTGGTTTTGAAATTAAGAAGAAGAATGGGAATATAGTCAATAATATTGTGATAAGTTTGCATGGTGTGCACACAAGAATTAGTGTGATGATCATACTGTAAGGTATATAAATGTCAAATTACTACACTACAAAGCTGAAACTAATACTGTGTACCAAGTCTACTTAGATAAAAATTAATTAATTTTAAAAACTGAACTACCCAATGCTAGTGAACTTTGGGGGAAACAGGTACACACCACTGGTAGCAACATATTGGGGCAGCAAGTTCTAAGAAGCAATGTCGCAGTGCCTACCAAACACAACAAAAATATCAAAACACTTTCACACCTTGGACACTAAGCTAAGAAGGAATAAGGGAAATGAGAAAAGAAACAAATCACTATTTCACCAATTCCTCTATTTTCCAGGTACTGAGTGAGGCACAGTGCACTCATCACTCTTTCATTTACATTTTCTGATGAATGAATTAGGAGTCAGAGAAGTTTAATAACATGTCCAAGTTCTTCCACAGGAAGTTGAACCCAGACTGCCTGAGTCCAAAGCTTCTTTCCTATACCACACAGTGGCTGCCTGAACACGAGCGCCATGGGCACACAGATTTCCCTAGCAGTGCCCTAGAACAGGAGCAGGAAACTGCAGCAGCACACTAAATCCAGCTGCAGCCGGTTGTTCTCAATAAAGCTTTATTAAAACACACAAAAATAAAATAAAAATAAATGAAATAAAATGCATGTCCGAAGTATATCATTAAGTGAAATCATTGTACAGTATCACAAATACAATCATAATTTTTGTGAGAAAATAACTGTATTCTGTATATATGTGTGTATTTATGCACGTACGAGAACACTGGAAGTTCTGCACCCAAATGTTAACATTAAGTGGTGCACAGGCCAGTGGACGAGGGGCGGTTCTCAACTTGCACGTGTACACAGTTGGACCAGGTCCCGATGTCCCTACAGTGAGCACATGTCACTTACGAACGTAAAAAATGATAAACACTAGCTGGTAAAAAAAAAAAAACTTAAAGCTAAAGAACAGTTTAGCAATTAAGTAGAAAGTGGGGAAAATTCATGAAATGTGAACATTTTTTATAACTCTTGAAATTTACTTGAAAAATACATAGCTTTAATATTATTATATAGCCACCATAAACATACAAATACATGTGTATTTATATATGCCAGGTTATGGCTTGTGATTTTTTTAATACTTTTAAGAAACCACTTAGAAAATTCTAAACAACACTGATTTCCACCTGTTTTTTAAATATATACGTGTGTGTACGTGTATAACTTATTTATTTTTAGGGAGAGGGGAAGGGAAGGAGAAAGAGAGGGAGAGAAACAACAGGAGAGAGAAATATCTGTTGGTTGCCTCTCTTACAGGCCCCCAGGGGGGACAAACCGACAACCCAGGCTTGTGCCCTGACCAGGAACTGAACCAGCGACATTTCGTTTTGTGGGACGATGCTCAACCAAGTCACACTGTTTAGAGCTCCACCTGCTTTTGATCCAACCTAAACTGTATTTTCTTCTGATATAAAATGACTGACATTTATGTTTAAGCCATTTCATCACACTGTTAACAGCAAGTAAAATCTTAAGATATTTCAAGTAATCTAAAATAATTAAATACCTTACCCAAACTGATCCTATAGGCAAAAATATAAATCATATTGTATTTTTAACTCAAGTGAGAATAACTTTTACTTGATTATTTTAAATCCAGTATCTAAAGTTTTTAGTTTTATTTGTTTAGAAAAAAAATTTTTGGACAGTTCTCCTAATTCAGAATATATAAAATGACTTAAGTTTTAATTAAAAAGTAGAAGCATGTGAGCAAACCAAGTGAAAACAGTATTATTTAATTACTCAACTTAATGTTCCACTTGTAGCATAAAAAAGAGAAAGAGCCCTGGCTGGCGTAGCTCAATAGATTGAGCGCGGGCTGTGAACCAAGCATCGCAGGTTTGATTCCCAGTCAGGACACATGCCTGGGTTGCAGGCCACAGCCCCCAGCAACCGCACATTGATGTTTCTCTTTCTCTTTCTCTCTCTCTTTCTCTCTCTCTTTCTCTCTCTCTCTCTCTCTCTCGTTCTCTCTCTCTCCCCTCCCTTCCCTCTCTAAAAAATAAATAAAAAATCTTTTTAAAAAAAGAGAAAGAAAAATATAAATACTGAAAACCTAAACAATACCAGAAAATAAAGGAATTAAAAGATTACTTTTAACAGGTGCACATTTGCAGCCCGGTGACCAAAGTAACCAACACAGTGCGGCGACCCCAGAAGAGCCTGCTGCTGCTTACAAAGCCCAGCTCAGCTGCTGGAGGAGGGAGACACAGTGACAAACAGCTTCCCTGCTACAAAGGTGGCAGGAAATCTATCAAAGTGGACAATAAAATCGCAATTGAGTTTCTTTGGCTTTTTATAGCAGCTGAATGTATCTTAGTGTAACTCTGCAAAAGCTATCTAATTCTGCAACATTAGTTTGTTACACACCAGTTCTTTATCAAAACCATGTTGTAACTTTCAGAAATTGAGATTTAAAATGGCTGCAAAAAGGAAAAAATAACCTCACATTTCAGTCATTTCAGTATCACATTCATAAAAGTATTTATAAAGCTTTATAATTAATACCTTAAGAAAAAAAATGATTCCATAAGTTCAGTAGAATTTTAACAGCATGTTACAAACTGTTTGCCTAATTACTGAATCACTTCAGCTCTATCCTAAACTTCATTAAATATTGATCTGAAGAGTCTTAATGTATAAGCTGTCCATTTTATCTTAAAAATGAATGTCAAGATATTAAAATTCCAAAAAATTAACATAATATTCAAATAAATTACTTCATATAAACCTTATGTAACAAGAAGGCTTTTAGTTCATAAAGGAAATTCACACAGAAATAAAACTAGAGGACACTTATTAAACATTAAAGTTAAAGGTAAAAATCACAACAATCAACTTACGAGTAACTTTAAATTTTTCTGCCCCAGCTCAGTGGATTGAGTGCCAGCCTGCGAACCAAAGGGTCTCCAGTTCAATTCCCAGTCAGGGCACATGCCTGGGTTATGGGCAAGGTCCCCAGTAGGAGGCGCTCAAGAGGCAACCACACATTGATGTTTCTCTCCCTCTCTTTCTCCCTCCCTTCCCCTCTTTCTAAAAATAAATAATTTTTTTTCTAAAACAGCTTCTGCAGCTGTTTCATGGAACACTGGCAAGAGAAGAATGAGACGCTAAGGCATACATGGGGTGGCATGGTGCCACATGACAGTTGAACCAAACAGCCCCAAACGATGATGCAGTTCTTCCTTCTCCTCCCCACAATGAGTATTTGATGAGCAGCTGCCAAGTACACAGCACTATGCACAGTTCTATGGGAGATACGAAGAAGCATAAAATCTGTCATCCCTGCTAATAGGAGCTTACAATTAACAGAAATATAAGAAATCACTTTTAACTAATAATATGTAGTATGAGAGGTGTTACAGAATCATACATGATTAAATTCTAGTGTACCTTTTCCATATTATTCATTACTGCTCTTCTTCATGAACATGACACTTATTCCTAAGAAGAAGGAAAGAGAGAAGTGGAAAGGAAGATAAAGAGGAAAGGTAAAGATAGAAAAGGGAAAAAAGAGGTGGGCAACTAGACACAGTGTGAAAATGAATTAGAGTCCACAGCATGTAGAGTCCACAGCATGTCTGACCAACCAAGGAGGAGGAAGGAAGCAGAGACAAACCAGACACAGATTTACTAAGCACAGAACAAACAGGAAAAAAGAAGTATGTTAGGGGAAGGAATCAGGCAAGGGGCACAGAATGGATGAAGGAACACTGGAGGAAAAATCGGAGAAAAAGACAAAGAGGAACAGGAAAGAGGGAACTAGTGGCTAAAAGAAGAGAAAGAAAACAAGCAAAGAGGGAGAGAGCCAGCCAGGCAGTGATGGAGAGTGGCCACAGTCAGCGCCAACAGCCAGGGAAAGGGGTGTGGAAGATCGATTAGTCACAGGTTGGGAAAGAGAGGAGGAAGGAGAAGAGAGGGGAAAGAAGAGGGGGAAGGAAGGTACTGGGGGGGGAGGGCAGGAGAGACACTTAAAGAGACAGCAAGAGAAAATTAAGTGCTGTGAATTCATAAAGAATGACATCACCCTAACGTACCAAAAACTGTCACATAGATGTGCTTTAACTAGCAAAGTCCTGAAAAATATAAAGGATCTGGGTAGGTACAAAGGAACAGAAAGTGTAAGCTGTGAATGAACAAAAATAAAGATTTAACAAAGTATGATACATGTTAGAAAGACTAGAACCAATATAGTCAGACAGGAGATTTTGGTCAAGTGAAATAGTACGTTAGGTAGGAAATGCATTTTTTTTCAAGGGGAAATTCTCAAGTCAAAGATCAGGTAGAAATTATTTTGCAAAAAAAAAAAAATCTTATTTTTTTCTAAGAACAAATGTTTATGGAGGTAACATTATATAAATTATTTTTAGCTTAATAAATCTAGAGGAAAATAATACCTAAGGTTACTAACCATTAGAAATATCCAGAATAGAAGTGATGTGGACATGTGTGAAGAATTGGAAATCATTTTTTAAAAAATTCGAAGTAGATAAAAAACAAAACTTTACAAAAATAAGAAATCTAACACTATCAGGGGTTAGAGAGTAACAATTCTACTCCTACTTATATATATATATATATATATATATATATATATATATATATATATATATATATATATATCCTACAGCAATGCTTTTTCAAATTGACCATAATTCCATTAGCAAAACATGGAATCTTTTACTGGGCTGTCAGCAGCAATTTTAAACAAAAAAGAGAAAAGGAAGAGTGCACCACTACGCACCAAGGTTTAATAAGGGTAAACACTGTACCATGAAACCTCTGTTTCAGGTTTGTGGAGGGAGAAGGGGGTGTGTACATCCATACCTGTTCACAATAAATTTACTGTGAGCCACAGTTACAAAGTCTGAAGATGACAACTCTATTAGAACCATTGCCTTTGAGCACCTGAGTTATTCATAACACTGAAAATGAATGAACCAAAGCTGTATGTAAGAATTTTAAAAAACTCTAAAAACATAAGGTTTGATAGAAAAAGATTGTCATAGAAGAGTTCAACAGTATGATGTCATTTTCATAAAACATAATGGGCAAAAATAAATAACATTATTTAGAAATACATTTTTAACTTTTTAAAGAACAAAATGACACACACAAAATCCGAAGCACTGATTCGGTTTGACCAGGGCAGGGATGGGGTGGGTAAGAGAGCCACACGGCGTGTTCTCGCGTTGGACAGTCGCAGTTCCTCCTTCACAATACTTCCTCAGCCGTGACTTCCACCCGGCGTGCAACAACGGCTAACTGTTAGGGGCACTGGTCTCTTTTCCCTTAGACTGTCAAGTTAAGAAACAACAACAGCCAACACAACAACAGTCATCCAGTGTGAAGGAATCAAAATTATATCTGTTTTTTATCAGATCGGCAAAAGATATATTTTTTGGTGTACTGCAGAATTTTAGTAATTAGTTTGTGCGCGCCACGAGACGAAAAAGATTGGAAATCGCTGCTCTGTAACATACACGCTACATATATTATCGTGGCTGTAATTGAGTATTTTAGAAGTTGTGTTCACATCACACATGAAGGGCCCGGGGCACACACCAGTGTGCTAGCAGGAAGGGCAATGAAAGGGTTAATAAGATAAAGGACAGAGCTATAACAAAGGAAAAGTCGTTGAGTATTTAACTATTTTTGTAATTTCACCTATTAACTCTGAACCTCAATTACACATATAGATATATGCTTACCATTTTTAGATTGGACCTTGATTGTTAAAAAATGTTGAGAAACTTACCTAAGTTTACACAACTAAAAATTATTATAAATCAGAATTAAAACCCAGAACTATCCTGTCTCCATGATCTCATTACTTGCACAAATAAACTGGTAACCAGGTATAAATATTTAGTCAAAACTGCTCAAAAGCACCACAGACATCTCCTAGCCCAACCCCTTTATTTTGTAGATGGGAAATTCAAAGAGACCATGGTGTTGGCCCTAAAAAACACCCCTGTGGCTTCAGCAGTTCTCAAGTTTTTTGGTCTTAGGACCCTTTACACTCTTAAACAGTACTAAGTCCCCACAAACATCTTTTATTTATATGGAGTATATCTAGTACTACTTATCTTAAAACTAAAAAAAATTACATAATTAAGAAATTTATAATTTATTAACAGTAAGCCATTATGTTAATAAAAAATATTTTTGAAAAATTAGTTTTTCAAAATAGTGAGAAAAGTGTTATTTCACATTTTTTGCAACTCTTTAAATTATTGCTTAATAGAAGATTGTTGCATTCTAATATCTACCTTTGTATCAGTCTAATGGATTGCGTTGTTTTAAGGGAAGGATTATAAGAAATCCACCCTCAAACAGGTCTGCAGCTAAGGAAAGGAGGGCCTCCCAAGCTCCCTGAAAAGGTCTCCTGGGCTCCCACGGTCTTCAGGCTACACATCAGTTAAGGATTCCTTCTCAAAAGGTTGTATTCCCTCACTATCCATCCTAAGGACTTGAATAGACAATTACAGCGTCTGCAAAAATACTGAATCAACATCCACTGTTTAGAAAATCTGAAAAATCTAATTTATACTGGCACTTCCCTAACCCACAATCTCCCCAGATAAATCTGAAATCCAATCCAAATGTATATGAGGCCCAAACTCAACCTGTTTTTCCCATGGGTGTTTATAAAGCGAAAACAGTCCTCACGGGGAAATCAGTCCAGCTTCCAACAGCCCACTACAACGGAAACCAGAGCATCTGGGCATCGGCGCAAACTAAATAAAGTCAGTCAAGAGGTGGCACACAGTTTCTGCTCAGTACCAAACAGTGAATATTTCAGGCTTGGGAGCCATATAGTTTCTGTCGCAAATACTCAACATTTGTAGCATGAAAGCAGCCATAGAATATATATAAATAAATGGGAGTAGCTGTGTTTCAATGAAACTTTATTTTCAGAAACAGGTCAGGACAAATTTGGCTGACTTCAGGCCATATTTGGCCAGACCCTGCCTTAGTCTAAACGAGTAGTTCAAAAATGTAGTGGCTAAAACAAAACCACTACATGTGATTTTATAAAATCACATTTTTTTCTTATTTAGCACTGAACTGTTCTCAAACATAAAATTTTAGGGTAGTATTTCCAATCTAAGCTCTCTTTTAACACATTACGACAGTGGTGCACCTTTCTCTCATTGAGGAATAAAATGGCAGAGTGAATAAATCTTAGGTATGTTCAAACACGTAAAAGTTATTCAAACACATAAAAACCATATGTTTAAGAATTGACAATGTATTCCAATACAATGGCAAAATACTCCAGAGTAATAACTATAATAGTCAATAAAATGAAACATTTAAAGACATACCAAATTTATCATTTCAGTTCCTTCTACTCAATTTATAATATAATTGTATATTTATATTCTTTCTGAATATAGAAAGAGTTCTTAAATAAAATACCAAAAGCACAAACCATTAAAGAAAGAAATTTTACTACATCATTTGAAATATAAAATTTCCTTAGGCTACAAATGCCATAAAACTCCTGAAATGGATAAGCCACAAACTGGCAGAAGACATTCATCAACAACATAGCTAATAAATGATTAAGACGAAGCATATATAAAGAACTCCCACAAAACAACAAGAAAAATGCAAATTAGTATTATGGTGGTATAGCATTTAAAATGTATCCAACTAGCAAACTGTTCAAACTCCAGCCATACCAAGTGATGAGATAATATGAAGCAATGAGAACTGATACATCGGTTTGGAAAAGAATTTCAATTATCTTATAATGTTCAACATCTACATCTTAAAAGTCAGTAATCCCACTCCTAGGAATATATAGACAGAAACTTCCAAATACATACAAAATACATCACAAATGCTCATCCCCTGGGAAATGGGCGAAGTCGCACCACGGAACACGGCACAAAGGAGAACACTAACACGATAGCACGAGCATCAATGTGAACGAATCTCAAACAAGTGAAAACAAGAAGCAACAAAAAAAATGCATTTAATATATCACTTATATTAAGTGTAAACATTCAAAATAGAATTCTTCATTGTTTAGAGTTACATGTATGTTGTTAAAAATATAAATGAGGCACAGAAATAAAAAAAGTACCACATCCAGGTTAGAGGAGGAAGAGGGAGGCTCACAAGGGTAGGCAAAGCAACTGGAATAGGGAACCTCACTTCATAAACAGTGGTAAGTATATTATCGCTTAAACCTTTTTGTATGTCTGGAATATTTCATTAAAATTTTTAAACAAAAGTTATACATAAATAACTAACTTACAGTGGCTTTAGTTAAAAAAAAAAAAAAAAAAAAGACAGATTCAGAGACTCCTCTGGAGTGATTTTTTAACTGGCTGAAACACTACCATAGGGCAAACCTCAGCCACATCTTTTCGGTTTCCCGAACCACTTGCCATTGGGAAGCAACTGCTCATCTTTGAATATACTGCGCCACCTTGTGCTCAAAGCTTCAAACCACTACAAACTGAGAGTATCAAACCTGAAAATGTCTACTCAGTAATATGCTGTTTCATGAGGTTTCTCTTTAAGTTAAGCACTCATAAAAATGACATTTCAAAAAAATATCGTTTCTGAAAAAATTGGAAATACTTTATATTTCTTTCTGGTTATTTCCTGTTGTAATTGTTCATTTGACTCAGAGAATAACCTGCCTTTTTTTCCTTAACTTTAAATATATAAAGTGTTCAAATGAGTAAAAGTCAAAATTATAAACATTTAAACATTTAAAATGCTAACAACACTTTCATAAAGAAACTTACCTTCGAATGTGTAATTGATAAGGTGTCTACCCACACACGCCAGCCACCCCACTCATACTTGACTGCATGGTAAAGCAGGATTCTGAATATGGCGTACACCATTTCCGTTATCTTTTGCTCATCAGAATTTTTAGGATTAAAGAAGCAGAGAGACAGCATCCACTCTTGCCACACAGAACACTGTAACAAGCTCCTAAAAATTACAAGAGGTTACTCAATTACTTAAATCATCTGAAAGAATTCTAAAAAGTAAAAGTTCAAAACAAAATAAACAAAACACCCACCTTCATCTATGCATTGAAACAATTAAAGAATGTGGTAATGAAAACTCAATTTAACTATATGGTACACTACTCACATACCCTTAATGAAAAAAGCACATGGAAAATTCATTTCACAGTGTTTTTTAAAGCAATTTTTGTTAGACAAATGGGCTTATTCAAACCTGGACCTGAATATTGAGAATGAATACTTTCTCATATGCTCACCTTCTGTTTTCTCTACTGTTATTAAAAAGTTTAATCATGTCAGAAAGAAAGGCTCTGCGTACTTCCATGCTCTCTGGGCACTGCGGAGAATTTCGAAGTAGGGTTGCGATTACTTTTAGTATCTCTGAAAGACAATTCATAAATTAGTAAAAAACCAGAACACTACAAACATTTCATGATGAAAGATCATCAATATACTACAATTTGTTTCATACCCCTGACATAAATGTGTGCTAAAAACATCCTCCTTTGTGTTATCAAAAAAATCATCATATGCCAAAAAACATAACACATTCATTAATAAGCATCCACAAACAAGAATTTTTTTTAATTTCACCATTACAATATTAAATGATGAATTTTAAAAGGCTATAATAAATCAAGTTAAATTATGAACAAATTAAATGACGGTAAAAATACTAACAACTCTCCCTACTCTCTGCCTATTAATACTGCTGATCTTTTTTAAAAACACTATAATCAAAAATATCAGGAAAAAAGATTAAATTCACAACTTCAACAAAATTTATGGTATGCACCTACCCTTTTCTTTTTCATCATGAATTTAAAAAACAATTTTTTTTATCCTCACCTGAGGACAGTTTTTCATTGCTTGTAGAGAGTGGGGAAGGGCAAGAAGAGGGGAGAGAGAAAAATGTCGATAAAAGGAGCAGATCATCATTTGGTTGCCTCCCAGACACACCTGGACTGGGGACTGCCCGCTCCCTAGGCCCCACAACCTAGGTATGCACCCTGACTGGGAACTGAACTTGCAACCTTTTGGTACTAGAGAACGCTCAAACCAACTGAGCCACACCTGCCAGAACTCATGAATTTTAGAATATGTCAAGATTTTCTTCCATACTTTTAAAAGTAAAATTAGATACCAAAATGCACAAAGGAAATTATTCAATACTCTGAAATAATACAAATAAAAGTACTATTATAATGGTCTTAAATATAATGCTGTCTAAATTTTTTTTAAAAGATAACCATTTTTAATTTTTATTGAATTTATTGGAGTAACATTGGTGCCTTAACTTTCTTATTCTGAACTTTAAAAAAGAAATTCTTTAAAATATGTACTTAAAGAACTTTAAAAAAGAAACAAGAGCTATAACCCTGAATTTAAAATACAAATTTTTACCCAATTAAAAATTTATTTTTAATTATATTTTATTGATTATGCTATTACAATTGCCCCAATCTTTCCCCTTTTTCCCCTCCACCCAGCACCCCTACTCCCTCAGGCAATCCTCACACCATTGCTCAGATCCCTATGTCATGCATGTTCTTCAGCTGCTCCATTTCCTATACTGCACTTTACACCCCCAGGGCTATTCTGTAACTACCAGTTTGTACTACTTAATCCCCTCACCTCTTTATCCATTCCCCCCACAGCTCCCTCCCACCTGGCAACCATCAAACACTCTCCATATCCATGATTTTGTCTCTGTTCTTCCTGTTTGCTTTGTTCATTTTTTTAGATTCAATTGTTGATAGATATATGTTTATTGACATTTTATTGTTCATAGTTTTGATCTTTTTCTTAAATAAGTCCCTTTAACAGTTCATGTAATAAAAGTTTGGTGATGATGAACTTCTTTATTCTTGTCTGGGAAGCTCTTTATCTGCCCTTCAATGAGAAATTCTCCATGGCCAGGTAGCCCCATTGGTTAGAGCATTGTCCCAACACACCAAGGTTGCAGGTTTGATACCCGATCAGGACACATACAAGAATCAACCAATGAATGCATAAATAGGTGGAAAAACAAATCTCTCTCTCTCTCTCTCTCTATTCCTCCCTCCTTCTCCCCCTCCCTCTCTTCCTTCCTTTCTCTCCCTAAAATCAGTCAGTCAATAAAAATTTAGAAACTCTAAACCAGCCTTTGCCAAAGTTTTTGGTGATTCTGAAGAAGTAAGTTCAAAAGAGCAAACATGTAGATACTTTACCATACAATTAATGATATTTGGGGAGCAATTTCTTAATTCTTCTAATGAAAATCTAAAATTTCTCTACCTGAACAATTCACAATGATGGTGATAATCATAATGATGATGATGATGATGATCATCATCATCATCATCATCATAGCCACTAATTTTTAGGCTATACTATTGTAAGGTACTGTTTAAGAAAATACAGGTGCCCTGGCTCAGGGGTTGAGCACTATCCTGCAAACCAAAAGGCCGCCTCAGGGCACATGCCCAGGTTGCAGGCAAGGTCCCCAGTTGGGGGCCTGTGAGAGGCAGCCAACTGCACATCAATGTTTCTCTCCCTCTCTTTCTCTTCAGAGAAATTACACTTCAGAGACATGTATGTGTCTCTAAATCTAATACTGAAACAGAGTTCCACAAACACAACTCACCATACAAAAAGTAATTAAATTTCAAAACTCTACAAACCATTCATTGTAATGCAAGTAATCTTAAAAAGCAAGATGAAAAATGTACACTTTGTACAAGTTCTTTAGAATTCTAAGTTAAACTGTTAAGTACACTAAGTTCACAAACAATTGAAAACTACCTTACATGCAAGATCTTATGCATGTAATTCTTCAAAATCTCTATATAAACATTTCCACATAGCCTAAGGTCAATCTCAAGTCAAACTCAACATCAAACACAAATAAAACTAACATTGTATCACCACCTGTAATGAAATATTCTTCACTGTGTTTTCAACATCAACCTAAGGTTTTCCACAGTGTAAGCACAGAGAGGAGGGGCTGGGAGCAACAGGTGCAGGTGCTCACTCCCCGGGTACAAACTTCCAGTTACTAGGTGACATTCTGAAGAGGTCATATACACATGGTGACCGCAGTTAACAAAACTGGGCTGTACACTTGAAGGTTTTTAAGAGAATAATCAAACATTTCCACCACATATACACACAGAAAATTTCAACTGCATTTACTAGCCTTATTGTGGTAAATATTTTACAGTATGTTCCTATATTAAATCATTAGGTTAAACACCTTAAACTTATACAATACCTCAATAAGGAAAAACGAAAATTAAAAGAAGTATTTAAATACATACGAGGATTCTGTATCTTTACTGAAGAATCAGGATCTGGATGCTGTTTATGGATCACTTGCGTACAAATCTGTTCTATAAGAATCTACAGATGTAAAACAACAGACCGTATCATCATAATCACTGTACTGCCATCACCGTTAAAGCACTTTAAGTACAATAACAATCAACATTAATTTATACAGTCCAATATTATCAAAGTAAATATCCTCTGCATCATATTAAATGATTTCAACATTTTAACTCTGTTTTTACTGAATCATAAAATGAGACATTGAATAGTTAATACAATGGAGGAAATACCTAAAAATACCGCTTGCTTACTAATTCATATATTAACAGATCAAGATGCAGCCACATACCATTTATATTACAATTTCAAAATTGTACTTCAAACCTGAATGATCTTAATTCATCTATATGCCATCAACTCAATTACATAGTCATTTCCATAAGAAATTAGTGAAATCAAATTCTAACTATTCCTACCTCAAACAGGACATTGTATGTGGTCATGGTGATTAAATTTGTGTGAAGCATGAGTCTCTCAGCTAACAGGGAGAACAATCCATGTCCAAGCATGACTTCAGCTTTTCTTCTGTGATGACACAGAAAGAAAGAATCAAATGCACAGTCTTAGTATGCACTATTTTGTATGAATGATGGAGACACAAAAATGTTTTTCACATTACCAATAAATTCCAACTCAGTAACTCTCCCAACTTTCGTTGACCTAGGACTTATAAGGCCACAAAATCTTTAAGGGGAGAAATACAAAGTACAATATAAGCACAGCTAAAATTTAAAAAGAAAAGTATAAGACTAGCTATGCCACAACACAGCAAAAATCTTCACCAAAATCTTCAAAGCAACTATATATTAATTAGTTGCTACTCTTTGTCAGCACTGAGCTAAACTCTACCATGGATGATAATCTAAAGCCTAGTAAGTGGTTAAAGAGAAAAACAATGCAGAGAAAAAGGCAAAAGAAATTAAGAAAATGAGTACCATGGTGATAAATATACTAAAACTAAACTTCCAAGCAAGAATTTAGAAAATGAAGAATTATAAAATTTAATTCTATACCTGGCTTGTCTTTTTTTTTTTTTTTTTGCAAACCGCTGGATAGTAACCTTTTCGGCTTCGGAGACCATATGGTCTCTGCAGCAACAATTCGACACTGTTGCCATCATGTGGAAACTGTGACAGATACTGACCAAGTAAGTCCCTGTGCCTGTGTTAGAATAAAACTGTATACAGGCAGCCAGGTATTCAACAGAAATACCATAGTTTGACAACATTTTCCTACCACCAGAATGGTTATTTTTCAGAATAAGCCAATCCTGGTACAAGGAACAATAGGTAAGACATGAATATCTGCATCCAGCTAAGAGAAAAGAATGGAAGCTTTAGTTTTTCATTACACATATAGCAGAACACATTGCGGGCCAAACATCCAAGTTAATATGGCAGCTTTTAACGGTGCAGAGAAAGGGAAGGATGAGCAAGTCACCGGAAACGAAGTCCCCACTGCGTCTAGAATTCAATCTATACAAGTGTGTTCCCATACTGAACAAAAACAGGAAATTTAAGTAATTTTCATTAAAATAACACATTCCTGCTCCCACTTTATCTTTAATGTGTAAAAATGAGATTAAATATATATAGCATTTTCTGAATAAAAATAGAGAAAAGAGAGACTACTTAGTGCAAAACAAGTAAGTAATATACTACAGTTCATTTTAGATTTCATGCATACTCACTTTGGGGCCAGGTGTTTTAAAAAGTAGCCCATTGCCTTGAGAGCTTGCACTCTGATTCCTTCACTTGTTGATGCCAAAAGTTTATAGATAACGCTGAATGAATTAGAGAACAAATTACTTCAAGTGTATTATTCAAAAAACATTTCAAATATATGTAAATTTTTTCATAGTCATATATTATAAATCTAATTTCAAGTAAGATATGAGTGAGTTTTATATACACTTATAATATTTTAAAACACTTCTCACTATAGGTTGTCTTCAAAAACCCAGTTTAGCCCTGGCTGGTGTGGCTCAGTGGACTGAGTGCCGGCCTACGAACCTAAACGTCACCAGTTCAATTCCCAGTCAGGGTACATGCCTGGGTTGCAGGCCAAGTTCCCCACTGGGGCATGCAATGCCAATTGATGTTTCTCTCAAATATCAGTGTTTCTCTCCCTCTCTTTCTCTTTCCCTTCCCCTCTTTCTAAAATAAGTAAAATCTTTAAAAAAAATCATTGCTTAAGAAAAAATCCACTTTAAATATAAAGAAACTTATAAATGAAAAGTGAATGAAGAAAAATATACCATGCTAATGTTTACCAAAAGAAAGCAAAAATAGCTATATTAATTTCAGACACAGAAGGCTCCAAAATTAGTAAAGTTATCAGGGATAAGGAAAGGAATTAAGTAATGATAAAGGTGGGAATTATCCAAGAAGAAATGATAATCCTTAACATGTATGAGTATGTGAGGACAAGTAGATGAGTTCACTATCATAGTCAGAGACTTCAACATCCACTTCTCAGAAATGGACAGGCCCCAGCAAGCAGAAAATCAGTAAGGACATCAGGGAATTCAACAATACCATCAATCAATTGGATGTAACTGCTACCTATAGACTACCTCATACAACAGCAGAATATACATTTTTCTGAAGTTCACATGGAACATTCACCAAGTAGACCACATTTGGGGCCATAAAACACACCTAAACAAATGTAAAGATTAGAAATTAAGTCCTGGCTGGCATAGCTCAGTGGATTGAGCGTGGGCTGCGAACCAGGCATCGCAGGTTCGATTCCCAGTCAGGGCACATGCCTAGGTTGCAGGCCATGTCCCTCAGCAACCACACATTGATGTTTCTCTATCTCTCCCTCTCCCTTCCCTCTCTAAAAATAAATAAATAAAATCTTTAAAAAAAAAGGGCTAGAAATTATATACTGTTTGCTCTCAGACCACAGAATTAAACTAGAACAGAAAGATAGCTGCAAAATTCCAAAATGCCTGGAGTTTACACAACACACTTCTAAATAAAATGTTGGTTAAAGAAGAAATCTCGAGAAATACTAAAACTATTTTCAACTAATTAAAACAAAAACACAACTTATAAAAGTCCACGCAGCAAACACTATGCTTTACAGGAAAACTTCTAGCACTGAAAGCACATACTAGAAAGGAAAAACTTAAATCAGTAATCCACCCTAAGAAACTAGAAAATGTGGGTAAAACTGAATCCAAAGTAAGTAGAAGTAAATAAGTAATAAGTGATAGACTACAAGCCAACATAATAAGCGATAGACTACAAGCCAACAAAACTGAAAGCAGTAAATCAACAGAGAAAATCAACAACACCAAAAGGTGGTTCTTTAAAACAATAATACAATTAATAAGCTTCTAGTCAGCTTAAGAAAAAAAGACAGAGGACACAATTTATTAACATCCGAAATGAAAGAGGAGCTATCACTACAGATCCCATGGACATATAAAGGATAATTTAAAAACACTACGAATAACTATGCCCACAAATTCTGTCATCTAGATAAAAGAGACCAATTCCTTGAAACACGCAATCTGCCGAAACTCACAGAAGAAAAAAAGAGATGCTCCGAATAGGCTTGTACCTACCAAAGATACTGAATAAACAATAAGGAATGGTCCAAAATGGAAAGAACCAAGCCAGACAGATTCAGTGGTAAATTCTACCAAACATTTAAGAACTTCAACCGATTCTCTACAATACCCTTCACAGAACAGAAACAGAAGAAATACTTCCTAACCCATTCTATGATGCACCATTACCAAAACAAAAGCACTGCAAGAAAACTACAGACCAGTATCTCTCAAAAGATGAAAAAATCCTTGAAAAATATTCAAATCTAAAAAAAAGTATTAAAAGAATTATATTCCATGACTAAGTGATATTTATTATCCCAGGTATGCAAGGCTAGGTGAACATTTGAAAATCAATTAATGTAAGCCATTATGTGAACAGATAAGAAAAATTACTGATCCTATCAGTAGATGTAGAAAAACCATGTGCTAACATCCTATACCCATTCATGTTAAAAACTCTGAACTAGAAATAGAGGGAACTTAACAGAATTATCTACAAAAAGCCCACAGATAACGTACACTTAAAGGGAAGAAACTTGAAACTTTCCCAGTAAGATCAGGTACCAGACAAGGATGCCCCTGCCCCCATTCCTCTCCAACATCATACTAGAAATTCTTGCTGATGCGGTAAGGCAAGAAAAGGGAAAAAACAGTATACAGACTGACAAGAAACACATAAAAGTTTGTTCACAAATGGCATAACCGCCTATGGAGAAAATCTAGAACTAAGCAACAAAAATCCTGGAACTGAAACGCAGTTACAGCAAGGTGGTAGAATGTGAGTCAAATGCTTCCCCATGTACCAACGATAAACAAGGGTAATGTGAAATTAAAAGCATAACAGCATTTACATTAGCACCCAAAAAATGAAATGCTTAGGAACTCACTGGTATTTACCCAAAGGAGCTGAAAACTTACGTCCACACATGAACATTTTAAGCAGCTTTATGTACAATTGTCAAAACTTGCAAGCAACGAAGATGTCCTTCAGAACATAAATGGATAAACTGCATACATGTGAATAACAGAATATTATTCAACCCCAAAAGAAATAAACTATCAAGCCATGAAAAGACATGGAGGAACTTGCACTGGATATTACTAAGTGAAAGAAGCCAATGTGAAAAGGCTACTGTATGATTTCAAGTATATGTACATTCTGGAAAAGGAAAAACCATGAAGATGTTAAAACTATGGAGACAGGGCTTGGAGAGACAGGGGGAGGGGGAGGAAAATAAACAGAGCACAGGAAATTTTTAGGGCAGTGGCAATACTCTGCATGATACCCTAATTACAGGCACATTTCATCACACATTTGTCAGCAGAATGCACACCACCAAGAGTGAGCCATAGACTGTGTGACTGTGACGTGTCAATACAGGTTCATTAACAGTCCCCCTCTGGTTAGGGAAGTTCACAATGACAGCGGTGGGTAGCTATACCTCTGTGGTAGCAGGAGACAGATGAGAAATCTCAGCACTTCTTTCTCAGTTTTATTGTGAATATAAAAACTGCTCTAAAAAGTAAAATATTGCAAAAAAACTTTTCTGTGTCATGCTAGTTATTATTCCTTTTACTGAAAACCAAGAAATGAGAACAATCTGGAATATTTAGAAACTATGGCAACTTTTCCACGCATGTACATATGCAAATTGTAAAGCATAAAGCTGGCTCGGAGAGAATTACAGGCGTACTAGTGGTCTTTTACACTTGGAGATTACCAACATTGTTTACATCGACACAAATAAATCACTGTTTAATGGTAGCACATATTTATATTGGTGAAATATCATCATCATGAAAAGAAAACAGGAAAATGAATGACAATGATAACAGACAAGGAATGATAATCAAAAATAAAATACATTTTACAAAAGTAAAAAGATTTAAAAGACAAATGAATGTGAAAGTAAATTTCATATTCAAATCCCAAAAATTACAAAGTAATCAACTCTTCAAAAAAATCTGAGGTCATTCAGCCAGAGTCTGTAGATTTCAATGTAGCAAAGCATAACAAAATGTGAGTATAATACCAAATTTGAGGATAAGCAAAGTTCAATAAATTCATTATAGCCTTTCCTTCCTCATAAACACTTAGAAAAAAATCAGAAACATGATTATCTTAAAACATTAAGACTTCAAATATGCTTCTATGTAAAAATTTCAACATTTAATAACTAAGTTTTAAAAAGATCCAGTAATACTTTGCACATCTAAGACTCTGTCATCTTCCAACGAACCACTGATATTAAACATGTGGAAAGTCTTGATACACTGAACTCTTACCGTAACCCATTCCTTTGGTCAAAAGCAGGTATCATTGAGTTAGGATGCTCTGACATTAACGCAACAAGCAGCTGTAGAACATCCATTAGATTGTCATCCTAAAATCATTGCAGAAAAAATTTTTAAAGATAGAAAAAATAACTTATTTGAACGCTGAATACTTCTAGAACAGAAAGTTCAACTTCAAAAAGTAAGTAGGCATATATAGTATATACTTGTTTTAACAAATTGGTTCTTTACATATATGTGTTCATCTGTACAACTGAAAGTACACAAAACCAAATAGTCAAGTAATTTCTTTTTTTTTATATAATTTCTTAATAAAGAAATAAAATGCCTCTTATACCACAGGTGGCAAACATAAGGCCTGCGGGCCAAATCCGGCCCTCTACCTTGTTTTATCCAGCACCTTGTTTCTACCCAGCAGCAGTGCCAAGCTCCTTGCCCCTCATTAAGGGGTAGTTACTTGTATCCAGTCCTAAAATCACATTCAGCCCTTTGAAGGCAACTGAGAGGCTCATGTGGCCCCCAGTGAAAATGCATTTGACACCCCTGTTTTCCACTATATCAAGATTTCCTAAAACATATTCTATAGATATTAACCTAACTTAACAGGATTTTTTTAAAGGAAGGTTTATACACCAAGAAATTTGGGGAACTGCATTGTTCTTTTAACTATAGCAAGAAGGCAGAGCCTTCAACAGGTAACAGATGCAGCGACTCTGGCAGTAGTGTGGGGGGCAACATATGATGTACCGCATCCTGAAAATGACCCAAACTGCTTTGCTCACTGAACCTCTCAAGCAACTATTTCCAAACGACGGCTTTTGGGGAAATGGTGACTGGATGGTTCTCACATACTATCCACTTTCAGCATTAAAGATACAGATATCAATGAATGTTGACTGGGTTAACACACTACTGTGTGTTGTGTAACTTGCTAATATTTACAGAATAGCACAGGATCATGTATGAATTCTGAAGTTTAAAAAAATTCAAGGAAATTCTTCACAACTGTTGCTGAATATTTCAATGTGTATGCTCATCATTAGGGCCAACTTGGGCAACACTGACCACAGAGGTAAGGGAAGCAGCAGTTGGCTATCTCTGCCGCCCTGTGTCTAGGTTCCATCCACTGCTCTTCAACTTTCCCTTATGGCAGCTACTTGAGAACCTGATTCTCTATATGCTAACTATTCATCTACGGCTGGGGCACTGAGACTTTGGAAACGTGTTATTTGAAGGAACTGAAAGATCCCTGAATAGATTCACAGACAAGACAAGGTCACTGTGACTTCCAGTTTCTCTTGTATGAATTACTTTTGTCCCTTAAGGTTAATAAAAATCAGAATCACATATAACAACAGATTACTAGGGAAGTGCAACTGAAAATCTTCAACTGTTAGACTGGATCAAGAACATCTAAAAACAGAATGCTCAACTCAACAGTAAAAAGAAATCACAATCATCAATGTCTGAGCCAAATATAATCCCATGAAGAAATTTAATCTATTCTTTTCTGCCCCAATTAACAAAGACGGGTCCCAACAATCTCTCTCATTTATTAATGATTAAAGAAGCCATTATTTCATAGTGCAACAGATACTTATTAACTAACAAAACATGGATTATAACATAAGAAGGTAAGTTATTAAAAATGTGTTTTATATGAAATTCCAATTTCCAAAATTTACTTATTTAAAACAAATTTAATTAAATTATTTGGTTAGACAGCATCTTGCATATACTACATTTCCCCAGAACTAAAAATAAGGGAAAAAACCCATACATATCAACCTGCTCTTCAACCACGTAATTTGAAGCCCCATTACAATGAGTCGTTCCACTGAGCAGTCATGCACAATCAACGGGAAGACTATGTCTTGTGAATTTTTAAATCCAATTACTTTTAGTCATTTTGGGGACCTGTTTTTCCATTTGTTACACTGGTTCCTGGAAATAAACTAAAAGTATTCTTTGATACACTTCATAGTTTAGTTAAGGTCTAATGTTAACACTTTTAAAGCCTTTCATGATATTTCTCTGAGCCCTCTTGTGTTAATAAAGGGTATTTATATGAAGGTTACTAACATTTAGTTCCAAGATACATTTGTTCCTCATTATAGGTGTACCATTAATGAAACACAACTTTTTAACTTAAAAATAAAGCCTATAATACAGCCTGAAGAAAAAAGAAAGCCTGAAACATAAAACTGAACTGTTACCTCGTGCATAGTGAGCAGGTAGTTAAGAATGGCCTGTAGTTCATCTTCCTTCACTCCAGAATCCTTTAAAAACATGAACAAGTATCTTAAATTTGCAACTTAAAAAACTTTTTGATGGAAATTATACACATTAAGATTTGTCAACATGGTCAGATGCCATTAATGTATACAAAAAGATAATGTAATATAGAAACTAAATTTAAAATGAAAACTGAAGGACGCACTAAAGACACACAGTTTTCAAGACTGCAGAAGTCAAAAGAGGTCTGATATCAGCATCCTGGTTTGGGTACCTTATATAATACGGTAACCTATCTAATAAAGCTATGAAATCCTGAAGTAAGCAAGCCAAAAATAGTAATTAATGATAAAGATTATTAGCCATACCCATCACTCCTCTAAATACAGAAGATAGCTTTTCTATTAATCTTTTCTATTAAATTTGTAAAGTAAAATAAAGTTTCTAAAATTACCAAGTTAAAATGTTAGGTATTAAAAATTAAGAAGTAATTTTACTGGAAAAAAAATTGATTTCTAAATAAATGCAGTATGAAATTTTCAACCTAGTCTATCAATTATTAACCATAAAACAAAGGCACACTCTAAAAAAAGAGTAAGATAATTAAGAAACAAAAAACACACAATAATAAAGTCAAATTAAAAGATAAATCTTTAAATAAATGAAATGTATCTGAGTCTACAATATACACTAAAAGTTAAATCTACTTACTGTAACATTATGTAACAGCTAATAAAGCATTAAATTGTAAAGAATAAGAAATAAAATGTTATAAAAATACCGAGTAAGCCCTGGCTGGTGCAGCTCAGTGGATTGAGCAGCAGACTGAGAACCACAGGGTCACCGGTTAGATTCCCAGTCAGGGCACACGCCTGGGTTGTGGGCCAGGCCCCCAGTGGGGGGTGCTTGAGAAGCAAGCACACATTGATGTTTCTTTCCCTCCCTTCCCCTCTCTAAAAATAAATAAAATCTTTAAAAAAAATACTGAAGAAAACATGGGCAACAAATACATTTATGTATTGCCATCTTATAAACAAAAACACCTTCCTTAAAAATAATATTGAATTTTACTCTATCTATAGTAGAATGACTTTAGACAAACCATAGTCATTTCTAAAGGCTGACACACCTATCAGGTGTATTTATACAGGAAAATTATCCCTCCGAACATGAATGTCAGGTATAAGGGGCTCCCTAAACTAAAACCTCCTTGAGCAGCTTTGCTGACTGCTGCATCAAGCAGTGCCAGGTACAAAACAGAAACAGCAAATACCTGCTTAACAAAAGAATGAGCACACCTGAACTGCTACAGACTTTCATATAACACCTATCACAATTATCAAAGAACAAACATAATAATGAGTATCTTTCAAAGTATTTTCCAATGTGTGGCCCTGGGTAACAGAGCAAATAAACCAAGATTGTATTTTATTTGAAATTACAAGTTACAATACACACATGCTTTAGGATAATAGAGATGAACTCACCCTCATCACTAATTGCTTAATGAACATCAATAAGAATGCTCTTAGAGAAAGTATTTCTTTTTGAGTAGGTCGTGGTCCATCTTTAAAAAAAAATACATATATATACACACACTTAGTATTTCAAAGACCACAAAGCTAAGTATACAATTTGCATTCCCAATAGTTTTTCCACTTATTTATAAGAATATAAAGGTCAGTATCCTCAAGAGCCTTATGCTCTAGAAAGACCAGCATTCAGTCGCAGACACAACTGTATACATAATGCTCCAATTACACAAAATCGGCTCTGCTCAAACTGCCCTAAAGAAGTTTTTAAATAATATCAAAGAATTTTCAAAACATAAAAATGAGGTAACAAAATCCATATTCAATAATAGGCACTTATATTTTGTTTTAAAAGATTCTCAGAATGATACTATGGCAACATAAGTTTATCAGAAAAAGAAAAATCTAAACTTCTATGCGAGTTTAGTAGGAAAAAACCTTTTTGTCTACAGTTACCATTGTTGTAAGCTAATCCAAAAATCTCAAAAGCACAACTCAGCACAGTATCACTCATGAAGAAGTGAAACATTACGTTGACTGCCTCTGGCTTCTCTTCTCGAGCAAGTCCTTGGTCACACATGGCTCACATTAAAGTCAATTTTCATGTCTCAAACATATAATTCCCAGAAAGCTTTGAAACCAAACACCCATTGTTCTAAGATCCTAAGTGAGTACCTGTTTTCTGCAATTTTTCCCCCAGTAATCATTATTTACAACTAGTTCCTAGACCACCAAAGCATAAGACCACCATGACCTTGAACAGATCAATTAAAAGTGCAAGAAAATTGTTTAAAATCTCTTCCACATGACAATTCCTAGACAAAGAATAGGTTACAGAGTTACAATAGAATCATAAAGTTGGTCCATCTCTCTCACTTGAAGTCTAAGACTTTCCCAGTGTCACTGATCTATTACAAAATCGTGGCTGGAATAAAACACCAATGCCCAGGGCAGTACATGATACACCAACAGCACCATGAAACAGTCGTCAGGAAATTATTACCTCGTTCTAGATCCACCACAACCTTGCCCACTCAAAGAGATCGTATTACTTGTGTGTGTCCTCACAGCTTTCTAAATTGTAGACAGCACATTCTCTGAGAATAAATCAAGCTTATTTTGAAAAGGATTAAAAAAAAAAAGTACTGTACAAATATGAAACCTTATCTTTCTATATCACTGAATAGCCAAAGCCTTTGAGCACAAACAGAATGGATGTTGTCTGACTCTCCAGCATCCGGTTCCCAATTTCACGCAATGGCCCACAATTTTTATCAAGCAACCGAACCCACCCTCACCCTCAGATCATGGTTTTTGGAGGTGGGAAGGGCCTCAGGCCTGGGCAAGCTGATGAACACCTGCCACACAGATGGGCACCCAATGCAATCAGAGCCAATGAGCAACAAAAACACTAAAAGAGACTCTTTCTGGAAATGCTCAATACAGGCAGATGGTCTTTTGCTGGATTCGAAGTTGTGAAAATGTGAACGTGAAGTGGCTGCTCAGTGCTACGAAGGGAGAGGATACATGAAAAAGCCCACAGAGAAGAGCTGGAGATGAAAGGAGACAAACTGTTGCCAAGGGCCATCTTCTGAGCCCCGCACCAAGTTTTCCTGAAACGGCCAGATTATACAAACTAACTCCCTTTTACGATGTAAGGCAGTTTGAAGCAGGTTTTGCAATACTACAATCAAAAGAGCCACCAATTGCCAAAATTTTTATTTTGACCCCTTCCATGAACTCCTGACATTACGAATGAACATTATACTGCAAGTCATTTAGTTTCCTGATTACACAGGAAAATAATTGCTGAAGTGTTGTGATTTCATTACACTATTTATCAGAAGCAGATATTCCCTACTTTTGCAAGAAAACTCCATCTCCCCAAAAACACTGTTTTCAATGATCTCACTGTGACAAATGACACCAGCAGCAATGCCAGTTGCTACGTAGACTTTCTTCTCGTTTTCAGTGACTTAAAACAATCATTCTGGTCACAGCTGCTCCCAAAACAACTCACACCAGCAAAAGTAGCATTTTTTTAAATAAAAGTAGCAAGTTATTAACCTTTGGTGATCACGATTTAGGACAAACATCAATATAATCAATAGATTAAAAGAAAACTTTGCCGTGATGAAATTTACAAAAACTTCCATTATACTGTAACAGTATTGGTTAAAGAAAAAAAGAAAAGAAAGAAAGAAAATCCTAATTTGCCATATATATCACATAATATATTGACACAGGAAACACACCTAGTCCTTTTGGGGTGATACCACTGCGATCCTGAGGATTCACTGCCCAGTAGTAGTACTTCAGGCTGTGCATGATGAGAAGCACCGTTCCGACTCTCCGGATGGCATTGTATATGTTGACAGTCCCGATGAATTCAGTGGACAGGTAAGTATAAAGTGTCAACTGAACCTAGAGAATCCAAATGATGAGCTTAAATCACAGGAGCACACCAGCGTTTTACCCATCTCTAGTAATACCCTCAGGCTGCTTTACTTGAACTGTATTTGTTCCCAAAAGTAAAATGCTGAGCTTGATAATAACTTCCATGTTAATAACTAACACATATGAACTAAAACCCACACAAAAACACACTCCTTACAAAATAAAATCAGGTTCTTCTTTTACAGAAGCATTATAAAATAAACAAGCCTATCAAATTTTTGCAGCACTAGCATGCTGTGGGAAAAACTGTTTGATTCATATTCAGCAATAAGCAACTATTCATGAGCATGTGTAACTTTATAAAATTACTAATGCTATGCGTGGTGCTTTTAGAAATTTTTCTTGTTTTGGAGAAAATTAGAAGCTAGGAAAACCTCAAGAAAAGAAAAGTTGCAGTAGCTGAAAAAAAAAAAAGTAAAACTAAGTCAAAAGAAACAAACCCATACAGAAACATGTAAAGCCTACCATAAGAAATACTTACTATAAAAAATACAATTCTATTATAATTATTCATTACTATAAAGATTGTAAGCATAACATTACAGTCTATAAGCATGTTTATCATCCCTCTCCTCCAATTAAGGATTCTACTAACCTTAATTTCTAAGTAAATAATCCAAATAAACACACTAGAACTTATTAACTTCAAAACAGAAGCTCTTAATATGTGAGACAAAGAATATTAAGTGGTGCCCCACCACCACACGTTTCCTCTGAACACAAAAGTTCAGCCAAATTATGGCTCTAAAATTCACCAAAAACTGTACATTTATGACAGAACAACATAAAGAGTGCTTTTGGTCTACACCAGCGATTTCCAACCTTTTTCACCTCCTGGCACACATCATCTAATTACTACAGTTCTGTGGCACACTAAAAAAATGTATCCCATTTTTTGCAGACCTGGAAAAAAAATAGGTATAGTTTTGGTTCATTCACATCAGATCGCTATTGTTGTGTTGGCTGTTGTCATTTTTTTAATTTAACAGTCAAAGGGAAAAGAGGTCAGTGATCCTAACTAAATAGTCAGGTACTGCATACTTTAAAAGTTCTTGCAGCACACTGGTTGAAAATTCCTGCTCTACTTTAATGTCAAAATCAAGAATTTTTCATTTCATGGGTAGTGGACATACTTTATAAATTGAACACCTTTAAAAATAGAGCATATATACTCCTGTAGCCAAAGGCCAAACTTTTCCTGATCATTTACAATTGAGCATTTTTGTTACCTTCCCTGGACATGGAGGACATTTTCATTTTTAACCCTGCAAAATACCTGGTGATTTCTTTAGAGAGCGAAAATTAAGTGCCTCTCATCCAGTTGCTTGAAAAAATAAACAATCAGGGCTAAATAACCTAGGGAATCAATCACTAACCATAAATGGTAAAGAATGGCTGATTACAAACCACTTAAAATGGAGGCTTAGAAGATGATTATAGTTTAGAAAACTACATATACACACTGTAATCCAGTGACTTGCTGAAGAGAACATTATTTTGACATAGCTACTGCTGTTCAAATGAATAGGCCCAGTTTCCTTTTCACTGAGGTTATTTAACACTTTATGTGCCACGGTTCAAATTCTTAACCATGCTGCTTCAGTTGTCCAGAAAATACTCACATGCACCTCTATATACAGCATTCCATTACAGAAATACAACGGTACACACACTGTCCCTCAGTAGCTGAAAGCCAGTTAAGAGTTTTAAAAAATACACACAAATTTAAGTGAAAAAACTAAAACTGATAAAAGACAGCTACTGAAATAAGAAAGTTTATGAGGTAATACGCAATTAATTGCAAAATGAATGGCACAGAGTTAATGAATACTATGAATTCAGAGGCTAGAGAAACTATTATAGGATAAGCTAAAATAGTCAGGGAAATCTTCACTAATAGCATAGGTATTAAGGTAGGCTTTGAAACTGATTAGTAGGATAGGTAGACAGACAAAAAGGGAAACTTCAAACAGAAAATAATGGTATGAAAGGCTTCCCTAGATCTAGAACAATGGTCCTCATTCCTGACTGTGCATTCAAATACCTGAAAAGCATTTTTTAAAAGCACTGATGTCTGGTGCTCGCTTCAGCAGAACGTACACTAAAAACACTGATGCCTAGGCTCTGTCCCCACCAATTAAATCAGAATCTAGGGTGGAGGGGATGGGTTCTGTTCTTGGTTTTGATTTTTTAAACCTCTCTTGATTCTATCAACAGCCAAGGTTGAGAACCACTGCTCTGGGATAACCTTTTGGTACCTGCCTAGCCTTTGAAGATAACTGAGTTTCTGAGTGAGAAAATCTACAAAGGAGAATTAGCATGAAAACTTAATGCTGAAAAAAGGATTACTTTATACTGAAAACAGTGGAAAACCATTACAAGTTTAAAGGCTCAGAAATGATCTGATGCGAGTAGTATGTTAAAAACATACAGTAATTCTGGTCAAAAAGTGATAAAAATATGGAAAACTGGATAGGAATTAATAGCAACATATTGAGATAAGAACGAGACCTCAAGATTATTCATGCACTAATTATGAATAAACCTTTCCTCACTCACACATTATATGATCTAATAACCACACAAATTGCACGTTAACAACGGTCTTTCCCATTAGACCTGAAACGCTAGGAAGGCAGGATTTAGATCTTTCTTCTTCACCACTGATTCCATATGCCTGGCAGGAAGCGGCCGCTCCAATGAAGGACTACCGCACACCAGACAACCCACCTCTCTTGTGAGGTCACCAAAAAGACTGTAGCTGCGCAGATCAAAGATTAATGGATATTCTAAATCACTGTGAGCACCCTTTTCCAAAAGCAAAGTTTGATTCATACATCCATATCCTCAACTTTGGTAAACAGAGGTGAATTTACCAAAAACTAGTGAAGCTCAAACTTTATGCCCACTCATCCATACAGGCTCCTTCAAGACCCTAACCCTAATTTTGTATGCATTTTGTCATATTCTTTTTCTTAAAAAGCTCCTCCATCCCAAAATTGCATGACCTTCAGATCAAACAAATTTTGGATCTGCCCTTTGTTATAACTACCTTTTAATAAAATAAAAATAGATATAATTCCTCATAGATAGACAAAGCAGACAGTTAAAATAGAAGGAAAGTTTAATATTCCTAAGTCAACTGCAAATTCTAAAGAGGAAATTAAAGAAAATTATTAACAAGGAAATGGTAAGAAATTGAGTGTAATAATACCAGGACCTAAGGAAATGATATAATAAAATTTTAAAAACATTTCCCTACAACTAAGTATTAATAAGAGCCTTTTGACCACATCAAAAGAGACCCCAAGCCTTACAAATATGCTGTTTAGTAAGACAAAGAAGTGTCTAGTAAGAGGTTTAAAAAGTAACTTGAAACAATCCTTGAAAAGAAATAAGACTGAGGGTCATAGAAGAGAAAGAGGTCAAATTTGAACCTGCAGATAAAAAGCTACAACCTCCAGCTGTCTCCTTTGATTATTTCCAAATGGCAATCAGGGTCAGCAGCTGTTTTTCTCTTTAACATTTGAAAAGACCAGCTGAAAATAAGATACTATGACTCTAGAAACACAAAAAGTCTGTAGACATTTTTTTCTGACAACTAGAATAAGTATGTGCTATTCTAAACATGAGAAACATGGCAAGTGGACCAGAGGGAGGGAGGAAGGGAGAGAGAGCAGAGAGGAAATTAATGGGTTTGAAGTAATACAACTTCTAATAAAAACCGCAGATAATACAGATGCAATTATGTAATTTAATAAAAATTTGTTTCAAGTTCTCCTTAACAATACCACTATTAATACTGTTTAGGACAATTTAATACATTAGGTTTTATCAAAGGTTTTATTTATATACTTTATCACAAATACACAAACATTCACTTAGAAGTAACTGGTTTACTGTTACAGTACTAAATGAATTGTGTACAAATATAATTCTATTTAAGTTTTAATTAATGTGAAATTAAAATGATTAAATGAGACCAGTGTATCATCGAAGTCTTCAAGAAAGGGTGACATTTCAGCTGTTCTTAGGAATTAAACTCAGGAATTCATCATGTTGGCGGAATGTATATGCTTGTAAAGAGGGAAAGAGTTCAGTGAGTTAAGGAATGAAAACATTCACACAAATATGTGTATTTTCAATAGAACAAAACTACAGTTACAGAAATAGTGCATTTATAATACTGGAACTGTCCACCTTTGATTCATATTTAGTAAATCAAAGTCTCTCTGAAATAAAATTGTATTTAATATAACAGCAGAAAATAAAGACTACAGCGCTTTTTTAAAAATACTTACACTGCTTTACAAAAAGAGAAAAAGACTTGCAAATTTACCTAAAAAATATGCTTAGCCAAAAAATGTGATCCGCTGAAATCTTACATAATAGCATACAAAAGGATTTAAAAAATCCTCAATTATCACTGAAGAACAAACACTTGAAGACACTAAAGCAAAATCGGTGTTCCTATTACCTGGGCTGGGGCGTGAATCCATATGGCCGGGTTCAGGAGAATGTGATCACACAACTGCTTGAGCAGGGGCAGCCCACTGTGCAGGTTACTCAGATATTTTGAAAACGCAAGGCAAAGTTCAAGCACTGCTCTGCTGATGTGGGATTTGGAAGACTGCAAAGAAAGGTATTTCAGAGGTCACTGACATCACAAAGCAGGGTAAGTAAATGAAAGGTTGTCAGTATCAGAAAAATGTTGGCCCACAGGCTATGCTCAAAGTTAAAGATGCCAAAAGACTTAACCACTTTTCTCTAATAAAGCAATGGGGGCAAGACAAAACAACAGAAGATTATTTTAATTTAGGTGATTTTACATCACCAAGGAAACACTTACGGACAGCATTTCTCAGCCACTTAGGAGATCAAGTCCATGGCCTGCAAATTGAGAATCAAACATGTAAAAAGCATTTTATACTTTACCTTTTCAAGACTATATCCTATTACCAAAAAGCCCTTGCAGGCAAGCATCTGCTCCTGCATGGCAATTGAATTCTTCAACAACTCCATGATAAAAGCCAGCAAAGTTGAACTGGAATGAGAAAAAAAAAACAAAAACTATGGTTTAAAAAAAAAGTTATTAAAAAAAAAGTAAGACAGATGAAGTCTATCATTTATCTTAGTAAAAGTTCTCCATTTCAAGGAAATTGAAGTTCTGTTAAAACCGTCTCAGCATTATTCCAACCTAGAATTTTATTGTAAGATTAGGATTTACTCAAATATTTACTTCCTGGAATTTATCACAAACATGTTAGTAAGTGAACTGCTTAGAAACAATGTGACAAACATGCACAAATAGAGAAAAATAGGCAATAACCAAAAACAAGTAGTAAAATGGCTAACATAAATATATACAGGCTTTAAAGAACGGATCAAACTTTGATCAGCCAGCGTATTCAACTGTGAAGGACAAGCAGCCAAACAGAGGAAAGAGATAAGTAGAGCAAAGAAACTGAGCTAGAAATCCTAAAAATGTGTTAGGGTTCCAACTGGCCTACTTCGAAGGGAGCAAAGGGTTCACAAAGGGGAAGATAAGAAAGTGAAGTTGAAGATAAAGTGAAATCCTCAAACACTAAGTTAAGAATTGTGTTCATTATCCCAATAGGAAAATCAGAATTCAATAGTCAGTCAAGAAGACCCTTAAAAGGGAATAGCCATGCTCCATCCTCACAACTCCGACTAGAGATACTGGAAATGGAATGAAATAAAGTCAGCTGTCAATTCCTCCTCAAAGGCTCTGAGAGTTTCCCACAAAGAGAGAGAAAACATGACTGGCAGTCAAAACTGCCTTTAACTATCAGTAATTCCAATAAAGATGTGGAAAAGTTAAAAAAATAGTAACCAAGGAAAAAAAATAACTAAGCCATGTAACAAAGATTTCAGACCAAGATGTAAAGAAAAATTCATGAAGTTAGTAATGTGTGTCAAGGATCATTTTCAATTTTTAAAGTCAATAAAACTGAAATGTGATACTTTATTACTTTAAAAACTCACTTTGTTCTCTAAAAATAATCTGGAAAAAATTATTACATTATCAAATATATACACTGGTAGTAGACCTCAAGTTATACATCAAAACAGAAATCTGACAAATATTTTCAAAATTGGAGAATGCAAAACTCCTTTAAATTACTCAAGGAATAAATTAAATGTAACTTTTACTATAAATAGTTTCAAAATAGAGCCATGAAAATTTCATTTAGACATCCTCTCCAAAGCTTTTTAACTTGCCCTAGATACCTAAGTCTCTGCCTTTTTTAGATTCAACACTACAGAGAAAAATGTGTCAAATATACATTCTAACAAAAAGATTAAATCATCTATTATATAACATCATGAAAATTTTTAAATAACATTCAATTACTGGAAATCAAGAAATATGAGGGTCAAGATGGAGGCATAGATAAACACACTGCCTCTTCCCACAACCAGAAGAAGGACAACAACAAATTTAAAAACAAAAACAACCAGAACTGACAGAAAAATCAAACTGTATGGAAGTCCAAATACCAAGGAGTTAAAGAAGAAACATTCATCCAGACCGGTAGGAGGGGTGGAGACAAGACAGCCGGGGCAGAGAGGACTTGAAGCAAGGCAGTAGCTGGTGGACCAGGAAGTCCCACATTTGCATGTGGATAAACCAGGAGGAACAACTGGGGAGTGAGACAGATCTCGCAGAGGGAAATAAAGCCTCAAACCTCTGACTAAAAACACCTATGGGGGTTTGAGGCAGCAGCAGCAGAAACTCCCAGCCTCACAGGAGAGTTCACTGGAGAGACCTACAGGGTCCTAAAATGTACACAAACCCACCCACCTGGGAATCAGCACCAAAAGGGCCCAATTTGATTGTGGGTAGCGGGGGAAGTGACTGAAAGCCAACAGAGAACTGAACAAATGGCATTGTTCCCTCTCGGACCCCTCCCCCACATACAGCACCACAACATAGTGACCGGGGTTGCCCACCCTGGCAAACACCTAAGGCTCCGCCCCTTATTATGTAACAGATGCATGGAAACCAAAAAAAATGGTCCAAATGAAAGCACAGATCAAAGCCCCAGGAAAAATACAACTAAGCAATGAAGAGATAGCCAACCTATGAGATACGCAGTTCACAACATTAGTAATTGGGATCCTCACAGAATTGGTTGAGTATGGTCACAAAATAGAGGAAAAAGTGAAGGCTATGAAAAATGAAATAAAGGAAAATGAACAAGGAACCAACAGTGATGGGAAGGAAACCAGAACTAAAATCAATGGTATGAACTAGAAGGAAGAAATAAACATTCAACCACAACAGGATGAAGAAACAAGAATTCAAAAAAATGAGGAGAGGTTTAGGAACCTCCAGGACAACTTTAAACATCCCAATATCCAAATCATAAGGGTGCCAGAAGGAGAAGAGGAAGAGCAAGAAATTGAAAACTTATTTGAAAACATAATGAAGGAGAACTCCCCCAATCTAGCAAAGGAAATAGACTTCCAGGAAGTCCAGGAAGCTCAGAGAGTCCCAAAAAAGTTGGACCCAAAGAGGAACACACCAAGGCATATCATAATCACATTACCGAAGATTAAAGACAAGGAGAAAATCTTAAAAGCAGCAAGAGAAAAGGAGACAGTTACCTACAAAGGAGTTCCCATAAGACTGTCAGCTGATTTCTCAAAAGAAACCTTGCAGGCAAGAAGGGGCTGGAAAGAAGTATTCAGTCATGAAAGGCAAGGACCTCCATCCAAAATTACTCTATCCAGCAAAGCTATCATTTAGAATGGAAAGGCAGATAAAGTTCTTCCCATATAAGGTCAAGTTAAAGGAGTTCATCATCACCAAGCCCTCATTATATGAAATGTTAAAGAGACTTATCTAAGAAAAAGATAAAAAATATGAACAGTAAAAAGACAACACATGCACAACTATCAACAACCAACCCTAAAAAAACAAAAACTAAGCAAACAACTACAACAGGAACAGAATCACAGAAACGGAGATCACATGGACAATTATCAGCAGGGAAGGGGAGGAAGGGAACGAGGGAAAAGGTACAGGAAATAAGAAGCCTAAGTGGTAGACACAAAATAGACAGAGGGAGATTAAGAATAGATTAGGAAATGCAGAAGCCAAAGAACGTATATGTACAACCCAGGGACATGAACTAAGGGGGTGTGAAATGTGGGTGAGACGGGTGTGCAGGGCAAAGGGGAATGAAGGGGGGAAAACAGGGCAACTACAATAGCGTAATCAATAAAATATATTTAAAAAAATATGAAAAGCTCAATTCCCATAATCACTACCAAATAACAATTTAAAATGTTTTAATTAGAATGTTAGATAAAAATATATTTCCGATAAATCCATTATCACTATTTCTAACTTTATAAAAAAACTTTGAGCTTCTATATTTCCTACTGATAAAGAATTTAAATTCATACTATTATTTTTGATATGGATTTGTAACAACATTTGCAGTTCACAAATTTCTTTAAATTACTGTGCAGCTCAGTAATGATGACAATAGCTCGCATTAAATTAAAGGCAAAAGGACAGGCACTCACCAAATAGTCAGGTCGACCTCCTCAGATAAGTGCTGCCTATAATCCAGCTGTGCGAAAAGCGGAAACAGCACTTGTACTCCTCCAATTGAATGCATAGCACTTTGGATGGAATGTGTCAAAACTGCCTTGACATCCTTATAAAACAGAACATAATATAAAAATTCCAGTGATTTCTTTTTCAAAACAATTAAAAATAAAGCCTAACAGGAACAATATAATGTTATATTGCATGTATGTAACAGAAGCTACCAACTACACATCAATAATACATCCAAATTTACCATTAAAAGTATTCTTAAAAGAGTCTGGCCAGTACCTGGAGCATGAGTGCATGGGGTGAATGAACAAAAATCGAAGGGTTGTCCTTAGGAGATGATTCGAGGCAAAGCTGGGCATCAGTAGCACGTGGATTGTACGTGAATGCAATGGCATTACAGAGTTTGCCATCGTACAATAAAAGTTTGTGATGCTCAGCAAGGAACAGGTCACTTTCTGCTTTGAATTTAAATGTACCCTAAGAATAAAAAGAACAACAGTCAAGGCAGAACGCCATGAAAAGAAAATCTAGATGCAAATCATCACAGATAAAAAAATTTAAGGAGCAGACCACTAGTCACTTTCCTAACACTATCAACTATACACATTTAATTACTTCTGAAGTGGGCTGAATTCATGTTTAAAGTATAATGGAAAACAAATCAACCTGACATTAAAATCTTGCATTCAAAAAAACATAAAAGTGCCCTGGCTGGTGTAGCTCAGTAGACTGAGCGCAGGCTGTGAACCAAAGCATCGCAGGTTCAATTCCCAGTCAGGGCACATGCCTGGGTTGCAGGCCACAGCCCCCAGCAACCACACATTGATGTTTCTCTTTCTCTTTCTCCCTCCCATCCCTCTCTAAAAATAAATAAAATCTTTTAAAACAATGTAAAAGTTAGTGTCTTCCCCATAGAGTATATTGTGTCTCTTTTTTCACTGAATTTTTGTCTTCATTGTTTCTTTACTTAAATTGTGGTAAAAAGAACATAAAATTTACCATCTTAAATATTTTAAGTGTACAGTACAATAGTGTTAACCATATGTACACTGAACAACAAATCTCTAAACCTTCTACATCTTGCCAAGCTGAAACTCAATACCCACTGAACATCTCATCTCCACCTCCCCCCCTTCCCTGGCAGCCACGTTCTACTTTCTGATTCCACGAGTTGCACTACTTCCTGTAACGTGTTTAGATGGAATCAGAGTATTTGTCTTGTGACTGCCATAATGACTTTAAGATTCACCCATGTTGCTACATGTGACAGATTTCCTTCTTTTTTAAAGCGGAATATAATATTCCATTGTATGTAATGCCACATTCTCTTTATTCATCCGTCCATGCACAGTTAGGATGCTTCAACTTCTTAGCTATCATAAATAATGCTGCAGTGAACCTGGGTAGCACAAATATCTCTTCCAGATCCTGCTTTCAATTATTTTGGATATATGCACAGACAAGTGCTCAATCATATGGTAATTTTATATATGTATACTTTATTAACTGTAATTATAAGGAAATCAACTCAAAGTTGATTGTTTTCAAAAGAACCTAGCAAACATTAAATGCCTCCCTAAAACCAAAGTAGACCAACAGCTTAACCTAATTTTCCCAAATTTTCTTGCTTCATGACATTCTTAGCATCTCAGTAATTTTTATAGCACTCTAGACCAAAAAAATATTAAACATTTTTGTTTATTAAGTAGTTTGATCCAAACAACTTCAGATTTCAACAATTTAGTAACCATTTGAAAAAACTATGGTACAAAATGGAAAAAAATGTGTTTCCTTCATTAAATTAATTATTAATGGGATGTACATGCATCTTGTCACTGCGCAAATTCTCCAACTTTGGAATCAGATTTCATACTTTATCCTCATTTCCTGTTTCACACTGATTTTCCCATGGTACTTGTTTTTTTTAATCACAGCAACTATTGAAAACTTAGCTATGCAGCCCTGGCTGGTGTAGCTCAGTGGATTGAGCGCGGGCTGCGAACCAGACATCGCAGGTTCGATTCCCAGTCAGGGCACATGCCTAGGTTGCAGGCCATGTCCCCCAGCAACCGCACATTGATGTTTCTCTCTCTCTCTCTCTCTCTCTCTCTCTCTCTCTCCCTCCCTCCCTCCCTCCCTCCCTCCCTTCCCTCTCTAAAAATAAATAAATAAAATCTTAAAAAAAAAAAAAAGAAAACTTAGTTATGCAAGCCCCAGCTGGTGTGATTCAGTGGACTGAGTGCCAGCCTGCAAACCAAAGGGTCACCAGTTCGATTCCCAGTCAGGGTACATGCCTGGGTTGTGGGCCAGGTCCCCAGTAGAGGGCGCACAAGAGGCAGCCACACACTGACATCTCTCTCCTTCTCTTTCTCCCTCCCTTCCCCTCTCTCTAAAAACTTGAGCTACTGTCCCACATGTGACAAGTATACTGTACTTCCCTCAAAAAATTAAAGGACCCTCTGGACTCATGTGAATTCCCTGTGGTACCCCTGATTACTCTGACATACAGTCAGTAACCCAGGTAAATTGCCCCATGCATCACCACCTTCAAATCAAGCTCAACCAGCACTGCGTAAGCAGGGAACAGCATGTAAAGCACCTTGTATCCTAGGCCCAGCTGATAAATAGCAAAAATCTGAGCTGCATTAAGAGCTTCACTAAAAAGGTAAACTGCAGTCATCTGACCACAGAATACCCTATTAGCATCTGCTGTTTCTGACGAGCCCAGGAAACACTTGTCAAAGGTCTGTGAAAGAAAACAGAAGATTTTGTTACAGAAAAGAAGAAAAAAATCTTCTCCAGAAATAATAATCTATATTGGTATATATGTTCTGTCCATGCTAAAAACTATAATCTGAATAGATTAAAATAGTTCATTTAGCCATTACACTTCACTCATTCCCATGTGATGTAGTGATCAGGAAAGACATCACAGAAAAGAAAAAACAAAACTTGACGAAAAAGTAAATGTAGGAAGCAGAGTCAAAGAAATCATTATGGACCCTAAAGGTTCATAACTGGGCAACCCAAGGAACAGATGGAAGAACAGGCTTTGGAGCCAGGAGGAAAACCTGGAGCATAATGAATCTGCCTTTGCTGTGAGCTCATGTGGACGGAGAAGCCACTGCCAACAGGTCCCATAAATTTGGTGAGAAGTTGAAACTGCAAAGACGGATCTTTTTTTGCACTAAATAATTGTGGTTTTATTATTTTTAACAAAACCCAAAGCTTTGCACCACATTAGTGTTCTAACACAAGAAAAATCCCAAGATTTTCATTGAGGGGAGTGTATTTATATACAGAATATTGATTTTACGTATATTCTCAATATTAAATTATAAAGAATTTTATAGACATCAAGTATAGATGATGAGTAAGTCATGAGAGTAGCTGCAATCCTTCAAAAGCAATGTATAAATCCAGAAAAGCAGTTGTAAGTTATTCCTCTAACATAAAAAAAAAAATTCTTTCAACAACATCCAGGTTGCGAAGATCACATTTTAAAATCCCATGTGTACAATGAAGAGGGAAAGAAGTTCTTCATATCTCTTTGAAAGTGTCATTTTACACCTAGAAACCATTAGAAAGGATGTTGAACATACATATTAATATTAGGGAACATTGAGAAGTGTTAACACTTGGGTTCTAAAGACAAACCACTAGGTCAGCTCACTGTATCACATGCTGCTGACCTCGGCAAGTTACTTAGACTCTCTGTGCTTCAGTCTCATCTGTAAAGTGGAGGTTACAATAGTACTTATCTTGCAAGATTAGGACTTTCAGAAAACAAAGGTATTATTACCATGCCTGGAAGGTTAACTTAAGGAAAAAACAGATTATAAAACAAAACAATAATGAGAACAGTTATTCAGCAGTCTGCTGGTAGATTTTTTGAACAGTATCTTATTTACTCATCACATTAACCTTCTGCGACAGGTATTATTTTATACTCATTTTTAGGTAAAAAAAATTTAAGCCTAATAGATTAAGTAAGGTCATACAGTCATTAAGTGACAGATATTCAAAGAGCTGATACCCAAACCCGATCTGCCTGCTACAACAACCTGAGCCCCTAAGATCAGCATCACAGTGTGTAGTGCCTACAGCATAGCACGTACACAGAAGAAGGAGTTAACGGTGAATGGGTTATTCGGTCTGCATTCATTTTCCTGATCTGTGCTTTTTAAGCTTTCTCTTGAAATTATAACTGAGCGGGGGAAGAATATTCAAATTTAATTCTAATCTATGGATCACTTTTTGAATCCTGAAAATGTAACAAATTATCTATAAGTTACAAATTATATAAAAAATCTGTAAGCATGCATCACCTTAACTCATTCATAAAAATTATCAGAACCCTGTAGTAGACCTCACAAGTTCAATTTGATCAATGGACCAATGACACACTTCCAAGATAAACCCACTGTTACCTATAAATCCCTATTGCTACCCTATCCAGATTAATTTTGTAAAAAAGGACAGAGTAATAGCCATGTGACATATTAACACAATTCTATTCTATTAACATATTAATATGCTAGACAAACTATGATTATGAAAACACACCATTGTGGTACTCCAAAATATATATTCAGTGTAAAATACCTTTTCTTATTTTAAAAGTTCATGCTTTTAAAATAGTTTTTTCACTTTAACATTTTCCAAGTACTTACATCACTGGTGTTGACAAACCACGTGATCTCTCCATAGGAAGCCAGCTCACCATTTACATAACACCGAAGCTCACTGTTCTTCCATCGATTATAAACGTGCACTACAGTTACCATGTACCACTGGATAAGCAAGAACAGTTAGGAAGAGAGAGAGGAGGATGACCCTTCTAATAACTCAACAGCATTGACAAGTAACAATTAATAAATTAAAAATAAAATGATTTACTTGGTTAAATTCAATATTCAACCTCTGGGACAATATATATTGAAGGGAGCTCTCAACAGGTAAAAACAATCGTGAAGTTATTTTCCAATGTTTCATATTATAGAAATTTTCAAACAAACCACAAAAAAGTTTAAAGTTTAGTACAAACACTCTCTTTCTCACCACCTAGATTCCACAACTGTCAACATTTTGTCATATTTGTTTTATCTATCTACATACCCACCTATCTATGTGGGTATATACACAGTTTGTTGATCAATCATTATTTACTCTATAAGTTTTAAAGTAAAGAAGAAAATATGTTTACTACTAGTAGTAATCATACTAAAATAACTGCTATTGATATTTTCACCTTGCATTTCTCCTGAACTCTAAGTAAATATGCACTCTTCCCATTGCCCACATCGGAGAGGTGAACCATCGTCCAGTGATTTACAACTGCATTTTCTGGAGCAGTGTAAATGGAGTTGTGAGTTACCCCAGATCATGTCAATAACACTAAAATGATGCATCTTGAAAGCTAGCATAGCTTATTAACATACTATAACTCAGTAAGATCACATACCTTTTGTGGCTTGAAATCAAATTTCACACAATGTTGAAAGCCTTTTCCTTTCGACTTTATTGAGGTTATAATCAAACAGCCCCCAACAAAGTGAGCAGAATAACCAAGACCTTTGCTGGTTCTGAAACTATAGAGAATAGGTTTCATTTTACCTCTAAATATTCTTCTCATTTTCAAAGTAAGATAGTAACACTAAGGAACAGAAATACACACCAATACAAATATGGTTTATCCTTGTCCACATTGATGTTATTTACAGGATCCATCCTGAGCCAGGTGTGAAATGTAAAACCATTCTGGTATGGCCATTTGGCTATGGGAGGTAGAGCAATAGCCTGAAGGAAGAAACTTCGAGTTACTGACACACGTGGGAAACTTTACTATTGAAGTCATAAAAATGAGATTTCATAAGGCTTCATCTGATTTTACATCATAATTAAAATATCTAGAAGAAGTCTCTATCTGAAATTCTACATATTCCAAAATATACAATAATGATATTTAATTAAACAATAGAAACATTTCACGTGACCTGCCAGACACTCTGAATTGTTTGCCTTATTTCATACAATGACATATCAAAGAGATCTCAATTAAGAGGTAGGTAGTGATATCAAATTGGAACTCTTGTTAAAATGTTATGGTAACAGAATGGAGAAAGATGGACAAAAAAGGAAAGAAAAGAAGCTTAGAATATATTTTTAACAGCAAATATAAAGTTGACGGGAATTAGCTCATAACATTTTTTGCAATATTTTTAAACTATATTCAAAAGTGACTATATAAACAACTCTACCATTTGATTTAAATTTTTATTTAAAAGATCTTAATAATGCAAGGGACCCAGAATAGCCAAAACAATCTTGAAAAGGAAGAAGAAAGCCAGAGGACTCAAACCACCAAATTCAAAGCCTACCACACAAGCTTCCACAGCAAAGACTGTGTGGTGATGGCATAAGGATGGACACAAAGATCAACAGAACAGAACTGAGAGCCCAGAAATAAGTCTCATATGTGCTCAATTGATTTCCAACAAGATAAATCAATAAGAATAGTTTTTTAAAACAAACATGCTGGGATAACTTCATATCTACAAGCAAAGTATGAGGTTGACCAATACTCTCATTAAAAAAAAAAAAAAAAAACCATGGTAAATCTCCATGACACTGGGTTAGGCAAATTCTTCTTAATTATGCCACCAAAAGCACAAGCAACAAAAGAGGAAATATATGAACTGGACTTCATCAGAACTAAGAACTTTTGTACTTTGATAGATACCATCAAGAAAGTGAAAGGACAAGGCAAATTAACAAAGAAAAATATTTGCAAATCATGTATCTGATAAGGAACACACACCCAAATATAGCATAAAAATGCTCACAATTCAATAATAAAAAGACAAATGAAATTTTAAAATGGACAAAAGATCTGTAGGCATGTCTCCAAAGAAGATATGCAAATGGCCAATAAAGACATATAAAGATGTTCAGTATCATTAGCCATTAAGAAAATGCAATATATCCTGGCTGGCGTAGTTCAGTGGATTGAGCATGGGCTGCGAACCAAAGCATCGCAGGTTCAATTCCCAGTCAGGGCACATACCTGGGTTGCAGGCCATGGCCCCCAGCAACCGCACATTGATGTTTCTCTCTCTCTTTCTCCCTCCCTTCCCTCTCTAAAAAATAAATAAATAAAAACTTAAAAAAAAAACAACAAACTCATATGCACATATATAAATGGCACATATATTTGTGTGTGTGTGTATATGTATATATTTTTTTTAAAAAAGAAAGAAAATGCAAATAAAAAAAGAAAAGAAAAAAATGCAAATTAAAACCATAATAAGATACTAGTTCACATCCAATATGATGGCTATAATCAAAAAGACAAACATTAACAAGTGCTGACAAGCACGTGAATAAACTGGAACCCTCCTAAATTGCTACTGGGATTATAAAATGAGCTTGCCACTTTAGAAAACAGTCTGGAAGTTCCTCAAATGATAAATATACACAATGTGATGCAGCAATTCCACTCCTAGGTACACACACAAAAGAAATAAAAAGTATGCCCACACAAAACCTCATACACAAAAGCCCATTGCTGCATTTCCAAAAAAGCGAAATAAACTCAAAGGTCCTCCAATTAATAAATGATTGAACAAAATGTGTTATATTTACATTAGAATATTAGTCACAAAAAGGAATGAGGCACTGCTACATGCTACAACACAGATGGACCCTGAAAACAGTAACCTAAGGGAAAAAAAATTACAAAGATATTGTATGATTCCATCTGTATGAACTGTCCAGAATAGAAAAATCCATACAGACAGGAAGTAGAGTAGTGGGTGCCTAGGCCCAGGAGTCTGGGAGAAAATGGGCAATGACTATTTATGAATACAGGTTTTCTTTGGGGAATGACAAAATGTCCCAAAATCGACTGTAATGATGGCTGCACAACTCTGTGAGCCCACTAAACCATTTCACTGTGCACTTCAAATCAGTGAATTATATGGTATGTCAATTGCAGCTCAATAAAACTGTTTAAAAAAGATCATACAACACAAGATTGTGTTTATCACATATACAACTTATGTGTGTATATATATATATATATATATCATATACACACATACTCTTTTACATGTATAACGTATTCCATAAAACATGAAAACATGACAGAGCCAAATTTATGTAGTAATACTATTGAGATTTCAAGAGGCTGATTTAAAATGAATGTTGTAATAAGAAAAAAAAATAAAAGAATATATATTCAATGTGTACATATGTTCTCTCACCAAAACAAGAATGGGGGGGAGTAGAAGATGTATAAGTTTTAAAAAGAAGATGTGAAAGTTTTGTAAAAATAATTTGTGAATACTTTAACTTCCCCTTTTTAAAATATTTTTATTTACTTATTCATTTATTTTTTAGAGAGGAGGGAGAGAGGGAGAGAAACAAACATCGGCAGGTTGCCTCTCACACACCCCCAACTGGGGACCTGGCCCACAACCCAGGCCTGTGCCCTGACCAGGAAATTAAACTGGTGACCTTTAGGCTCGCAGGCTGGTGCTCAATCCACTGGACCATATCAGCGAGGGCATTACCTTCCCTTTAAAAGCTCTATTTAAGGAAAGAGATGAGTAACTGAATACATTTAAATCTATCATTACATCTATTCTCACCTTAGCTAGGTGGCTAGGTTGATTGGAGAGTCATCCCATAAACCAAAAGGCTACGGGTTCAATTCCCAGTCACAGCACATGCCTAGGTTACAGGTTCGATCCCCAGTCAAGGCACATATAAGACACAATAAATCAATGTTTCTCTCCTCCCCATCCCTTCCCTCTTCTCTCTCTAAAAATCCATGAATATATCCTCAGGGATACTGATTAAAAAGAAAATCTATTCTCTGTAAGTTCCAGTAACTTTTGAGGCTAACTGCTGAACTTTCAAGATACATGCAAGGAAATGGAATGGACATGTTATAATCTCAGAGAATTATAAATAATAAAATTACAACATGCATTAAAAAAAGGTTAATCTCATGGGTATACATTTTTTTATGATCAGAAAAAAATGATAAGTTCAATGCCAACAGAGTCAAAGTATTCTGGTTCAAATCTTAAATGCTTATTAAGGAAATATACAGGAAAAAAACCGTATGAGCAATACAAATTTCCAAAGAGTGCTGTGTATTTTATGTAAAACATTCAAATGTTACTCTTTGAGAACGCTTTCCGTAGAATCTAACAAGTAAAGTACTGAGAGAACCAAAGTAAAAAAAAAAAATGAGTAAAAGTTAAGCTCAGAAAAAGAACAGAAACATTTTATTAAAAAATGTTAGCTTATAATAAGCAGAGCAACATAATGAGGTTAAAAAAGAAAAGCTTCCATAAATAACATATATACATTACATAATATATCCTATAATATTCTGAAACATTACAGATGTTATTTTCATACATAATTATCTTATTTATTAACTTATCAATGGCTTATAAGAATGCTGAGACTGATATAATATGGAAACTCAGAAGTCAGGAAAACTTGGCTAGAAAGTTTCAAAGAGTTACTCTCATTCTACACACCAGCTGTAAAAGAAACAGAAACAGAGAACTGTAACACTAAATAAAGATAAAAGTGAAAGTGTTACAAACAAACATCTGAGATGCAGAAAGATTATCTATAAGACACCGTGACTATGTTGAAAAGAACTGGGCTCTTATTCCATTGCTGCCCCAAGATGTAAGTTGGCCGTTTTTGTAAGTTTTTGAGCCTCTATTTCTTCACCTCTAAAACTGCTGGTAAAAGTAACATATGCAATTGCTGTGAGGATTTAAGATGGTACACAGAATTTTCTACCTAATTCGGAACCTGTCAGAGGTGTTTACAGGGCGGTACTTTAAGGGAACTCCGAGTGATCTCTCCCAGGATTTACTTACTGCAGCACTCTTTCCCGGAAAGTTGAAGAAGGCATCAGGCCCGTACTTCTGAGGCACATGCTTTAACACAGACAGCAACTTCCCAGCATGTGGAGGCTATGAAGACAATCAACAATTCATTCACCATACGATTCACCATAAAACAAAAATACCTCTCTCCTATAATCAGACTTTGATGTATCCAAGAATAACCAAATAATCCTATAAGCTAAAATGCATAAACTAACCACAGAAAGGTTATTTTCAACTATCTTAAAAAAAATGAGCAACACTCTACAACATGTTTTTGAAATGCTGTAAGTAAGAGGTGTTCAGTAAATATGAACCAATGTCATGTGACACTTGAGACTCTTCTCCACACTATAGCAAAGATGATCTTTTTACCCTTACAAATGAAATCAACCCACCACCCATCCCTCTTTAAAACACTGTTTTCATCAATAAATAATGTTTACCTTTAAGGGCACTTTAAAAATAAAATATAATAACCGTATAACCACACCAAGAATTATTAGCCCACTTTACGGAGAAGGAATCTGAGGCAGAGGAATGTGTCCAAGGTCACACAGGAGACAAGGGTGGGATCAGAACTTAGTCTGACTCCAGATCCGTGCTTTTAACCACGACACTTTTGCCTCAATACTATCTCTTCCATTTAGCTTCCCCTGCCTTTAAAACAAAGATCAAGACCCTAAGCGTGGCAAGATACTTCACCTACAATACCTCTACCTACCTCATTAGCCCATCTTGCATCTCCACCTCCCACTGTCTCTGCACTCCATCCACAATGCCTTCTCTGTCTCCTTCCCATGGCGGAGCCTGAGCACCAACTATTCCTTGTCCTAGAAATATTCTCACTAATCCTACTTCCCGTCCCTGTAACTAAGCAAATCTTACCCATCCTTTAGAGCTCATCTTAGTGCTCGCTTCCTCAGGACAGACTTCCCTGACCTCTGAGACTGGATCAAATGGCCCTATCATATTCATTCTGCAATATCCCTCTACTATACAGCATGTTATAAAAACTGTAACATTGCACTTATTTCATAAATGCCTCTTTGACTCATAATCTCCACTACATAATACATTAACAACCAATGGCTAGAATGAAACTCATCTACATTTACAAGGAAAAGCAAAGAACAATCAGCGTAAAATGATATACGCTATCATTTTAATCACTTTACCAGCAAATAAGACAAATTATAATGCAGTCTCCTTTGTTAAAAGTTCAAAACCACGCTTAACTACAAGTGAAGTCACTGGCTTCCCTTCATCTTACTTGGTAGCTGCTCTAAGTCATTAATAACTGTCCAAAAGAGTGGGAATCTTCACTTTTAAGTGATGGAGAAATGTTCAATTAATCGCACTGCTTATCAAAATGTAATAACAAGTAACTACAATCACAATGATTTTTTAAAACAGACTCCAAAATGAAATAATGAAAAATAACGCTGCATCTAAAATAAAAATACAGTATTTAGCAATTGTTTAGAGAAATCATTCCTCAAAATTCCCTTGTCTATGAACCAATCAACGAAAAAACACAATGAGATAAGCACTTGCCTCCACACCATGCCGAGGCACTGTGCACTGGGACAGCCTTTCAGACCGTCATTTAGTGTTCATGTTTCAAGAGTTCTTTAAAATGTTCATGCCCACTGAACATTTTATTTCTTTATGTAAAGAAATATATTTTTTACATATTACTTTAAATATATTTCTGTATGTAAAGACATTAATGCAACTATTAAAATATGCTGCATATTCCCAAAGATGAAAAGGAAAACGTATGAACATAAGATGAAATGAAAGATATTAAAAAGAACCAAATTTACAATAGATATCTGAAATCTAAAATTTACAGAAATAATAAATAACCTGAAATTTTTAAAGCATGGAATAAACAAGGTAAAGAAGATTAGTTCTCTTGAAAACACAGCAATGAAAGCACTCTAAAGTGAAGGATAAAGAGAAAAGATTGGGGAGAAAGGTGAGCAGATCTCGGTGACTCTGGGACACCGTCAAGAGGGTTGCGTGTAACTGGAGCACCAGAAGGGGGAGGAAGGGGCAGAAAAATGTGAATAATGAGCCCTGGCTGGTGTAGCTCAGTGGATTGAGCGTGGGCTGTGAACCAGGCATCACAGGTTCGATTCCCAGTCAGGGCACATGTCTGGGTTGCAGGCCATGGCCCCCAACAACCGCACATTGATATTTCTCTCTCTCTTTCTCCCTCCCTTTCCTCTCTAAAAATAAATAAATTTTAAAAATCTTAAAAAAAAAACTTTATAAAAAAAATGTGAATGACCAAAATATTTCCCAATTTGATGACAATGATATTATAACCCACAAATTCAAGAACTTTAACCAGGATAAACACAAAGAAACCATATGAAGAAACAAAAATTGTTGAAAATCAGTGACAAAATCTTAAAAGTAGCCAGAGGACTAGAGTTTGATACAAACAACAAGGTAAATAGTCTAACCATTTTAACACAATAAATTAGTGTATAAGTGTACAGCACAAATTTAAATATCCTTAAACAGAGCTAGATTAAGGATTCGCTGGCTAAGAAATTGTTGTGGACAACATCTAGAAGGCACTAAAATAAGTCTAGAAATGCAACAAAGAAGGAAAAGATATTTGCCAGTATTCCTCAAAGAAATAAACATGTTGACCACCACTGTCACGCAAAGACCACTCAATCCCCTGAGGAGGTGGGTCCAATGACCTGCAGAGCTTGTGTGCACCGTGTGGATCGTTCAAACATGAACCCACTCGTTCACATGTCAGGGTGACAAGTAAACTACTCAGATCATCAGAAAGAGAAGCGATGGGCTGCCACCTAAAACTTTTGTTTTTCCGTCCCTACCCTTTCCCTCAGAAAGCGTTGAATGCAGAGTGAAGAGGAACAATTGGAAGGACGGCCAAATTACCGCCCGGAACACCCGGTTCCCTTGGTCTGCACCTGCGTCAGGTCACAGCAAAAGTACAGATCTACACACTATTTTAGTTGATCTCTGCCCTCAATCTGACATCTGGCCCCTCTGTACACTTTGAAAGAAAAGAGTATTTAGGTGTGTTTTTACCCATTGTCCTTTATCTCCTTGAAGTTTACTGAAGAACAGCTTTAGTTCTCGAACTGTCAAATTATAGCTAGCCAGCACTCCCAACATGTCAACTAAAAGATCTGAAAACAAAGAAAACAATAAAATTTTTAAAATACTTATATTTCTTGAATGATTAAAATATACCGTGCTTAAGAGTTCAGACATTAAAGTTCCTAGTACATGTCAGAAGCTCAAATATTTCTCAAATAAATGGTACTAAATAAGAAAAAGACAGCATTCACAATCACACTCTATTTCTTCACATCCACTGTACTGTAGAAAAAGTCACACCTGCTATCATGCTGCCGACAGTTTCAATTTTCCCCAGTACTTTCTCGACGAGGCCGACTTCAGTGCAGACTTGGAGATTCCGTGTGCTCTTCTTCAGAATGGCTGTAAACATGCTCCAAACTTCCGCTTGGCAAGTGGTGTCACATTTTTCCAGTAGGTCCACCATGCAGATGATACTCTCACCTTCTTGGATAATGAAATTCATCTCCAAGTCAAACTGGCCTCCTACCAACTTCCAAAAAAAAAAAAAAAATCACACACATTAGTGCTTCTTCACTCAATGTAAGTCAAGCACGCTCCTAAGCTTTAGACTGGCAATAACCACCTGTACATTCTTTTCTGCCCTCCATAACATGAAAAGGGTCTTTATTTAAAAAACAAACAACAAAACACAGCTCTAAAAATCTCTAAAAAATCTTCAAGGTAGCACAAAGTTAAGCAAAACTTAGAATATAGAAACGGAAATATTTTTCAACAAAAACAAACACAGAATGTCTTAAGTAAATCACCACTATAGTCCTACTATGAATAAAGATTTAATTCAGCTTTGCAACTGCTTCTAATTCAGTATTTCATTTAAAGCAAAAACCTGAAAATGGCTCAGAGCGAGCACAAAACTTGGAGTTTATCTTTGTCAAATTCCTGTGCCAAATACCTATGTCAAATTCCTTTGTCAAATACCTATGCATTCTGACCCCTCTCCTTCCCTACCAATAATCAGGATAACTTTTGGTCACATACCCAAAGCCAGTAATCAAGAGGACTTATCTCCCTGATACGATTATCAGAAAATCCATCCAGAGAAAGCTGTACTGACCTGCCCAGCCACACCTTGCCATCTCATCTGCAGCAGCCTCTCACAGAGACTTTATAAATTTTAACAAATCCCAACTGTTTAAAAGAATTAAAACGCTCTTACAATTACTTTTGCAGAGCTGTCGTTTTAAACTAGATTTCTAAAAGATCACCGATACTCTTATTCTTCTGAACACTTCATTATTGTTCCTAAACCCAAAAAGTGAGCAAGAATTCAGAGAAAGTCCACTTTACAAAACAAAATACAACAGCTCATAAAACAGTAACAGACGTAACCAAATAGAGTTCACTCCAGAAAAGCTAGGACGGTTCATTGGGAAATCAATTAAAACTCCTGGCAGGCAGGAATCAACATGTTTCTCAGGTTCTGCCAAAGATATACACTGGCATGAGACAGAAAACCCAGAAAAATGAACAACGTAAGGCAGTGTCTGCATGCAGAGAGATAAGAATTCCTGGCAAGCATAGTGGTAAAGGCACTTGGTTCTTCTAGGAAAGCTCTGGCAGAGACTTCAGTGTACAATTCTTGCATCATCAGTAACAAGCAGCATAAGGAGAGGACAGCTGGGTTTCTGCTGAGAGAGTCCCGTGGTGTGATCAGGCCAATTCTCCTAGCTGCATTGTTCTGGCTATGTGATCCCCTAGGCCACCCAAAATTCTGTAAGCTACGTAAGAATGCTAATATAGACTTATTTTTGTTTTGTGAATATATTAGCTTGCTTGCTTTGTCTTTTTTTTACCCCAAAATAATTTCAATGGTTAAAAAAGTTGCAAAACAGTACAGTTCCTGTATAACCTTTATCCAGCTTGCCCTAACATGCATACATTTTATAATCATACTGCCATCATCAGAACCAGGAAATAAACGTTGATACAATACCATTAACACATCTACAGAGACTACCAAATGTTGCCACCTGTCCCGCTGATGTCCTTTTCCTGACCCCGGATCAGCATCCTGCAGTATTCTCCAAACTAGGACAGCTGCACAGACATTCTCGACTCCATCCTTTGGAACAACAAAGGTGTATTTGCCAGGTACTTGATGGACTGTCTTCCAATCTGAATGTTTCCTTCATGTTTAAGTTCAGGTTACATGTTTTTTGGTTAAAAAAAAGTAATTCCCCAAAAGTGGTGTGTGTCCTTCTCAGGGTATCATTTCACACCGTACCTGATGTCAATATGTCAATGTTTGCTGACATTAGCTTGGATTAACCTGTTTAAGGGGGTGACTGTCAGATTTTTTCCACTTTAAAGTTACTATCTTTCATTAAAAAAAATTTTTAAGCATCTTGGGGAGAATCCTTTCAGCCTACACAAATATTTTGTTTTCTTATCATATTTTTAAGAATCCACTGATGAATCTTACCTGCAACTGTAATTACTGTGGCATTGCTAAATGGTGATTTTACATTTCCATTATCCTTCCTAAATTTATTAATAGAAAAAACCTTCTTCAATAACAAAATACGTCAATCACACCTGAAAAGCCTGCATCACGCTCACATAGGAAAACTGAAAAAATTCTCATGAAAATTAGAAACAAGACTAGAATCTAGTACCTTCACTATCCCTCGATATTATTCTAGAGATACAGAAGTCACATTTAGTCAAAAGGCAGTGACATGTATACACGAGTGGAGAGATTAAAATTACAATTATTTTCAGATGATATAATCTATGCCTGGAAAAAGAAAAAGCTTCAACTGAAAAATTACTATGTTGCAGAAAAGCATTTGGTAATGGAACTACTTGATACGGTTAACAATATGAACCAATCTCAAAAGATATATCTGTAGAGCATTTAGGTAATGATGTTAGATATAAAAACTTCACTGTAGCATTTTTGAGTAGAAAATAGAAGAAATGACCCCCCCAAAGAAAACACTGTAAGACAGTGATGAGTAAAGTTGTGTAAAACTACATAATGGAACATAACACGGCCACTGAAAAGAATGAGGAAGCTCCGTTTGACATATAAAGATCTCTGAAATATATTAAGTGAGAAAAGCCAAGTGGAAAAGCATGAATAGTAGGCTACTATTTAAAGGTAAAACATAGACATATACCTAAGAATTATACACAAGAAACTAAATAGTAATTGCCTCTGAAAAGATAACTTTGGGGAAAGAGGGCAAAGGGCGAGTTTTTGTATGCACACTTTGGGACATCCTCCATAGAGACCGGAATAGGTCGAAACCTGGCTGTGACCTGGCTGGTGTGGCTCAGTGGAGTGAGTGCCAGCCTGTGACCTGAAAGGCTGGTTGCCAGTTCAATTTCCTGGGCGAGGCACATGCCAGAGTTGTGGGCCAGGTGCCCAGTTTGGGGTGTGGGAGAGGGAACCGATCAATGTTTCTCTCACAACAATTCTGTTTCTCTCCCTCCCTTCCCTCTCTAGAAATGAATAAATAAAGTCTTAAAAAAAAAAAAAAAAAACCTAGTTGCAGCTAACTAACCTAAGAGACCTTAGCTTCACCTTAACATTATTTATCAATCTTTCATTTTGATCTGTTTATTACTATCGGTAACCACCCTTCCAAGAAGCTATAGAATTAATTTTTAAAAGTAATTTCAAAGAAAAAACAAATATTTCACGAGCTTTTAAATTGAGTTTATATTGTGAAAGCAGCATCCAGACAGGTGTTTTAAATATTCATCTATTGCTTTAAATGTTATACGATATGCCTCTCAAGGAGAAAACTGATGGCACCAACAGCTACACACAGACGTGTGGCATATTTGATATACTGCATGTATGCACATGTATTATACCTGAAAACCACACACAGGGTCTGGAGCATGTCATGTTAACCCTTTCTAATGGTTATTTGAAACTGATCAACCTTCGAAACACAAATTTCTTCCCAATGACAGGGATCATAATCTAAGTCTAGGCATTGGCTAGTTATTATCTGAGCCGCAGTAATGGCTCCGCACTACAAAATGTAATCTTCCCAAATGTCACAGTAAGTTATGAATATCTGAGCAAGTCTAATGCACTTTACTAGCCATGAAATGTGAAAATGTAATCTTATTACTTTTTTATGGTTGTATTTTTTTTTGAATAATGTAGCCTGAAAACTGATGTATAGTCTTTTTCTGCATTTTAGCATGATTTGATCTCCTTTGCTACATAGAACATTTTTCAAAACTCTCTATTTCAACATGCTTTAGTCTTCGCCCGAACTTCATAAACAACTTTTATAGCAGCCTTCAGGGTGGCGTGGCATGCTTTCTACAGATTGCAGTTTAATGGACAAGATTATAGAAATTTTAAAGTATATTATTCAAAGAATTAAAATAAACCTTCACAAGTTTTGTATTAAAACTTAAATTGGGCATGATGATTATTTTTTCAATGGTTATATTAATAAAGTGATTTAAGCTGAAATTAGTAATTAAACCTAAGACACTTATCATTTCAGAAAATCGAGAAACACAAATAGACCAAAAATAATAATCTCTTCAAAAGATTTATAAAACTGAAAAGACTTGCAAACATAGCAAATTCTCATACTTCAAAGTGAAGCAATGTTTTCCATGGAAACTTGCTAAATTTTTCCTCAAAGATGTGACAGAAACAAGGTGTAACAGAAAAACTGGACCAAAGTACATTAACAGCTTATGCTCCTAATTAGATACTCTCAGTCTCTTGTGACAAACCACTTTTTTCTCTGGATCTGTCCACTCCTTTTGTAAAATGAACTAAAAGTAAGCTTATTTTATGTACCTGCATCCTTTAAAAATGTAATTACTCTTTAAAAGTGCCAATCTCAAGGTATTCCATTTATCCCAATGAGTCCATTCCTTAGTGAAAGTGACCCTATACACATTGGCAGACACTAGAAGCTAATCAATAGGGAGAAGTTGAGGAAAAATTGCAATGCTGTGTCATGGACTATGACTCCCAACTGACATTTGCTGCTTCTTCCATAATCATAAAGAGTTACTAATTTGGTACATGGGGTTCAGACAAAAGATCTCACTTCCCAGCTCTCCCTCAAGTTTCCAGCCATGTGACCGAGTTCTGACCAAGGAGGACAGTAATATGTGCTACTTGTGGGTGTGACTTCTCTTTGCAACTCCCCTTCTTCCTCTTACATATGATGCTGACAGAGTGGCAAGAGTCACATCTAGGAATCCATGCTGTAAGTCTCCCATCGAAGACAACAGGGCGGAAAGATCTAGGGGTCCTGATGACTACGGACTGTCTCAGCAGCCCGGGACCACGGAACTACCAGACTGTCACCTGAAGGACAAATACACTTCTGCCTTGTTTAAGCCACTGTCGTTTGGGGCCTCTCTATCGCATCTGCCTGACATAGATGCAAAGGCTATTAGTTGCATTTTCTCAGAAATTGAAAAAAATATATATATATATATATATATTTATAACTTTATCAAATGACATTACCCCATCCCCACCTCTCATACCATAGCAGATGCTAGCTCCCCACCAGTGTCTGTCTTGATCTACTCCTAAGAGACAGCGGTATGCCGTGGTAGACTTAGAAAGAGAAGTAGCTCAATCCTGAATGTCACACAACTTAATTTCTATTGACTCTGCGTGTCTTATAACTGTAGAGATTCGCTATATATAAGTAATAAAACACAGAACAGTAAGTGATTAAATGGTATAATATCATCAGTGTACATATCTTTTAAGATCATCCCTGACATGAAACAATGCAACAAGACTTTGCCTTAGTCAGTTACTAGTACAAAAGAAAGAACGTAGGTGGTGCCAAAATACCATACTCCTGGACCAACACCCAAAAGAAAGGCTAATCAGGCTCTGGAATGTGCCATCCAGTGACCAAAAGAGCAATGCAGTACAACAGTTACCAGTGCCAAGAAAGCACTTTCTCAATTAGAATATGAAATGTGCAATAATTCACTACAATGTTCAACAATAAAATTTCAAAAAGAATTAAAATTTTCAATAAAATTTTACACATATTCCTGTACCTCAGTTCCTTCTAAGATGGTACTATTTGGTTTCACCTTGTAATCATTTTCCTAAACAGCCAAAGGTCTATTTTATATTCAATGTCTCTAACATACACATATTTACACATTATATATGACAGCATTTCTACAGAAAATACCTGAAGACTATGCACCAACTGTTGGTGATGGTTTTCTTGAAAGATAAACCAGGAGGGATATGTTGGCTGCAAATTCCCCCATGAGGAGTGAGGGCTCCCAGCCCCACACAAGGCCCCCCAGCTCAGGGTTCCAGTGACAGGAAGAAAAGTCCCCATAACTTTGGGCTGTAAAGATCAGTGAGGGCTGTGGCCGAGGGAGACAGAGGGCTTCTGAAGTCCCAGGCAGTTTCTCCTAAAGGGTACGTGGGTGGACTTACTCAGGCTCCCTCCCTCCCTCAATTCCCAGTCAGGGCACACACCTGGGCTGAGGGCCAGGTCCCAGGTTGGGGACACATGAGAGGCAACCGATCATTGTTTCTCTCGCACATCGATGTTTCTCTCGCACATCGATGTTTCTCTCCTTTTCATTCCCCCTTCCTGCCCCCTCTCTAAAAATAAATAAATATTTTTTTAAAAAGATGAACCCAAAGAGGCCCATACCAAGATACGTCATAATTATAATGCAGAAGATTAAAGACAAGGAATCTTAAAAGCAGGAAAAGAAAAATAGTTACCTACAAGGGAGCTCCCATAAGACTGATTCTCAACAGAAACTGCAGGCCAGAAGGACTGGCAATGAAGTTAAAAATACAGTACGATTAACAATTGCTCAAAAAACTTTGAAATACTAAAGATGTATCCAACAAAACACTTGCAGGACTTTGATACTGAAAACAACAAAATGAAGGTTAAAGAAACAAAAGATCTAAATTAATGTAGAGATATACTGCATTCATAGTACAGACTTCAGTTCTCCCCAGTGATAATTTAAATTTAACACAATTCCTTTCTTAATCTCAGCAAGACTTTTAGACATATAAAGATTATTCTAAAATGTGTATGAAAAAGCAAAGGACCTAACATAGCAAAGTAATCTTGACAAAGAAAGATAAGAGTGGGAAGAAGTCGTTTACCCAATTTCCGGATTTGCTACAGTAGTCCAACACGACGACGTACTGCCAGAGGGACAGACACAGACATCAACAGAACACAGAAGCAGACCCTCACAAATACGCCCAACTCAGTTTTGACAGAGGCATGAAAGCAATTCCATGGAAAATTCAACAAACGGTGCTAGAACAATTAGCACCACTAGATATCCATAGATTGGCAATTTTGAACCAGTGTGGCATAAGAATTTTAAAACACGCAGTAACTGACTATTTAGTCAAGGGCACTGACCTCTTTCCCCTTAGAATGTCAAATTTAAAAAATGACAACAGCCAAGACAACAATAGCCGTCTGGTGTGAATGCACCAGACGTCTGTCATGAACCATGAATATGTAGGTCATATAAGAAAGTTGCATCTTACTGGGCATGTCCCATAATTAGGTTGCATCTGACTGGTTAGTTCTTGGTACCAGAAATCCTTATACATAAGTATAGGCTCCTGATTTTGTTAAAGTCACTTTGGAGCAAAAAGGGTAGGTAATTATTAGTATTCTTTTTCTGTACGTCAATCAAAATTATACCTATTTTTGTCAGATTGGCAAAAAACATATTTTTGTTGTGCTGCAGAATTTTAGTAATTAGCTTATGTTAGCCATGAGATGAAAAAGGTTAAAAATCACTGCCATAGATGAACAATGAACAATGAACCTTTATCTAAGTATCATACCTTACACAAAAATTAACTCAATACAGATAATGGTTTAAATGTAAAAACACAAAACTTTTTAGAAAAACACAGAGGAAAATCTTCAGAATTTAGAGTTAGGCAGAGTTCTTAGACTTGACATCATAAGCAAGACTGATACAAGAAAAAACTGGTAAATTGGACCTTATTAAAATTTTAAATTTACTCTCCAAAAGATACTGTTAAAGAGAATAAAGTGACAAGCTACAGTCCAGAAGTATTTGCAAAGCACATATCTGACAAAGGAAAATATCTAAAATAAGTTTCAAAATCCAAAAGCAAAAAATTAAAAAAAATTTTAAAATCCAATTATAGAACAAAAATATCTAATGGTCAAAAGACAAGAACAAACATTTCACATAAGAGGATATACAGAAGACAAATAAGCACATGAAAAGATACCACTAGCCTTTACAGAAATGCAAATTAAAACCACAATCGGATGTCATTACAGATCTATCTAAAAAAAGTGACACCACCAAACGCTAGCAAGGATGCAGAAAACTGAATCACTCACATGCTGTTAGCAGAAATGTAAGATGACACAGTGACTCTGGAAAACAGTTTGACAATGTTGTGAAACAACTAAATATGCAACTACTACATGATCTAGCAAATGCACTTCTGGCATTCTTCCCAGAAAAATGAAAACTTTTATTCACACAAAAACCTGTACACAGATGTTTATAGCACCTTTATTCATCATTGCCAAAAAATGGAAACGACTCAGCTGTCCAGCAGGGAAGTGGTTAAATTAACTGGTATATTCATACCACGGAATACAACTCAACAATAAAAAGAGACAAACTACTGATACAACAATCTAGATGCATCTCAAGAGAACTGTGCCAAAACAAAATGAAACAAATGGTGATATAGCTCATGATTCCATTTACATAAAGCTCTTGAACTAGCAAAATTAGAGACCCGGAGAGCACACTGGATGTGGCCAGGGTAAAAGGGAGATGCAGGAGGAGGAAAGTGGGTGTGAACATAAAAGGTCGACAGCAGGGCTCCTCATACGATAAAATGTTCTGTATCTTGATTGTATCAATGTCAATATTGTACTATAGTCTGTAAGATCTTCCTACTAAGGGAAACTGAGACAGGGTACAAGGGATCTCTGTATTAACTCTTACAACTGCATGTGAACCTACAATTATCTCAAAATCAAAAGCTTAATTTAAAAAAATAAGTAACTGATGTGAGTTGTGACTTTGTGGAATTAATTATTCTATTGATTATTTCCCATTCAAAAGAAAACTACATTAATCTAGATGAATCTCTCTCATTGGTAGGAAATAAAAGCCAAATTAAAGGGCAAGGACACACTCCTCAGCACAATTTCTGAGCCATCTAAAGACGTACAAATCCCAGTTTCTTCAATTCTCCCCTTTCCCCACCCAAGCCAGACAGGAAAAAAAATTCGATGTATTTAATCACTCGCCCTATACCTAAAAAAAGGTTTGCCATATAAGATACCAAAAAAAAAAAAAAATGATTAAGCACATATTGATATCGCACAGAGTTTAACTATATATCCTATTGACTCAGATCAAATCCTTGCATTATAGAATAAATATGCAAGTTCAAACCTTCAAACAGGAAATGAAATTTTCTAAATCCATTACATAACTTCAGATTCATGTGTGCACTGAAGGCTAATAAATCATTTAAACCTTCATACATAGAACCTTTTTAAATTTGCATTTATCTACAGTAAATACTGCCATGTTCTTTAATAGCTTGCTAGTTCAATCTAGCAAACCAATGATTTATAGCAATGACATATTTTAAAAATCAGAAATCTGTCACTGTGTGACAACCAGTCAGAAGTCCACTGAACTTACATTACTCAGAATCGAAACATCACAGGATATAAAAGAGATAGCAAAATGTCAGGCATTCCACAACTGAATCAATTATTACAATACTTGAGTTTGATTACGTGTTTACATATAACTGTTTATAGAATCACATACACTTTAAGAACCCTTATTACTTTCACAACCTCAACCGCTTCCAAACTATGTTAAAATACATTGTTAAATTTCAGTTTATAATTAGAAGACTCTACAAATCCTATTTTGAAGAACTGCAAAATTCAGAATATATCAAAGAAAAATCTGTATTAACTTTCCTCCAAAAAAGATGGACTTTTAGATCTTCATAATAATTTCATGCCAATATTCTTTAATTTTATACTAATGTACTTATGGAAGATTTATCAGATATAAAAAAGAAGCTATGCCCTGACTGGGGTGACTCAAGAGACTGAGTGCCGGCCTGCAAACCACAGGGTCATTGGATCCATCCTCAAACAGGGGACACGCCTGGGTTGCAAGCAAGGTCACCAGTAGGGGGCACTCAAAAAGCAACCACACACTGATGTTTCCCTCTTTCTCCCTCCCTTCCCTTCTCTCTAAAAATGAATAAATAAAATCTTTTTAAAAAGAAAGAAACTGTAATAACAACGGCAATAGACTGGGAACAACCTAAATGCCCACTGTAATAGACATCTGTTTTTGTCTGTACTGTACTCACTGTTCCTCTAATCCCCATTCCATTCCTACTATTCTTCAGGCAGTAAAATCACAGCAACTCACACACAGGCCACAGAGAGGACACGTAAGTAAGGCCTGGCACATACAGGTCACAGTGAATAATCCAAAGGTGAAAAATATAACCTAAATCAGACTGAAAGGAGTCATTACAAAGATTATGTTTTTAACTGGGAGGAGAAAAAGAAGGACTTAATGGTACCCAAATTGGTAGCTTACAGCAGGCATCTTCCCTGGTATGTGGACAGAGAAACCAATCTACAGTGTAAATGGAGAAGGCCTATTCTGCTGGCATCAACTCTCTACTTCCAGCACCTGCTTCCAGAGTACCCTAGTTCTCGTATTTTCAGTCAATGATCTGTCCTGGGCCTACAGACCAATCAACCCCCCTGATACTTAAGCTAGTTTGATGTAAGTTCCACCTCTTACAACCAGAAAGTCCAGACTAATTTCAAATATAGGAAATTAGCTGAATTGGGACACATATGTAAAACTGTATATAATGTAGCCATTTTTTAATGAAGTTTTTCATTTTCATTAATACTTCCCTATCAACAATATTACTGCATTAGATCTAATGCCTTTTTATTAAAAATAATTTGTTACACCCCATACTACCTGAATAAAATTTGTCAACTGAATTTCATCAACTCTTTTTAAAAAAGCCTCAAAAGTGAGGCTCACATGTCTTAAAATCAATGGCATCATAAATTTAAGTTGGTGGGTTTTTCCTTAATATTGAATGAAATGATGTCAAAGGTACAACTGATGACATCTTAGATTTGATAAATTGCAATAGATAATAAGACTAACCAAGAAACAATAAAAAAAAGCTAGAATGGCATATTATAGAACTGTACACCTGAAACCTACATAATTTTGTTAACCAATGGCAAGTCAATAAATTCAATCAAAAGTTTTTAAAAAGGGAACAAGTGCTCTAAGAAAAATAAAGAACAATTAAAAATGTTTTTCAATATATAAACCCCTGTAAATGACCACCTACATAAACACTCTATATGAACGTATGTGCCAATAGCAAAGCACACTGATTAAAAAGTGTATTGGATACTCATATACTATTGTACTCAAACTAGACATCATTCTTAATTATTGGTAAAGTTCCAAATAAAACCAAGTTCAGAAAAAAAAAGAAGAAAACACTAAACTTGAATTATACTTTAGACAAAATGAACCTAACACACAGATACAGAACATTCCATCCAATGGCACCAGAATATGCATTCTTCTCAAGCACACGTAGAACACTCCATTAGGCCACAAAATAAATCTTAAAAGAAGTGACTAAAATCACATCAAGTATTTTTTCCTGCAAACCAACCACACATGGGGAGCTTCTGGCCAAAACGGAGGCACAGGTAGGTATACTTCACTTCCTCCCAACAACAGAAGGCTAACAAAACCAAAAGACAGATAACAACCAATTTAAAAAACAAAAAATAACCAGAACTGCTAGAAAATCGAACTGTATCGAAGTCCAACAACCAAGGAGGTAAAAAAGAAACATTCATTCAGACTGGTAGGCAGGGCAGAGATGGGCAGCTGGGGAAGACATGTGGCAAGTCAGCAGCTGGCACACCAGGTGGGTGAGGCAGCAGCTGGCAGACTGATCGGAGGATGGCGGGCCAGGTGGTCCCACATTCCCGTACAGATAAACTGGAACAACTGTGGAGCAAGGCAAACCATGCAAACCAGGGTTCCAAGGCAAGGAACTAAAGCTTCAAAAACCTCTGGCTATAAAAACCTGTGGGTGTTGCAGCAGCAGGAGAAAAGTCCCAACCTCACAGGAAAGTCCACTGGAGGGAACCACGGGGTCCTAGAACATACACAAACCCACCTACCTGGGAATCAGTACTAGAAGGGCCCAATTTGCTCATAGGTTGTAAAGGAAGTGATTGAAAGCAAGTGAGAGGAGCAAGTGGCATTGTTCCCTCTTGGACCCCTCCCACACACACAGCACCACAATGCAGTGGTGTGGGTTGCCCCACCCTGACAAATACCTAAGGCTCCACCCCTTACTATGCAACAGCTGTGCCAAGACAAAAAAATATGTCCCAAATGAAAGAACAGATCAAAACTCCAGAAAAAGAACAAAGTGACAAGGAGATAACCAACCCATCAGATGCAGAGTTCAAAATATTGGTAATCAGGATGCTCACAGAAATGATTGAGTACAGACACAAAATAGAGGAGGAAGTGAAGGCTATGCAAAGTAAAATAAAGAAAAATATACAGAGAACCAACAGTAAAGGGAAGGAAACCGGGATCAAATCAACAATTTGGGACAGAAGGAAGAAGTAAACATTCAACTGGAGCAGAATGAAGAAACAAGCATTCAAAAAAAAATGAGAAGAGGCTCTGAACCTCTGACACAACTTTAAACATTCTAACATCTGAATCATAGGGATGCCAGAAAGAGAGGAGGAAGAGCAAGAAACTGGACATTTGAAAAAAATAATGAAAGAAAACTTCCCCAATCTCATGAAAGAAATAAACATGCAATTCCAAAAAAGTTGGACCCAAAGAGGAACATTCCAAGACATACCATGATTAAATTACCCGAGATTAGAAATGAGAGAATCTTAAAAGCAGCAAAAGAAAAGGAGACAGTTACCTACAAAGGGGTACCCATAAGACTGTCAGCTGATTTCTCAAAAGAAAACTTACAGGGAAGAAGGGGCTGGAAAGAAATATTCAAAGTGATGAAAGGCAAGGACCTACATCCAAGATTACTCTAGCCAGCAAAGCTATCCTCTAGAATGGAAGGGCAGATAAAGTTCTTTCCATGTAAGGTCAAGTTAAAGGAGTTCATCATCACCAAGCCCTTATTATATGAAATGTTAAAGGGACTTATCTAAGAAAACGAAGATCAAAACTATGAACAGTAAAATGATAACAAACTCACAACTATCAATAACTTAACCTAAAAAACAAAAACAAACTAAGCAAACAACTAGAACAGGAACAGAATCACAGAAATGTAGATGACACAGAGGGTTATTAGCAGGGAAGGAAAGGGGAAATAATGGGGGAAAAGGTACAGAGAATAAGAAGCATTATTGGTAGATACAAAATAGAAGGGAGGGGGGTCAAGAATAATATAGAAAAAGGAAAAGCCAAAGAACTTCTATGTAAAGCCCATGGACATGAACTAAGAGGAGGGAAATGCTGGAGGGAATAGGGGTACCAGGAGGAGGGGAATAAAGTGCAGAAAAAATTAGACAACTGTAATAGCACAATCGACAAAATACACTTTTTTAAAAAAGTAGATGTGCCAACAGTAATCAAGGCTCAACTACAAGAGGAGGGTGTACTTAGCCCGCATGAAGCATGCTCCTCAAGTACCCAGCATGGGTCATAGGGGAGGCTATACCACTGGACCCTACAGGACACCTACTACATTAGGGCACATTACCAAGACACGGAGTCACAGCAGCTCTACCTAATACATAGGGACAAACACAGGGAGGCTGCCCAAATGAGGAGACGAAGAAACATGGCCCAAATGAGAGAACAGATCAAAATACTAGAAAAAGAGCTAAATGAAATGAAGATAAGCCAACTATCAAATGCAGAGTTCAAAACACTGGGTATAAGGATGTTGAAGGAACTTAGTGAGGACCTCAACAGCATAAAAAAGATCCAGTTAGAAACAAAGGTTACACTAATTAAAATAAGGAACAATTCACAGGGAAACAACAATAGAGTGGATGAAGCTGAGAATCACATCAATGATTTGGAACATAAGGAAGAAAAAAAAACCCCATCAGAACAAGAAGAAAGAAACAATCCAAAAAATGAGGATAGTAAAAGCAGCCTCTGGGACAACTTCAAGAGGTCCAACATTCACATCATATTGGTGCCAGAAGGAGAAAAGAAAGAGCAAGAAATTGGAAATCTATTTGAAAAAATAATGAAAGAAAAATTCCCTAATGTGGTGAAGGAAATAGACATGGAAGTTCAGGAAGCACACAGAGTTCCAAACAAGATGGATGCAAAGAGGCCCACTCCAAGACACATCATAATTAAAATGCCAAATGTTAAAGAGAAAATCTTAAAAGCAACAAGAGAAAAAAAGTTAGTTACCTACAGGGTAGTTCCCATAAGACTGTCAGCTGATTTCTCAAAAGAAACTATGCAGGCTGGTAAAGATTGGCAAGAAATATTCAAAGTCATGAAAAGCAGCACCTACAGCCAAGATTGCTCTACCCAGGAAAGCTATCATTTAGAATCAAAGGACAGCTAAAAAACTTCCCAGACCAGAAAAAATTAAAGAAGTTCATCATCACCAAACCATTATTATATGAAATGTTAAAGGGACTTTTTAAGAAAAAGAAGATCAGAACTATGAACAATACAATGTGGGGGCAGGGTCAGGAAACAACCCACATCTATCAACAATTGAATCTAAAAAATAAATTAAGCATCAAGAACAGAGACAGAACCATGGATATGGAGAGTGTTTCGATAGTTGCCAGATGAGAGGGGGCATGGGTGAATGGGTGAAGAAGTGGAAGGATTAAGAAGTACAAATATAGGTAATAGCCATGGGGATGTAAAGTACAGTATAGAAAATGGAGTAGCCAAAGAACTTATACACATGACCCATGGACATGAACAATGGTGTGGGGACTGCTGAGAAAGTGGGGTTGCTGGGTAGAGGTAGGGCAAAGGGGGAAAAAAATCAGGACAACTGAAGTAGTATAATAAAATATAATTTAAAAAATAGTATAAAGACTTGAAAAGACCTATCTCCAAAGAAGATATACAAATGGTCAACAGTAATAGGAAAAGATGATCAAGTCATTAACCATCAAGGAAATGCAGGTGAAAACCACAAAGAGATATCACCTTACACCTATAAGAATGCTAGTGTCCAAAAAAAAAAAAAAAAGACAGTAAGTCCTGGCAAGGATATGGAAAAACTGGAACCCTGTACACTGTGAATGGAAATATAAAATGTTGCAGCCACTATGGAAAATGATACAGAAGTTTCCTACAAATAAAAATAGCCCTGACCAGTGTAGTCCAGTTAGATGGTCATTGCCCTGCAAAGCAAAAGGTCTCTGGTTCAATTCCCAATCCAGGTACATGTCTGGGTTGAAGGTTCATTCGCCGATCAGGGATATATGAGAGGCATCTGATCAATGTTTCTCTCTCACATCAATGTTTCTCTCTCTCTCTCTCTCTGTCTCTCTCTCTCTCTCCCCTTCCTTCCCTTCTTTCTAAACAATAAATTAAATCTTTAAAAAAAATTGGGGATTAAAAATACAACTACCATATTATCTCTCAATCTGAACAGTTATGACTATGTATCCGAAAGACCTGTAATCAGATTCTAGCAGTACTAAAGTAGTCCCCCTTTTTCACAGCACATGTTCCATGACACCCATGGATGCCTGAACAACAGACAGTACCGAACCCTGCATGTTTTTCCTATACACACCTATGAAAAAGTTTAAGTCACAAATTAGGCACAGCAAGAGATTAACAACAATAACTAATAATAAAACAATTGTAACAATACACTGTAATGAAAGTTATGTGGATGTGGTTTCTCTCAAAATACCTTGCTGCACTGCAGTCACCCTTTACCTTCTTGTGGTGACGGGAGATGATGCAATGCCTACATGGTGAGATGAGGTGAGGTGAAAGCCAGGCCTGATGATGCGGCGTTGGGCTACTCTGAGGGCTACTTGAAGACAAGTGCTGGAACACCCGCACAGTTAGTCTGGTGACCAAGATGGCTGATGACAGACAGGCAGTGTATACAAGATGGGTATACTGGACAAAAGCGTGATACACATCCCACATGAGAAGGCCACAAGATTTCACGACACTCAGAATGACATGCAATTTCAAACTTATATACTGTTTATTTCTGGAACTTTCCATTTAATATTTTCAGTACATACTTGCCCACAGGTAACTGAAACTGTGGAAAGCAATAGTACCAATGACAAGAGACTACTGTATTGGCACTCAAACAGCCAAGATGTGGAAACAATCTAAATGTCCATCAGTAAAAGAGATAAAAAAAAAACTGTGGTATAGAAATACAATGGAATATAATTCAGCCACAAAAAAGACAAAAATCCTATAATACCTGCCAACACAGCGGAAACTTAAGGACACTATGCTAAGTGAAATAAGACAGTCACAGAAAGACAAACAGTGCATGATTAAGCCATGCACTGACAGAGAGCAGCAGCGGCCAATGACTAGAGGGAGGGGGAAATGGGTGGTTGCTAATGAATGGGCTTAAAGCTCAATTATGCAAAGTAAGTTCTGGAGATCTGCTCATAGTTAATAATAATGTATTTTACAGTAAAAAAAAATGATGCAAGTAGATCTCATATTAAGTGTTATCACAATGAAATAGATTTAAAACATAAGAAATTAAAATGAAAAATAACCATACATAGGCTGAATATTGAAACTTTCCTGAGACCACTTTTTCCAATTCTGCACATGTAAACTTGAAAATATACATTTAAAAGAAGTGAAATAAAATATTTCATATTTGTAAAAAAACTAAGGAAAATTCAGACTATAGAAGATGCTAATAATACTTATTTTTCAGGTTCTCTTTAGCAGTGACCATTAATTCTGGGTGGGAAACAACCTGTCAGGGATAAGGTACACTGAAGACAGGGGAGACGGAGGTGGGAGACATATCATCATTTCATCCTTACTTTCAAAATGCTAATGTATTATCTAAAGGAAATATTAAACAACCACAAAAAGTCAGACACTTGACAGCCCAGAAAATTCTGAAAAGATTCCATCCCCCAGACCACTAACACTGGATCAGGTACTGCAGCCAACACACAGGTCAGTATCAGTGAAGATGGTCATCAACACATGATCCCTCTTCATTTTCTGTTCTGTCTGGCCATCCTGTGAGTGTTTTGCCCCCAAAGATAGGGAAAAGCAATGTGGAGACTGTCGTAAAAGACAGGTAAGGAAAGAGAATTTAATGACTCAGCTCTTACAAAATAACACATTAAGAATAAAATATCCAAGTGGTATTTTTGTAGCTTATTTTCAGAAGTGCTAAACCTTTCCTTGCTCTTATGTTGACATTTCAGTCTTAACTGCTCAAACTGGCTAACCAGCAAACCAAGATTCCTCTAGAGAGCTTAACACAATACAAACCAGGACAGTAAACGGTGCTGGAAGCTGAAGTATTTCGCAGAGGTAAATCCTACATTTTCCCAGAAGAGCACATTGAAGCCAAAGAACCTGTGTCTCCCAAAACATCTATTACTGCGAGTTGTTTATCAGCATGAACAAATGGAGGCACAAAAAACAGGGTTAAAATGAGACAGCTTTGCTAAGAATTAATATTTAAATGACTCCCTCAGTATCTTGCCATCAGAAATCCCAGGCTGAGGCCAGAGACAAGCTCGTGGCCTTGAAAGCTAAACAACGTAGAAACATAAGCCTTTACCTAGCTCCTATTAGTTATTTGAGAACCAATATTCACTTAGTAAAACTAAAATATCTACTACATAACGATTTTTAGTAAAAGCCTAATTTAATTTGGATGAATGGAACTTAAAATTGGTAATACACTAAAAACATAAAAACTTTTCTCACTGAAAAATAATTCCAATTGGTTAAGAATATCATGTCAATACCACCATTATCAAGCTTCCCAAGAGCATTTTAACCATGTGTGACCCCACTACAAAAACCATCATGGCTCCTCATTACCACCGAGTAAATTTCCAGTCCCTTGGCCACCACAGCAAAACCCAAAAAGCCTCACCTCCCACCTTGTCCCTGTACAACCTTTCTCACCCATCCAATTATAACAAAAAGAAGCTTTAAAATTCTACTTCCTTGTCTTTGTTCTCTTTTTCCTAAAATTCAAAGTTTAGCTCAATTCTCCGCCACAAAAAAATTTCCACAGAAAACCAAAAAGGAAGTAAATGCTTCCCCACTCTGAATTATTACAGCTGTTTGTATTGCAAGGCATACGCCTGCCTCGGGCTGCTGCTGTTGTTACCTGACTCTCGTCTCCATCAGCCTGTAAACTCATGAGAAAGAAATTGTGGAAGGAACTATCGTGCATAAGCATTAGACTTCACTTTCACAGATTCTGACAATCCTCTGGGGACTATTAGTCCTATTTTACAAATGCGAAACTAGATCAGAAAGATTATGTAGCTCGCCTGAACACACAAACCTAAGGATTGACTGAGTTAGGAGTCAAAATGAAGTCTACCCAATTCTGACGCCATGCAAGATACTCTCTCTCAAAACACACACACACACACGCACGCACACACACACACACACACACACACAAGTGTTATGTAAAGCTCTACAGCACAGAGTATGTTTTCACTTCATCTTTCCAGCAGCACACAAAAGTGATGTGTTAATTAGAGTTATGACCACCTTTCTCAGGGAAGCACTACTTTCATATTTCCTTCCTCGATTCTTTTGGAGAACTCTTTCCTTACTTCATATAGCCCTTGCAGGAGACTTCAGTCGCGGTGCCCAGTTTCACAGAGGGGCACGAGACACGGGTTATGCAGGCGAATATCACATACTGTCAGCGACAGTGATTGCTTCTATGGCAGGGCTGTGATGTAAGTCAGGCCAATCACAGCGCTTCTGGGCCTCTTAATGATGTTATCGCTGAACACGTCTTTCTACCTCATCTAGGCTATATTCACTGGTCCCAACTCAACAAAAAACAAACTTGATAAAAGTTCAGTAATTGCAAAAGAGATAGTTAGCATACAGTGGCAACAATCCAGAAATACAATTGGTTCTTCATGTTTTACTAGAATCTATATCCAAAAAATAAAAGAGAACTAGTAGAATGCTTTTGGTGAGTACCAAGACAACAAAATACCATTCTCTTTCTAACCATAAGATATACTTAAATTTATTTAGCAAATAACCACAGCAAGAAAAAAATTAAGAACTCTAAATTTCATCTCCTATTTTACAAGCATTACTAGCTTGGCCCAAAGAGGAAAGGGAAAATTATAAAAAAACAGAAATGCAATCTAAGGTTTATGTTAAAGGAGGTCAAAACTGAGATACATTTAAGGTATCATTCATTTGAAGACATAACAAATCAATGACTTTACGTTAGCCAACAGCCAGATTAGGGAAGAAATATATTGGTTTGGCCAAAAAGTTCATCTGATTTTTTCCTACGATGACTCTAGTAGTGCTTAGTTGACTTAAACTTCATTCTAAGCAATTTTGTTAGATTGTGTTGTGACAGCTGTCACATCAACGTTCATTTAAAAGAAAACTTATTAAAACTGGTGAATTTTTTGTATAGCCATTTTAATATTGAAGATGAAAGAAGATAAGCAACATTTTTAGTATATTATGCTTTATTATTTCAAGAAAGGTAAAACTGCAACTGAAACGCAAAAAAAAAAAAGAGAGAGAGAGAGATCTGTGCAGTGTGTGGAGAAGGTGCTGTGACTGATGGAACGTGTCAAAAGTGGTTTGCGAAGTTTCTTGGTACTACTGACATTTTGGCCAAATAATTCTTTGTTGTGGGGCTCTCTCATGCATTGGAAGATGTTTAGCAGCACCCCTGGCCTCTACCCACTAGAAACCAATAGCAGTAGATAGCCAACATACTCAAGATATTCAAATCAATAAAGTTATTGGTGAAAATGAAAAATGTGTCTACAGATTTTTTTGGCCAACCCAACATAAATGTGACTATACTAAAATGAAAAACAGATTTATATCATACTGGCATAATGTACCTCCTAACTATTATAACTACTGAGAAAATAATTAGACATTTACAGCATAATATATTTCTAGATTCTCTTATGAGCACCTTACAAAACATCAGTATTACAAAAGTGGTACAAATGAGCGCCATCTCATGGATATCTAGAGTAATATGTATAGAAACAATCTGTGAAATTGCTTTTTTATTTATATTTTTTATTGTTGTTCAAGTACAGTTGTATCCATTTAAAGGCCAGCCTACTTAGTAAAGACCTGATTACAAACTTTGCTTTTAAAATTTCAAATGTTGTATATGTATCCTACAAAAGCTAGCAAATGACTGAAATAAACATAAATAACATTTAAATATTCAAATAGTTTTAACAAAAATCAAGGTAAGAACTAAAAAACGATTTGCAATGATAAATATAAAATAAACACTGTAGAAGAGTTAAATAGAAGCAAAATCGCAAACAGGGGGCTGGGGGGGAATAAAACCATACATCAGTATTTAACAAGATGAACCAGAAGCTTAGATAGGTTTGGCAACTCTGGAAGTAACATAAGCTGACCCTTTCTTGTAGTCACTAACAGATTTTCTATTTTTAAAAAAATAAATGAAAAAGAAAAGTTTCGAATTTTCTCTAATATTATCCATTTAAAAAGAAAAGGCATTTCCTATTCAAAGAAAAGCAAGTACTTTAAGACTAAAGCAATTTTTTGCTAGCTTCTCTGCCTCCCTGTATAAAATAAAAGTTCATTTTCTGAAAGCAATCAGGTGGTTTATACTAACCTGACTACCTGATACCCAACAATGCAGTTATTTCCTACCTGAAATTTCATCCAATGGCAATGTACTCTCACCGAAGCACTTCAGTGTCACATTGTCTCCTGGTTCCGATTACAGGGACTCGCTTACTGTAAGTTAATAGTTGGATCAAATGTCTTCTTATATAGTGTTAGGAGGAGTGGCAAACTTAGAGGACAAAAATTGTAATTTTAAAAAATGTATCAGGTCAAATCTTTTTGTTCTACATTATTATCTCAAAAGAACCAAAATATATAAAATCAATACTTTTTATAATGTAGAGTAAAAATCTCTTAATAATTCTGTTCTCGGAACTTTGCGGTGAAATGTAAGATAAAAAGATGCCTGAATGAAAATTTGTGTAAATTTTTGCCAAGCTAGCTATTACTCAATTTCCTTTAAGAAACCAATTCGTTATTATGAAAAATGGAAAACAAGAGCAAGAATCCAGCCTTTACCCTGTGTTTTCCTATAAGTAACCAAATCGTTGATTTTACAAAGTTATAATAAAAAATAAAGTTTCACACAAAAAAAGTTCTCCATATCAGAAAATTCCAGTTAATGAACGCAGAGAAGGATGGACTTAAAACCACTGTTTGGAGCCCCTGTAGATATAATGGATTTGACTAAAGGTCACTAATGACTGTTAACACCGTTTGGTAAAACGTAAAAGTTCCACGGCAGTTCAAAGTGCACGGATCAAGCTAACGACGCCTAAACGCACTGGGTCCGTCACCTCACACCCAAGGACCCTAACATCACAGGAAGAGACACTCTGGTGTACCTGCTTTCTGATGGGGTGCAACAGCAAGTACACAGCCTGCCTGCAAGGGCCCCTCACAACAAAAATTTGAATCAGAATCTAATTAAGCCTTGATCACTTTAAAGAAAATAATCCAGACCATGAGAAAGTCTACAGAAAAAAAAAAAATGACTAAATCCTATTATTTGGTGAGAGAAGGTGATTTGACTTTGGGTGCTGGGCACACAGTGCAATATACAGATCACATATCATAGGCATCTACACTTGAAACCTATATGACCCTATTAACCAACATCACCCCAATAAACTTAATAAGATTTTTAAAAATCTCACACCTCACAGGGCTGGGAAAAGTGTGAATTCTGTCCAAAGTAGATCTTGAACATTCAAGACCTTGAGGAGAGACGCAAAAGGATCAAGCCTTAGTAGTCTTATTAAACTAATTGTAAGGGCTACATTGTATCCACCACAGCAACATTTAAACGCAAGCTACGCCCTGGCCAGGTAGCTCAGTTGATTAGAGCAGCAGTCCCCAACCTTTTTCGCACCAGGGACCGGTTTCGTGGAAGACAATGTTTCCTCAGACATGGGGGAGGGGGCAGAGGGTGGTAGAGACAGGAGGCAGAGGTCAGCTCACCTCCTGCTGTGTGGCCCAGTTCCCAACAGGCCAGGAACTGATACCAGTTCCCCACCCCAGTGGGTTGGGGACCCCTGAGTTAGAGCATAAGCCCAATATGCCAAGGTTGCAGGAGGGATCCCTGGTCAGGGCACATACAAGAATTAACCAACGAATGCATCAGTAAGTGGAACAACAAATCAATGTCTGTTCATCTGTCTGTCTGTCTCTCTCTCCCCTCCCCTGCCCCATCACTCATCTCTCCTTTCCTTTTGCTCTAAAATCAATTGTTTTAAACAAGCAAGCCTTGACTCTGCCTTGAGGGAGCTGCACAGCAGAGCAATGAAAGCAGCAGCTAAAATACCAAGAGAAACCCCATCCTTTAAGCCAAATAAATTGGAATAGGCTACAGAGTATTTCAGGGGTCATGGAGAGAACACTCTCTAAGAACACACAGAAGTCTCAACCTCACCCCTGAACTATGTATGTGACAGACTCAAACCAGCTAAACTAAAGCTGTTTACTGATGAAGTCTCAGACTAACCCCTGAATGGCACACGCACAGAACAGAAGTAAAGAAGCAAGGCAGCCCTGGCCAGGTGGCTCCATTCGTTGAACATCGTCCTGTACATCAAAAGGTTGAGGATTCGATCCCTGGTCAGTGCATATAGCAAGCCTGAAGGTTTGGTCCCTGGTCAGGGTACTGGAGGCAACTGATTGATGTTTCTCTCTCACATCGATTTTTTCTCTCCCTCTCCCTTCCTCTCTCTAAAGTCAATAAACATATCGCTGGGTGAGGATTCAAAATGGAACAGAAAATTCTGCTCCTGTGTTTTTCTAGTGTTTTTCAAAATATAACCATTTCTGTAAGTGGCACATGCTCTTCAACAAAATCAGAAAATATTGTAAATGTTTCCAACCATTCATTTCCACAAGACACATTTTATTTTTTAAAAAAAGTTACTTTCTCACTCATAGCTAGAATGCTACCTTTAACATGAAAGGACAGGCTGGTTTATATTTATAAAAATGCCACTAATTGTTACCTAGAAAAGTTTAGATCACTCTGTAGTAGAAAAATGTCTAACTCATTTTTAAATTTAATCTATCATGCCATATATAACTAGTGAACCTTTGATTATTAAAAAAACTTATGCCCTGGTCATGGTGGCTCAATGGTTAGAGCATCATCCCGTAGAGTAGACCAAAAGGTTGGGGGTTTGATTCCCGGTCAGGGCATGTACCTAGGTTTCAGGTTCAATTCCCGGTTGGGGCGTATATGGGAAGCAACCAACCAACCTTTCTCTTTCTCTGTCTTTCTCTTTCTCTCCCCACTCCCTCTTCTTAAATTTTATAATCACTCATTTCATTACAAGATAGTGTTAGAAGTTTATTTAAAATATCTTTAAAGCCATTTACCCAGGCACAAGTAAACCCATCGGTGAGGTTTATCATCACCTGCTCTAGGCTTCCTCAGGATGCCACAAGGTATTAATCCAAATGACCATCTGACAGAGAATGAGGGGCACCGCTATAAAGCTAAATTTTTCCTTAGTTCTTATTTTATTACTCATTAGGAAAATAAATACATATTCTAATTCTTTCTTTGTGCACTTTAATGAGTAATCATAAGCATCCCACTTTGGAGACTATGGTTGCTACCATATTTTATTACAAAATGATTATTTCTAAGTTTGAAGTTACAATCCAAATTTTACCAAATCTTCGTCTTCCAAGAGAAAATTATACAGATGGCTTGGAGATCTTTTTCAAAATCAAGGATAAAGTTAAATTGTATGTTTGTTTATCTAAAAGAAGAATGGCATTTATATGAACTTTTTCTGAATAAACTAATAGTGTATATCCCTTACTGACAGGATTTCGATAAATGTTAACTTACCTGAAAAGTAGACATTAACATCTGTTTTTCATTTTAGAGATAGAAAAAGTACTCTTCCTAATTTTACTTGTCCTTTTTTATTTTCAGTATTTTGCCCATACGCTTTCTAACAAGAAATGCAGAATTGCCTGGCCCTTTAAAAAATAACTATATAAGCCCCGGCTGGCGTGGTTCAGTAGATCCGGTGCCGGCCTGCGGATCAAAGTGTCACAGGTTCAATTCTGGGTCGGGGCACATGCTGGGTTACAGGCTGGGTCTCCGGGGCGAGGTATGTGAGAAAGGCAACAGTATATCCATGTTTCTGTCTCTTTCTCCCTCCTTTCCCCTCTCTCTAAAAATAAAATCTTTAAAAAATACATAACTAAATATAACTTTTTCTTAATGACAGATTCATTCATTAGTCCTATTGTTGCTATTGTGTCGGGGTTTTCTTGTTTTTGTTGGTTTTTTATTTGGATCCTCCATACTGTTACACTCTCAGCTGTCACTTCTGCTACCATTAACGAGTGTAAATCACTCTCAAGATCTCTCTCGTATGTTATTTCACATGTGCTAAGGAAAGAAAAACTGACAACAAAGTTTAAATTAAACATTAAATATGAGTTAATAATAGAGACAAAGTAGATTAGTGGTCACCACAGGATAAAGGAAAGGTGGAACAAGAAGAAACATTAATAGGTACAAATTAAAACTATGCTGAAATACAATTTCTCACCCATCAGACTAGCAGAAGCTTCAAAAGCTTATCAATATACACTGTGAGTAAACAGACACATTCATATAATGCTTGTAGGAATGCAAAATGGTTCAACCCACATGCAGGTGAATATTTTCTAATATCTAACAGACTACAAAAGCATTTACACTTCTACCTAGCTATTCTACTTTTATGAATATAACCTGGAGAAACACTTCCAACCATAGAAAAACAAATTTGAATGATGTTATTTATTACACAGTTATTTTGAAATATTGGAAACTACCTAAATGTCCAAGTCTAACAGATTGGTCGAACAATGGCACATACACACACCAAAAAAAAAAGTTAAGTGAAATAAGCCAGTTGGTGAAAGGCAAATACCGTATGATCTCACTTATAAGAGGAATCTAATGAACAAAATAAACAAGCAAAATAGACCCAGAGACAGGGAAACATGGAACAGACTGACAGTGGCCAGAGGGGAGGGGAAGGGGAATAATGGTGCAAAGAAGGGGAAGGAACTAGTCCAAGAACATGTATGAACGACCCATGGACATGGACAATGGTGTGGGGACTGACAGTGGAGTGGTGGGTGCGCTGCATGGAGGCAGGCAAAGGGGGAAAAATTAAGACAACTGTAATAGAATAACAGTAAAGAAATCCTAAAAAAAAAAAAAGTACCTATGCAGCCGTAGAAAATGAGGAAGATCTCAAAGAAACAATACAATGTGATTTCCATGAGAAACTGTTAAATGAAAACAGTAAAGTCCAAAGGAGCACATGCTTGTGCCCAGACCACTCAGAGGGAAAAGCAGTCTTTTCAACACATGGCGCTTGGAAAAGTGGATACACACCCACATGCAGAACCAAAAAATGAATGTAGGCCCTTACCTTAATTCATACACAAAAATTAACTCAAAGTGGACCAAGGATCTACATGGCAGACCTAAAATTGTAAAACTCTTAGAGGAAAACACAGGGTGAGAGCATCATAAGACTGGAATTGGCAGTGATTCTTAAATATGACACCGCACAGGCAACAAAAGGAAAAATAGACAAACTAGACTTCATGAAAACGTTAAAATTGTGTGCATCAAGACACTATCAACAGAGTGAAATACACTATTAAACAGAGCAACCCACAGAATGAGACAAAACATTTGAGAATCATATATCTAGTAAAGGATTAATAGCTAGAATTTATAGAGAACTTTTAAAAGTAAACAACAAACAACCCAATTCAAAAATAGGCAAAGGACGTGAATAAACATTTCTCCAAATAATATACAGATGGCCAACAAGTACATGAAAGGTGCTCGAAATGACTAATCACTAGGGAAATACGAATCAAAAGCATAAGGAGATATCAACTCACACCCAATAGGACGGCTACCACCACCAAAAACAAAAACAAAAACAAAAACAGGAAAATCAGTGCTGGAGAGAATGTAGAGAAACTGGAACCCTGTGCCCTGCTAGGGAGAACGGAAAATGGAACAGATGACCATGGAAACTAGTATGGCAGTTCCTCAAAAAACTGAAACTCGAGTTACTACATGATCCAACAATTCCACTTCTGGGTATGTATCCAAAAGAATTAAAAGCAAGGTCTCAAAGAGATATTTGTACTCCCACATCCATAGCAGCATTATTCACAATAGCTGTAATGTAGAAACAACCTAAGAGTCATCCTCAATGGATAAATGGATAAGCAAAATGTGGTATATGCACACCATGCTTATTATTCAGCTTTAAAAAGAAAGGAAATCCTGCAATATAACAACACAGATGAACCTTGAGGACATTATGCTGAGTGAAATAAGCCGGTCACAAAAAGGCAAGTACTGTGTGACTGCACTTCAATGAGATACTTAACAGCAGTGGAGTCATAGAGACCGAAAGCAGGATGGTGGCTCAGGAGCCAGGGGTAAGGGGGAGATTGCAGCTATCCTTCAGCAGGGACAGAGTTTCGGTTTTGCAAAATGAAGAGTTCTGGAGATGGAAGGTGGTGATGGCTGCACAATATAAATGTACTTAATAATCACTGAGTTGCACACTTAAAAATAGTTACGGCAAATTTTATGTTGTATATATTTTACCAGGATAAAAAAAATGATAGGGGAAAATCATATGCTACCTTTTGTGTAAGAAAGAGAAAATTAGAAAATATACATGCATCTGCCTTGCTTAACAAAAATAAACACGTGGAAGACAAATCAGAAAACAGTGAACCAGATTACCTATAACAGATAAAAATGTTTCAATTATTCAATAAATTTTTATTAAATCAAGAAAGATAGCAAGGGAGGAACTAAAATCAAAACTATGCATCCAGCTGCAGTTCCAGTTAATACCATAGTCACACAGACAGGAGAGAGAAGGGCTCATCTGAGTAATCCCTAAACACAGTGTTGGACTGTGCAGGTGACCCTTGCACAACATGGGTTTGAACCATGTGGGTCTACTTACAGTCAGATTTTTTCAATAAATATACTAGAAAATAATTTGGAGATTTGTGACAATCTGAGAAAGTTCACAGATGAACCGCACAGCCTAGAAATACTGAAAAAAATAAAGAATAAGCTAGGTATGTCATACAAGCATAAAATATATGCAGTTACTGGTGTATTTTATCATTTACTACCATAAAATATACATAAATCTATTATGAAAAGTTCAAATAATCAAAACGTGTGCACACACACACAGTATGTGGTGCCATTCACAGTCTTCTGGTTGTACAACGCGGTGGAGAACAATGAGAGCAGTTTTTCTGGATCAGTTCCATCAATGCTTTGTCCCTGAAACCAGGAAGTATCTTGCCATCAAGGGACTGCCTTTTAAAGTTCTTCTGATATTGGACAATGCATCTGCCTACCCAGAACCCCGTGAGTTCAGCAACGAAGGTGTCGAAGTGGTCAACTTGCCCCCAAACACAGCTCTAATTCAGGCTCTGGATCAGAGGGGCATCAGAAACCTCAAGGCTCATCACGCACAGCAATTTAAGGGAAGGCTTGTGACGCTACAAAGAGTACCCCCACGGACAGAACATCCTGCAAGTCTGGGAGGATCACATTGAAGGTGCCATCGCTGTTACAGAAAAAGCCATGAAAGCCATCAGGCCCAAACACACACCTGCAGAAGAACACTGTGTCCAGGTGCTGTGCGTGACTTCACAGGATTTATGACAGAACCGATCAGGGAAACCATAAAAGAGACTGTGGGTACAACAATAAAGGTGGGGAGGGAAGGGTTTCAAGACAGGACCTTGGAGAAACTGACTAGCTAACAGCCACCTCGCCAGAGGGACCAACAGAAGACGACTTGATGGAAACGAGCGCTTCAGAACCACTGCCAGACAGTAAGGGAGAAGTCCTAACACAGACCATGCCGGAAAACAAAATGACATCAGACAATCTGGCAAAAGCGTCTGATTTTTCAAGACTGCTTTACACTTCTTTTATGACACGGACCCTTGTATGCGACGAGCACTGACTCTGAACAGTGGAAGGAGGATTGGTGCCATACTGTCAGAGGAATGAAAAAGCAAAAAAGACAGAAACTACAATGTGTTTTCATGAAGTTACACCCAGTGTGCCTGCCTCTCCCTCATCCCTTTCAATCTCCTCCACCTCTTCCCCTTCTGCCGCCCCTGAGAGAACAGGACCAGCCCCTCTTCTCCCCCTGCACCAACATGGTGATGACAAAGATGAAGACCCTTAGGATAACCCACTTCCACTCCATGAACAGCAAATCACCATCATGGTGCACGGATAATCAGTTTAATCTGCTGTGTATGGGTGTGAACGTCTTGGTATGAGAACCTAGTAACTGCACGGCAAGAACTGTGTGTGAGACGTTTTCATGTCATCGTCACCATCACTGTCGCCTAAGTAGTCATCACACAGAACGTCAATTGCAAGACCTGTGTGGAAATGGAGAGACTATCCCTGCACAGGCATACAGTGAGTGGTACTTAGCATAAATGTTAACAACTACTTTCCTCACTGTGTTATAACTTTGCTTTCAAAGAATTACATTAATGTACAGAATGCCTTTCTCATAATTGGAGAAACTGCCTATCATCACAGGTGTTTGTTTTAATGTAACAATGTTTACAATACTGCATTATGAATATGACTGTATTATTGTATGCCATAAAAATTTTATAACTATTCATTCCTTAGTGAGTAGGCTAGGCTACCGTGATGCAACTGTATTGATTACATTAGGCTACCATAAAGCAATCATATTGCTGCTTCTTTGTTATCGATGCATGAATCATTATACCCGTAAATACAAACTTTTCATGTTACTATTTCATTTGATGTCTAGTGTTAATAGCACATATAACATATGGAGTGCTTTGTATCATACAAGACAAGATATATTAATGTAGGTACTGACTGACAGATGATTCATCTTGTGAACAAATGACAAACTTACAGTATTAATAAAAACAGTACAGTACTATAAATGTATTTTCTCCTATGGCCTTCATTTTTAATATTTTTTATTTATTTTTAGAAACAGGGGAAGGAGAAAGAGAGGGAGGGAAACATTAATGTATGGTTACCTCTGATGCACCCCTCACCAGGGACCTGGCCCGCAACCCAGGCATGTGCCCTGACTGGGAATTGAACTAGCAACCCTTTGGTTTGCAGGCCTGCACTCAATCTGCTGAGCAACACCAGCCAGGGCTCTCCTATGGTTTTCTTAATAACATTTTCTTTTATCTAGCTTAGTAAGAATACGTTATATAATATACGTAACACAAAATATGTATTTATGGGCTAGCTTAGTAAGATTACATAACACATGTAACACAAAATATGCACTGACAGACTGCTCATGTGATAGGTAAGGAGGTAAGGCTTCCTGTCAACAGTAGCCTATTAGTAAATATTTTGAGAGACAAAAGTTTTATGTAAATTTTCAACTTCATGGCAAGTCAGTGCCCCAACCCTGTGTTGTTCAGGAGTCAGCTGTAAATATATACCTTCAGTCACTGATGGACTAAGGGGCTGAACTGCAAACAAACTGATTCTTTTTCATAGATGGGCTTTTTATGTGTGTGACAGTATATGTAAAGCAATTCTAAAACTGTTTTAGAAGTACTTTAGAACTGAGTATATGAGATAAACAGATAATTTTAGAAGCCAAAGTTCTCACTGTAGAGAAGACATACAAATAAGGAGTACAGGACATAGGCAAGAATCCTAGCAGGATGGACTAGATTTGGAGATATCAGTGTGCATTCGTAAATTCTAAAAGATGTCTATATATATGTGTGCACACATGTAATTTATATATGTAAGCACATATAAAATTAAATATGAATGTCTGCATGTAAGTACACATATATATTCCTATTTATGCATATAAACACATGTGTGTATGTTTCTTCCTCTGTCAATTTAAGGATCACAGAAGCAAAGATACTTCTGGAATAATGAGAACATCTAGCACCCAAATCTTGGTATCTAAGACCATGCCCCACAAAGGAACCTAAGTTCCTCAGAAAATTGCCTCATCCCAAGATAGGTATAAGATTAGCCTGGAACATTTAATTATGTCAGAATGCACAGAAGTGCATCAAAATAATTAAGGACAATAAGCCCTGGTTGTTGTGGCTCAGTGGACTGAGCACCAACCTGCAAACCAAAGGGTAGCAGTGCTGATTCCTAGTCAGGGCACATGCCTGGGTTTCAAGCCAGGTCAGGTCCCCAGTAGGGGATGCATGAGAGGCAACCACACATTGATGTTTCTCTCCCTCTCTCTCTCCCTTACACTCTCTAAAAATAATAAATAAAATCTTTTTAAAAAGACACTAAGTAAACACAACAGGTAAATTCCATACCTGACCCTAGATTGGATCCTAGTGGAAAGGGAGGGTAAAAGTATAGGATATTATGGGATCAACTGACAAAACGTGACATATGAATGGTACATTTAAAAGACTGTCAAAGTTAAATCTGTTAAATAATTAAAGCTTGCCCAGGCTGGTGTGGCTCAGTGGACTGAGTGCTGGCCTGTGAACCAAAGGGTTGCTAGTTCGATTCCCGGTCAGGGCATATCGCTGGGTTGCGGTCCAGGTCCCCAGTTGGGGGTGTACAAGAAGCAGCCAAACATTGTTGTTTCTGTCCCTCTCTTTCTTCCTCCCTTCCCCTCTCTCTGAAAATAAAATCTTTTAAAATATGAATAAAAATAAAAAAATAATAAAGCTTCGTATTTTGATTATGTGAGATATCTCTCTTCTTAAGAAATATACACTGTGGCATTTAGGGGTATGTTCAACTTTCAAAAGTCAGAAAAAAACTGTCCAACTTTACATATATAAAGAGAGAAGCAAGAAATGACAAAACAGATGGGATAGATTGTGAACATACAAATCTAAATAAAAGGATATGCAGATGTTCTTGCAACTTTTAAGTTTGCAATTATTAATAAAGTTTTTTAAAGGTCTAGGAGATAAGAATGCATTGTTTTAAGTTTAATAAATGTTTTCTTTCTCAGTAGTGCATAAAATAATGACGCATCTTACAGTTAACAGAATCTCCATGTCAATGAAAACTGGTAAATGAATAGGTAATAAACAACTCAGTAAGTTCTCTTGATCCAACTAAAAAGCTTTAGTGAAAACCACAGAGGACCACCCACCACGTACACTAAATTAAGACTGCTTAGAGGTACAGGAAACTTGGTAGTATCAATTTGTTCTTCAACCAATTGGAACCTTAAGTATTAATTATTCCTTAGGTCTCATTCTATAATGTGTGTGTTTAATTACAATTGTAAAAAGTATATATACACATTGTATATATTGTGTGTTTAATCACAATTGGAAAAGTGTACATATATTGCATATATAATATATATTGTAATATATATATACACTGTATGTATAAAAGTATATATACACTGTGTGTATGTATATAGTATATGTATACTATATACGTTGGGAGGAAACCACAGCTATTTATAATATGTAATATGTTTTAAATATTCAAAAAATAAAATGCCCTTTGCAAACTACACTTAGAGGGAACTGAAAAATGTTACATTGCTTAATTAATAGGTGACTGTCCAATACTAAATACTGATAAAGTACAAACTAAAAAGTGGGTAAAAATATAAGATTACAGTAAATCTGGGATTTAAATATAATAAATAGTAAAAGCATAATTCAACTGTCAGAGAAGTCCCCGTAAAAATATGATAAATGCTAGAATTTCCGGAGATTTTTGCTTTAATCTGCATTCCACAATGTACCTGACAAAAAGAAAAGCCCACAGAATTAAAATTACAGGTTTCTTTTGTAATCTCCGTGCTCTGTACCACTGCATTTCTACTCCTACAGGGAACAAAGGTGAGATCACTATGACGGGTCAAACAAGTGACTACAGAGGACGACTATGCATGAACACAGAACCACAGAATGTAGGGCAGGGCTTATCAGCACCACCAAGTAAATCAGGAAACTATGAATGCAATAGAAGCAGCTTAAGCAATTCACTGAACTGGGAAAACAATCTGAAAACCCACACTGTGACCTGTGTATTTACACAAATGACAGGTGCAGAATGGAAAGTGGAAGAAAAAAAGTGTGTACTAATTTCACAGTTATTATCCAGTCTCATGATTTTTCCACTTTCCTTAAAATTTTCCATTCCAACTTACAGCCACCAAATGTGATTCAGTGAGCATCCTTACTCTGGTGTATTTTGTTGAACTATCATGAACATCCTTACTCTGGTGTATTTATGTTGAACTATCATGAACATCCTTACTCTGGTGTATTTATGCTGAACTATCATGAACATCCTTACTCTGGTGTATTTATGTTGAACTATCATGAACATCCTTACTCTGGTGTATTTATGTTGAACTATCATGAACATCCTTACTCTGGTGTATTTATGTTGAACTATCATGA